>CM077081.1:14825964-15165291 GCA_039513925.1 Platanthera zijinensis | reverse complement strand
TAAATACTCATATCTCTTATCCTTCTCCTACTCTACAACTTAATTTATTTTTAATTATATTTATCCTTATTTTTATACAATTACTATCTTGTTTTATCTCTTCCTTTTATCCTCTTTATTAACTACTTTCTCATTTTATCAATTCTTACATTCCTTAGACATTTTCATTTTTTGATGGGTAAATTCGTCTCCTCCGTTTTCCATTTTTATCTTCTTTTTTTTTTTTTAATAACTTCCAATTACTTAATTTTATGATAAAATGTTACTCCTCCAATTTAATTAATTTTTTCAAATTCAATTCATTGTCTTTTATTTCATTATAGAGTTAATAAAATATCTTTTCATCGCTCTTTAATATTCACGTCATCCGTCAAAATTGTATCTGTTTCATCCTTTATGTATTTTACTTGACTTAAATCTCTTGTCTTCGTTTCAGTAGCTCGAGCAATTTTATATATGTCACGCTCTCCATCTTTGGTATCTAATCGCTTATAAAATTCTTCATAAGTTTGACTTCTTGTTTTACTTACTGCATATTTAGTTTTTTTTGTGACAACTTTATATCTGACTAAGTTTTCATCATTCCTACAAGCGTAAAGTGATTTATAGCTGACCCTTTTTGCCCTCACTTTGTCTTGCACTTACTCTTTCCACCACCAAGATTTTTTATTTGAGGGTGCACGACCTTTTGATACTCCAAGTATGTTCTTTCCACTTATCCTTAAATGTGAAGATATAACTTCTCATGAGACATGAGGATCAACATAGGAATCATCAACTATTTGTTCAATAATTGATGTCTTGAAAGCAATATGTTTTTTCATCTTCAAGTTCCACCACCGAACTTTTGACAGCATTTTTGTTCTTGCCTTAAATTTATTATATTTAATTTGTACGTCTAACACCGCTAACATATGTTGTGTTGTCAAACTTTCTCCTGGTATGACTTTGCAATCCTTACAAATCATTTTATCCATTTTGCAAATCATAAAATAATCAATTTGTGACTTAGTTGATCCATTTTTAAACGTAATTAAATATTTTCACTCCTTAAATGTTATAATTGCTTGCAAGGCATCTTGAGTTAGGGTTTCGCGCCATTGCGTCCACCTATAAATCTGTCCTGTGTCAAAATGACTATCTCTACCAATTGAGTATTCCATGAAATAAATAAGAAATATTTGTGTAACTCTTATCTAACAATAAGATAAGGAAATCTATTCCAATATTAGATTTGCATTATAAAAACATTATAACTGATTACAAAATATTCATGAAAATATAAACAGAAGCTACAAATACTTCCATGATACTACACAAAATAAATTAAAGTTTGAACTACCAAATTTTTCTCAGGGAATGATTCTAATTTAAGAAAGTGCATCAAAATGTGCAGGTATATTACTAATTACAGTAGACAGTGTGGCAAAATATTCTCTTCATACACCAACTACTGCAGTAAATTAATGTTTGCAGATGATATCTGAAATAAAAGGTATGCAATATAGTCTGGATGAACAATAGGAAGTTGAAAAAAATAAGAAAGTGCGTGAAGAATTAACAAACAGTCATTGATAGAGTAAACTTTTCTCCTGCATAATTAGAAATTAATCAACCCATAAAAGACAAAAATCGGATAAATTGGTAAGTAAAGCTTATAGAGATGGAAAAATCATTTGCATTGTACTTTGTATTGCATTATAACGATCATAAAAAAATCACAGCTATGCACAGGAGCATCTATTAAGAAGTACACGATTATGCTTGTAGGAGCATTTACTAAGACGTACAATCAGATGACTTACATCAATATTAAACACAACTATTTCTCCAGCACGAATAGGATCTTTACTCATATGAAGGAACAGAATATCTCCCTGCAGCGCAAATAGCCTCATTAAATTAACAAAATCTCGGAGAACTACAACATAGAAGGAAAATCGACAAAGTCTCGCCAAATAATCAAACATGTAAATAGTCAATCTAGTTATTTCAAGTGTTATGTTATCCAAAGTCAATAATTATCCCGCTCGAAAACATTACTACATTAAAAGCATTCATCAATCGAACAGGAAAACCTCTATCATATAAAAATCTAAAAAAAATATGGAGTCAAACATTTTCCAATCTCTTTTCTCACAGAGAAATTCAATTTGATTGAAATGTCGTTCATAGTTTACTTACACCATCGCAATGATGAATTAAACCCGGGCAAATCAGTCATCAGACCATCACTATTAACTTTATCCTAACTATTTGGAATATGATTTATGAATTTGCATTTACAGTTATTTTTTCCTGATTAGTGTTGTTATACGAGTTAAAACTATCTTTCACAAACCATTTTGAACAATTTCTATAAATCTTACTTGGTCTACCAATTCTGCTTCCTAACCCACCAAAATTAATTTATCTACACGTCTGCAGGGTTTATTTTTCAAACTTCATTGTACAATTATGATGCAGCAGAAGTACAAATAAAAAGATCTTTCCACGAGGTTCTCCATACAAGCAAGCCTTAGATGGCTAGGGTTGGACATTACCATCAGAGTTGAATAAAAGTCAAAAAAGGAATACAAGAAGGGGTGGATATGTATATACAAAAACCCTAAAAACGAAATTACAACAACAACACTCAAGCATTTATCCCACTGCAAACCCTAAAAATGAAATTACAACAACAACACTCAAGCCTTTATCCCACCGCAAACCCTAAAAATGAGAAAAATAAAATATGTTCAGCTCTCATTGGGATTCCAGTTTTGTTTTCATTGGGATTCTAATTTGCTATCATAGTTTTGATATAATTAATTTAGCCCGAGCCTAAATTCACAAGTATTTATTGGTATCCCCACAGATACAATCGAGACCTCGGTATTTTATGAAAGGCATGCCTAAGGTCAGGCGCATCAGGCGCACCAGGCCTCGCCTATGCAAGGCAGAGGCGGTCGGGGTGCCCCAGGCGCGCCTCATATAAGCCTCGGCACACTTCATGTGAGTCTCGGCGCGCCTTGCTTCATCACAGCTTAAATCTTGAATAAATTGAGTATCCAAACAGTTTATTTAATCTTGGGAGTGTTTATGTGATTGTTATAATTTGATTCAACTATTGAAAAATCTACGGAAGCAGGAAAAATGAATAAATTCTTCAATAATCTTTGTTGGAGATCTAAAATGTGAATAAATGGAGTTCTTTGGAATATTCAAATTTAAAATGTAGAATCAGCTCATTCCTTTCATTTTTGGATCTCCAAATATGAAATTCATTTTTTTATTGATAAAATTTATTGTGATTGATTGAGACAATAAATCATTCCTTCTATGGTGCAAAGTCATGGTATATAACATCACAGCGGATTTGGATCTCTAAGCCAATCAATAGTAGAGAAAAAATCAACTCTTAGTTTTCATCTCTCTTTGACTGCTGAATCTAGAGAGCTCTAAAACCCTAAATTTTTTCTTAATCTAAATTTGCAAGATTCATTACTGAATTTCTACATCTTTTTTGTAGGTCCAGTTCATAAATATTTCTCCTCTAATAGTCTAAATTGAGCATTCATTTTGATCAAGATTCATAAATCAAATATTGTTGTACACTTAAGAACCACCCATTCTTCGGTTTTGATGCAAGATTTATAGATCAAATATTGTTGTGCTCCTACTTCATCACAGCAAATAGAGCAGTTGCGTTATTTTTGAAATCTTAATTTATAATGCTAGTTATTTTTGGGTTATGATAAATGCAAATCTAATGTGCTAACATGCTGATAGATTTATTTTACATGTTTTTTGTATTTTATAAATTATATTGTCTTTTTTTCCTTTCTTTCACCTCAGGTGCGCGTCTGTGCCGTGCGCCTAGGCTCCAAGACCCCATTGCACCTTGATGCGCTTTGCCTCTTTAATAACTTAAGGACCACGTAGAAATCCGATTCTGCTTCTTAGCTCTTGCACATGTCGCATCCACTTGAAAATGTCTTAACCATGAGTCTGTGTCATCATACAATTGATCGCCAAAAACCGTTAGTTTATGTTTCTTGAACTCCTGATCTTTGGATGTTTGACTGGTTCTCTAGTATGTTGATTGTGGATATCGCACAAACAACTATCACAATTAAATCATTATTTCTCTTTGATAACTCCATGGAAGCAAAAAATTTATCTCGGAGTCCAATCTCGACCTCCCTTTGTTGTATATAGAGTAATTGATCATGACAATTCACACTTCCTTGTCTAAGAAGCGAATCAGTTTTGCCTTGTCAAAAACATTGTGCATTATCTGTAGCTAGACTCAACGTACTCACAATTATACTTTTTCCTCACAGTTTAATAGTCATCCATTCAAGGGCATCCTTAACCAAAATTACCTTACATCATAAAGCATGCGCACTAACGGACAATTCCTTGGTAAATTATAGAGGTCCATGTCAGTTAAAGATAAAGCATATTATAATCAAGGCCTCAAAATCTCAAACTAAGAGGAAAACTACAGATAGCCAAAGTGTTGAATCAGCATGGAACTTGAGGGGAGGAATTAATGAAGAAGAAAATGAGTGCAACCTAAAATATTCAAAAATCCACAAATCGTATAAGGAAGAGAACATTTAGCGAATAAAAATGACCTTCAATTTTCACCAGTTCTTTATTTCCAAAATTCAGAATAAAATAATAATCGGCAAAAAATATATATAGAGTAAGAGCTGAAAGCTGGATGTTATTTTAAGAAGTATGAACTCAAAAACTTTGATATGTAGTAAAATATGAACAGTTTCATTGATTTATGATGGCCAGTGTATAGTAACAACCTAACAGGGCAATAAAAAGTATCCTAGCACAAATGCTCGTTCAAACTAGCACATTTGGTATGAATTCAAACTTCCACCCATGAAGCTTTGTCGGGGTTGAGATGGATTTTGCAGATCGTGAGGAGGCGGGCTTGCGTTATTAGTTTAGGTGATTTTGAATGGATGGTTGTGATTGAATATATGGGCATATATAAAGTTTAGGTGATTTTGGATGGATGGTTGTGATTGAATAGAGGGACCTAAAAAAACTTCTTTACCAATATTAATAAAGATTATATTTTTATCTTTTAAAATTTATTAAAAAATATACACATTTATATCGTGATGATTATCTCGACAATTATTGAAGCGTTTAAGAAAATAAACAATGTCCCACAAATTTAACTCGATCACTCTTTACATCCATAGTTCTAAACTCCATTCAAAACTATTTTGATTTGCTTTCATTTAGATCTTCTTTTGGCATAAGGAGAAGTCATGAACCCAAATCCCCTTAAATTTATGTTGCATACCAAATCAAACAAATTAAGAAAACTCTATCATACGCGCGAATTTAGTGTTGAGTGTTGGCATAAAAGTGTGTGATATGCCGGCAGGGGAATCATGAGCGAGTTTCTCCCGTTTAGGAAAAATTAGTGTATTAGTTCATTCTGATTAAATTAGTTTTATATACAAATTACACTGCATTTAAATAGTATACACACCAATAAAATAGGAACTAAAACAGTTCAAAAGCTTACCTATAATCTGAGATTTACTTGAGATGATTTTATATATGAAACAAAACATAAGCATTTCAGTCAACAGCTCTCAAAAACCTATTTAGATGTTTCTTTGGAGAGAAAAAGAGGCTGAATTGCTAAAACTCACCCTCTTAAACCCTGGTTCCATACTTCCAGAGAGAACTACAACAACTGGGGATTCACTTCCAGTAACGCACATAAGCCCCTTCCATATGATCAGCGCCGAAGTTACAATCATACCTGATACATTCACAGATAATAATCACTGACTTCTAAAGATCTCCATTAATTCAGAACCACTGATACGATTGAATCATGACCTCAATCCGCACTTTTTTCTATGGCAGATTCAACGATTACAAAAATATGAGAAATTGAGCAATGGATCAGGTAAACCTATGTTTTACTTTCAGATGGGTGATAATTTTCCCAGAAAAAACTTTAAAAACCCTAATTTGGGAACGGATCGCTTTTGAAATGCAAAATTGATGGGGGAGACGAAAATGACCTAGGCTGACGGCTTGCGTGAGGACCTGCCGTTTCTGAATAGATCGGATGGAGTCCACGTTTTCCCGAATCCATCCCAATCTTCTTCTCTTCGTAATCGGCTCTGGGAGTCTAGCTTTTTCCATCGGCCTCCTCGCGGCTGCGGCGGCTACAATGCCGGCCCTTTGTCACTGCTATCTAAAAATATATAACTTATTAGGGATGGGAAATTATTGGAACCGGGCTCCGTTTCCAAATCTAGGTCCGGATTAAGGTGGCGTTTGGTTCGGCTTATTGGCTGCGGTGCGGTGCAAACGCAACTCATCTTTTCCCATAAGCAGCGTTTGGTTCGGCTGATTTTAAGAATCCCGTTTTTGGCTTTCTGCTCTTTCTTATATACCCCGGGCCGCTCTTTATTATCGCGTTCATCCACAATCGCAATCCTATCCCTCCTCCCTTCCCGATTAGCGCGACTCCGCCAGGTCCGTTCATCCCAATTATCTTCTTCTCCTCCGCTTACCTTCTTCTCTACTCCTCCGCGTACCCTCTTCTCCTCCCGATTTCCCAGCGGCGGCGACCGGATCCATCTTAGCAAGGGCTGCCGCGGCAAGACAATCACACATCCGGCGCCCAGGACAGGCGTGCTCTTCGTCGGTGTCCTGCTTCACCGACATTCACCTCCCGCGGGCCAACGACGCCTCACCCAGCGATTCGAGCCTCCCGCAGGCGTGCTCTTCGTCGACGCCCAGGACAGGCGTACTCTTCCTGATTCGACCTTCCCAGCAGCTCTTTGGCACGCCGCACATCGCCGGCGCTCCATCTTCCCCAATCAGAGATCTACAAGGTAACTTTTGGTGATTTTCCATTTTTCCGTTAATTTTGAGAGATCTCTCTGGGTGATCTCCTAGGAGATCAATTTTGATCTCCTAGAAGGTATATTTGTCATGTACCAGGGATGAAAGTTTATCAAGATCAATTTTGATCTCCTATGCTATTGGCTTGAATTTCCACCTTGAGTTATGCACCGCTGGTAGTGGATTTATTATTATGGTTATACATGTCTTTCATTCACAAAAATTAACAATCATTTCAACGTAGATTGAAAATGGGAACAAATTGTCATGAAATTGTCATGAAATGGGATCATATTCATGTCGTTCAAATCTTATTTTTGCCTAAAGTTCCTGATTGCTAATTGCTTGATTTGCAATTATTTTTACTTTAATTAATCAATATTACTCAACATTCTGTGTTCATAATGCTTCAATAGTCATATCATATAATCACCAACACAATCATCAGTTTTATCAGAGCTATTTGTGACCGGCTTTATAAATCCTCACATTCCAGTCACTATTGCCCAGTATTGTTTGAGGTGTTAAAAATAAACTAAGCAAATCATCTTGATAAACTTTCATCCCTGTTATATGTGTTTACTTACTGCTCACTTTTAAGCTGAAGTCATGGAATCCGCTGGATCCGCCACTGTGTTTATGTTTAATATAGTTTTGTAATGCTTTTTGAATATTGTTTTTAAAGATGGGCAAAACAAAAGACGGTGGGGTGGCCGCAATGTGGGACAATTCCAATGTTCTCCTCTTTTGTGATATCTGCATAAAAGAGATAGAACGTGAGAATTGTCCTACAATATATTTTAGTAAAGAAGGGCGGTCCAATATAATGAAGACGTTTGAAGAGTCGACTGGAAAGAAATACGATAAGGTGCAGTTCAAAAACAAATGGGATCATCTGAAGAAGGAGTGGAAACTTTGGACGGAGTTGAAACGAGGTGAGACCGGCTTGGGTTGGAACACATCAAGAAAAACTATAGACGCCTCGGATGAGTGGTGGGACGAGCGCTTGAAGGTATTCATTATTTGAATTCAATTATTTCCCTTCATTAATTATTGTATGCCTCTTTTAAATAATTGAATAATATTTCAGGTTGTTCCTGCCGCGAAGAAGTTTCGTTATTCCGGAATACAGCCAGATCTAGAGGAGAAACTGAACATGATGTTCAGCTATGTTGTTGCGACTGGACAACATGCTTGCAAAGAGGGTATTTGAAACCATATCAAGATACAAGGTATCATTTACCAGACTTCGCACGCGGTGGTCGTCGAGCAGAGGGACGTCGAGAGATGTTCAATCATGCTCACTCATCGCTAAGGAGCGTGATAGAACGATCGTTCGGCGTTTGGAAGAAGAAATGGGTCATACTGCGGGATATACCGAGCTACAGCTTTGCGAAGCAGGCAGATATTGTGATGGCAACGATGGCTTTACATAATTTCATTCGCCGACACCCTTCCCGCAGCGATATAGATTTCAATGAGTGCGAGCATGAGGGTCAAGATGATAGGGTGGCCTCACAAGGGCGACAAGAAACCTGCTCTGACACTGCAGGTGGAGTAGAGGAGATGATCGCGCTACGTGATAGTATAGCGGATCAGTTGTATGAATCGAGAGCATAGCTCGAGATTGCGGGTGTACCTGGATTTCTTGTGTTATGTGTTTATTTAGCCTGGTGATTTTTTTTTTGGAAAAAAAAAATTAATTCAAAACTCCATTTTGAATCCAAACAACTTATTCAAAACTCTGTTTTCAAAACTCCATTTCATCCAAACAGTTTTTTAATAAAACTCTGTTTTCCAGAATCAGCACTTTTTCCATCAGCAGCTTCTCATCAGCAGCTTTCCATCAGCAACAGCCCAACCAAACAGAGCCTAAATGAGAGCGTGACACGTGGCAAAATCTGAAATTTTTTCGTGATTTCTAATCGCTCCAGTGGGAGTTCGGTTAGGGTTTCATTTTTTTCTCTGCTAGCATGAATGAGGAAGAAGATGATCTCCCAAGAAATCATTTTTGATCTCACAGGAGATTATTTTTGATCTCCAGTTAGGAGTTCAATTTTGATCTCGCAGAAGATCAGTTTTGATCTCCCAGGAGACCAATTTTGATCTCCCAGGAGATCATTTTTTATCTCCAGCCAGAAGATCATTTTTGATCTCCCATGGGATTATTTTTGATCTTTTGGGGAATCAGAAATGATCTCTTGGGAGATCAAAATTGATCTCCTAGGAGATAGGCGTTTTGATCTCCCAGGAGATCAGTTTTGATCTCCCAGGAGATCATTTTTGATCTCCCAGGAGATCATTTTTTTATCTCCAATCAGGAGATCATTTTTGATCTCCCATGGGATCATTTTTGATCTCTTGGGAGATCAGAAATGATCTCTTGGGAGATCAGAAATGATCTCTTGGGAGATCAAAATTGATCTCCTAGGAGATAGGCGTGTGCTAAGAAAGGAATAGCAAAAAATACAAGTTTTATGAGATTTCGCCACGTGTCGCGCTCTCCTTTAATCCGGACCTAGATTTGGAAACGGAGCCCGGTTCCAATAATTTCCCGTAAAATTGACTATTGATGTGAATATTTTGGGAATCAATAGAAACGCAGCAGCCACAACGAACTGGAGGAAACAGCGCCTCTCGGGCTTTTTGACAGATTGCAAATTTGCAACCCCGAAATCTCTTTGTTTGGCACTTTGCATCCCCAATTCATTAATATGTCACTTTGCACCCTTCAATTCAAGTTTTTTGGCACTTTGCACCCTCCGGTGCTTTGATGGAGGGCAATTTGGTCAAAATGTTTTTACAATGCTGGAATTTTGGCATTTTGGCAGATTGCACTCCAAAAATCCCTTTTTTTTGCACTTTGTACCCTCAATTCATTAATTTTTGGCACTTTGCATCTCCAATTTAAAACCATTGGATGGAAATGTATGAAAAGTACGGTCAGCAAGCTATTGAGAAACATACGACTGTTAATAATTTAAAAGCACCAGATTGAAATTTAAAAGCACCGGCTGTTAATAATTTCCAAAAGCTGCTTACAGATCATGTATGGAAATGTGCGTTAGAAATTTCTATCACATTTCCAGCACACTGATCATATACGGGTTTCATTTCTAGCACATCTTGTTAGTACCAGATGATTTCTAGCACATCCTGCAAGAAAATTTCCAACAAAATGTGCAAGATGATTTCTAGCACATTTCCATACATTTGCAATTTGGTCAGTACAAGATGATTTCTAGCACATCCTGTTAGAAAATTTCCATACACACATTTAACTAATACACAGAATTAAGAAGATGAAAAATTCCAGCACATCTTGTACTGATTAAGATGATTTCTAGCACATCCATACACACATTTAATAAAAACGGAACAGTAACGAAACAAGAACTTTCCTATTTCCAAAATGAGACCTAGCGCAATGTCTTTCATTTTTTTCTTTGACCCAATCATAAGCTTTCTTATCACTCATTTTCAACTTTTTCATCTCAGTGTTGAAATCTGAAAGTCTACTTGTCGATGTTGCCTTCCATATCAAGTCTTTTAAATGTAAGCCTCTATGCTTTTGTTTGAAATTGTTGTACATATACCGCAAACAAACCATATGCTCAGCATTGGGGAGTAGCTCATTAATTGTTTTAATTAACCCTTTCTGCTTTTACGAAATGAATGATCATATATATGTGTTTTCGATACACAAATCTTCTATAAGAAGACTAATAAACCGTGTCCAGGTCTTTGTATTCTCCTTCAAAACAATGGCGTATGCAATAGGGTACATGTTATTATTGCCATCAACGCTCACAGCGCATAGTAAAAAACCACCAGTATATGTTTTCAAATGAGTCTCATCCAAACATATAATAGGTCTACATTCTGTCATGAATCTCTTCTTCAATGCACTCCAACATACATATAGCCTTTTAAAAATGCATGTTTGTGAAGTCAAATCATGCTTACATTTAACTTTAATTGTTGTATCAGGATTGGTCATATAAATTTCCTCAAAGTAATCCCAAAGTTTGTTATATTGCTCTAACTCTGTTCCACTGATTGCTTTAGAAGCATGCTTCTTTACTCTGTACATCTTCCATAAACTTAAAAATATTTTGTTATCCTTTTGCATTATTTCCTGCATTACACCAACGGACCATTCTGGGTTGCTCCAAACATTATACTCATACTTCTTTGCAAGAAACTTGGTTGTACAATGTTGAGAAATTGAAGCCCTATAGCATCTATGTTCTCCTTTGATCGTCTTCACTTGAAATATTTTTTCACACTTTGACATGAAAGAAGCATACATTTGTCAATCACAATCACATATTACTTTAAGTTTGTCACTACAATTTTTAATGAACTTCAGTGGTTTACCATGCTTAGTAGCATGCAACCTTACAACATCTATAAATTCAAAGCACTATTAAAACACAACCCTACTTCAAACTCAAAATCAGAATTATTTTCATCTTCTTAATAAACCTTCATTTGTGAATATCTAACTTTTTGTGACTGAGATGTAGAATGACTATCGGGCTCCCTTATATGTATTCCAACATTTGTTTTCACAAGGTTTTTTTGCTCTATTATTTCACCAACCAGTTGAATTTCTCCATCGATATCATCATCAAACAACACTTCATCCACTTCAAATTCACTATCAATCAGGCCATCACTAAATGATGAATTCTCTTGGTCTGACTCCTCTTCCGTGTACGATGAATCAGTACTACTATCAACATCATCCCCTTATTCAAAACAGTTTTCTTCAATCAAAATATTTTGCGAATCAAAATCTTAACTTGATGACATTTCTTTAGAAAACCCTAAAAATTTCAAAACTTTATTTGTAAAAAAAATACAGACAGTTTTATCTAAGCTGAATTAGATCACATTACACTTTGCAAATATATAAAAATCTGAGACAAATCAAACCAAATGTTATACCTTCTGTCAAAAAACCTAAACTAGATGCGGCCTTTCTGCGAGTAACAGTAACTCAGACGGGATGCAACCTTCCGACGAGCAGTAGGAACACCAACACTCCGGCGAGGTGCAGTGGCTTCTTCGGGCGACAGAAAATGGAAGAACTCTGCTGGCCTGCAAGAACTGAGACGGGATGTGACCTTCTGGCGAGCAGTAGTAACTCCAACACTCCGGCAAGGTGCAGTGGCTTCTTTAGGAGAAAGAAAATGGAAGAACCTTGTTGTCCTGCGAGAATTGAGACGGGGTGCGACCTTCCGGCGAGCAGCAGGAACTCCAAAACTCTAGCGAGGTGCAGTTACTTCTTCAGACTACAGAAAATGGAAGAACTTTGCTGGCCTGCAGGAACTCTGACGGGATGCGACCTTCCGGCGAGCAGCAGAAACTCCACTCCGGCGAGGTGCAATGGCGTCTTGCGGCTTCTTAGGGATTGGGAGAGAAAAACATGATGGCTAGGGCTTGAGAGAAATAAGGCAAATAAAGACAATATAAATATGCGATGACTAAATTGCCCTCCATCAAAGAACGGGAGGGTGCAAAGTGCCAAAAAATTTGAATTGAGAGGTGCAAAGTGCCATATTAATGAATTGGGGGTGCAAAGTGCCAAAGAGAGGGATTTCGGGGGTGCAATCTGCCAAAAAGCCGCGCGTCTCCCTTTAAGGCTGCCACAGGCGGGCGCGGTTTATCGCGGCTTATTTGCTCCGGAGAGATTGGACAAAATGACATTTTTGTAGAATAACAATGAAACCTCACCAGAGCAAATAAGCTGAAATAAGCTGCGTCAAACGCAAGAGCTGCGATTATTAATAACTGGAGTTTCATAACAGAAACGGCGTTGCGCAGATGCACAGCAACCAAACGCCACCTTCATCTCAATACGATTTTATTTCTGTGGTGAGTGGCATTGACCCGGTGACACTCATGGGGCTCACACTCATGCGGCTCGAAGTCGATGTTTAATAAAAAAAAAGATATTTAAAGTAGGGTGTCTTCCTGGTTTACCAAGACCTGTCAAACTGAAAGTTGAGGCAAAGAAAGTACCTCAACGATAGCACTAGTTGGTTGGCCCAAGGCCCGGATATTTCAATAACCAGAGAAACTGGAACTTGCTTTTAAGTGCAAATCTATTCTGGCGATGTTCAAATCACAATATGTACAAATCAATCAAATTTAAGTGCAGACCAATTTCTAAGTATTGGCTATGTGCAAACCAAAATTTTTGTTCTCTCTAAACTGCCTCCGTTGAATCTGACCCGAAGGAATTCGTGGACCAAATCCTCATCTCCCTCCTCTATCCCTCCACCTCATCTTCAGACAAGTGTCCAAAACGAGCATGTCATAGATTAGCCGTACAAGTGGGAGAAACATTAGGAACAAAAACATTAGCAAAAATAGAATCTAAGGGTGAAGTAGTCATCCTGTCAGGAGATATTGTAGAAAACACGTGGAGTCCATCAACAAGTTCACCCCTACCAATCTTCGGGGAATATTGCATTTCCTGAATCAGAAAATAGTTTGAAAAAACAATGGCTAAAAAAATTGTGCTGGCTAAAAGGGCACTGACTGAAAGAAGGTTGAAGCGAAAAGCTGGAACAAACAAGACATCATGAAGAATTAACTCATTGATTAATTTCACAATGCCAATACATGTAACACGAAAGATTGATTTATTTGGTAGTGTAAAATGGCGATTATCAACACTAGTTTATGAGAGAAATAAGTTTAAGTCAGAAGCAATATGAGCACTAGCTCCAAAGACAAAAATCCAGGAAAATTTTGAAAGATTTGAGGTTGAGTTAGTAGTTGAAAGAATCAAACCAGAACAAGAAACATTGGAGGACAATCGATTTGTGGCTGATTGTTCAATAATGCCAGAATCTACTTGTATTGTTATGGAGTAAAATCCATTCTAGGGCGAGTATGATCTGAAACCTGGTTGACAGTGCCTTGAAAATTTTGTGATTGGGTGCCAGGATTAGATTTCTTATAACCTAGAGGATATCCATGCAACTTATAACATGTTTTTGGAATGGCCCAGTAGGTCACAATGAGAACAAAGAGGCTGATCTTTCTTATTGAAATTTGTTTTGTGATTAGAAGATTTTGAAATATGTTGCACATTGAAGTCAAGTGATGGATCAACAGACTGAGAAACAAAACTGATTTCACGCTGCTTTTCTTCTTGGAGAATGAGTGAGAAAACTTTGTTGATCGGCGAAAGAGGATCTATGACAAGGAACTGTAATTTGAGAAAAATTAGCATCGGGTCCTATGAGAAAACTCATTACATACTTCATCTTATTGCAATCAATTAAAAAACGAGATCCTCCACAGGTGCATGTGTGATTTGGTCTATATTCATCCAATTCCTCCCAAATGGCTTTGAGTTTTGTGAAGTATTGACTAACTGAAAATTTTCCTTGGGTGAGACTCGTTAAATCCCATTTTAATTGAAAAATGTGAGGATCATTACATTGTTGGAAACATTCTTCCAGTTCAATCCGGTTTTCGGCAGCGGAGGAAAAATAGTTCACAGTAGCTGTAATTTCTTTGGATACAGGGGCGGATCCAGGGGAAAGGCGGGGTCCGACCCCCCCCCCCCCCACACACACACACAAATATTTTTTTTATTAATTCATTTACCTGATGGCGCACACCCCGACCTAAATCCAGACCTCATTTTTGCGCAGTCGACCCCCGCAAGTCCGCAACCCCAGCGACTCGGCGAGGTTTTCACTATGCGTTCTTGCCCGGAGCCCGCAACTCCGCACAGCAGGGCCTTCCTTTTTCCACCTGCAGGCTCCGGTCTCGTCCACCGGATCATCGCCTCTTCGACTCTTTGGTAAGTTCTCGATTTCACGGGGTTTATGTCTTCGATCCACAGGGTTTCTAATTTTCTGCTCACTATTCAGTTTGATTTCTAATTTCCTATTTACTTTTTAGTTTGCTTTTTGATTTCCTCTCCACAGGATTTTGATCCACATTGTTTGATTTTAAATTTCACCAAAACATCAACACTCAAAGTCTCCAATTGGCAACAGTCAATAGATTTTGGGTAAGCCTTCCCCCTTCTTTTAATGTTCAATAGTGTGACCAATCAGTGGTAATCAGTTATCATCTTCGAAAGTGACTGTTTTGGAAATCAGTGATATTCTATGCAAAGCGTTGCAACAACAATCTCAAGAGATATTAAACACTGTAAATTTAACTTCAACAACGAAAGCTCTTATTCAAAAATTACGGTCATTTGGTTGGGAAACATTTTTACAAATCGTGAAGATATTTTGTGAGAAAAATGAAGTTGAAGTTCCTGACATGACTTCTAAATATAGTGATCGTCGCTTTCGAAGTTCACGTCATAACATTACATTGGAACATCATTTTGGGGTGTGCATTTTCAATACAACAGATTGTGGGTTGCAGGAGCTGAACTCTAGATTCAGTGAAAACTTTATGGAACTACTTCGTCTTAGCATGGTTTTAGATCCAAGCAATGAATACAAATCTTTCAGTATTGACGATATATATTCTCTTGCAAAGAATATATATTTCTATCATCAATATTTCACTGGACATGAGCTTTATGTGTTGAAAACTCAGTTGCTACATTATGAGATTGATGGTTCTTCTCATAAAGATTTGAAGAATTTGTCTCCAATTTCTGAACTTTGTGAAAAACTGATGAAAACGAAGAAATCAAAAACCTATTATCTTATTGACAGATTGGTTTGACTCATTTTGACTATTCCGGTCTCAACAGCAACTACAGAATGACCATTTTCAGCAATGAAGATTGTTAAAACAAGACTTCACAACAAGATAGAGGATTGATTTCTAGCAAATTGCATGACTTTATACATTAAGCGAGAAATAACAGAGAAGTTCAATAAAAATTGGATCATAGATGAATTCTATGATTTAAAAAATCGGTGTCCACAATTGAAATAGCTTAATATTATAGCTATTTTTGTTTCCTTTTGTTTATTAGTATTGTTGTTTTACTTCTTAAATGTTTGATTAAAAATTAAAAAAGACTTTATCATTTGCATTTAAATTTTCATTACATTTGCTTCTTTACCATATTTTTTCATCAGGTCTTATGTCTCCCCCCCCTGTTACAATTATTGGATCCGCCCCCGTTTGGATATGTAGTTTAATAACCATGAGGCTACTATGTTGTTGTTGCGTTGCCATGCAAGGAATAAAGAAGGACCTGTAGTAGTCTGGATAGAGCCATCAACGAATCTAAATTTGTTTTTATCAAGCAAAACCATTTTCGTCGCATAACTCCAAGAATTGTAGTTCTCACTGGATAAGGGCTGAGAGACCGAGATCGATCCAGGATTATCAGAGAGATGCAAATAATATGGGTTCGAAGCATCATCGAGAACCCTGAATGGAGATTGAACATCAGCATATTTGGAAGAATCCATCGCAAGGAAGAAGGAAGAAGACGTCTATTTCTCTGATACTATATTAAGAACGACACTTCTTGAATAACAACCAAAGATTGAAACATTCATTATCTTTTCGTATGTGTACAGGACACAACGATATACATATATAGGCGAATAAATGGCCAAGGTTAACAGAAAATTAACTACTCTAACACGCCGTTATAACGGTAACAATTCACACACAACAAATTTAAGAAAGATAACGTAAAATCTTCCATAGGTAATTAATTACCCCATTTTCAGCCACCACTAGGCATACTCGCAGTACTTTGTGGAAGCAGCTCCTATGACTCTCCATATGCCACATCATTCTAATTTGTGGCCAATACCCCACCATCGTTGACGCTGCTTTGACCTTCTTTTGGTTGCTACACCTCATTCTCTAGTTGGTGCTCCCTTCGGATCCGGATCCCCTAGAGTTCCTCTGGGAACTCCAGGGGTGGAGTTCGCGATTTGGGAAATAATGAAGTGGAATCAGAAAAAATGGTTAACATGAAAGTTGTATATATCCCCGAGACGAATAATTTTCATGTTGAACATTTTTTGATTTGAAGCCTTTTAGACCCCCGATTTGGCCCCCGAAAAATTAAATATTTTCGGAAAGTTTTTTTCGGGGGCCAAATCAGGGGTCTAAACGACTTCAAATCAAAAAATGTTGAACATGAAAATTATTTGTCTCGGGGATATCTACAACTTTCATGTTAACCATTTTTTCTAATTTCGCTTCATTATTTACCAAATCGCGAACTCCACCCCGTGGAGTGTCCGGAGGAACTCTAGGGGATCCGGATCCGCTCCCTTCTCACCTAGACTCCCACTACACTGAGATTGTAGAGTTCATGTAGAAAGCACTCCTCCTTCGTACCCCAGAGGTAGTGGCAAACCAGAAAACGTCTTGAAAATGGCAAATGCCCTATAAAAAACGAAAACATCGTTGTTTTACGCCATAAATGAACTAGGACTTTTGTGACGAATTAAATTTCCTCAAATGAGCATTAGCATGTCATATGGTAAACTTGTTTCTTATCACATATAATATATCATAGATAAAGTTAGCAAAATATTGTTGTTAGTTTAGTTGGTTGAGTGCATATATTTTTAACCTCTTGGTGATGTGTTCAATCCCCAATAATGATTACATTTTGAATTTTATTTTATAAATACAAATATTTTTAATAATCTATACAAATTATTAAGTGAAAAATAATTTAAATATTAATTTCATTTCAAATTATTTTAAAAAAAGAAAAAGATAAATTTTATTATTAATAAGTTATTGAGTATTGTGTAAAAGATGATGAGGGTTATCTATAATTTACTCTTATATTTATGAATTTATTTATTTAGAGTAAATGTGTACTTCGCTCACACAAAAAATGTTGCGGATGTTGAAACCGGAAAACCGGTCTCTGTGGAGTTCACCCTTGGGGAAGGGGTGACCGCACACTTACTACACTCGAGAGAACGTCACAGACCAAAGACTTGGGAAACTAGGAACAGACCCTCGGCTCTAGCGCGGAGGTCTCACCACACACCCGGAAGGTCACAAGAACACTTCCCCTCCCGTACCAATGGCAGAGATGGGTACCTTGGAGAGTTCTCTCAACTCTACCAAGAAGAGAACTAGGGAGGAGGAAGCCAAAAGCCAATGCCTCTCCAAAGGTACCCAAGGGGTCTATTTATAGTTTTCCCAAGTCCTGGGGATAAAATGACCAAAACGCCCCTACGACCAATTGGCCTTGAGCTCGGCGGACTGGAGAGCTCGGCGGCCTGGGGAGCTCGGCGGACAGGGGAGCTCGGCGGCCTGGGGAGCTCGGTGGCCTGGGGAGCTCGGCGGACAGGGGAGCTCGGCGGCCTGGGGAGCTCGGTGGCCTGGGGAGCTCGGCGGCCTGGGGAGCTCGGCGGCCTGGGGAGCTCGGCGGCCTAGGGAGCTCGGCGGCCGGGGGAGCTCGGCGGCCTGGGGAGCTCGGCGGATAGGGGAGCTCGGCGGCCTGGGGAGCTCGGCGGACAGGGGAGCTCGGCGGCCTGGGGACCCCCCGAGGGGGCCGGGGGGAGAAAAATATTTCATCCCCCTACTAGTATATTTCCAAGTCCAAGCCAAAATTGGCCACCAAGAGTCCAAAATCTCTAAAAAGCTTAAAAACTTAAAACTGGCTCTGGGCCTGCCGAAAGGACCCTACTCTGCGAATACGGGGTTGTACATAATCCTCGCTCTTTTCGAGGTTGGCACAAGCTCGGAAAGAAACATCCAACCCGACGTATTCGCTGAGTCAGCCTGTCATGCCAGCTAATAGGAGCCTAGGTGACGAGACAGTCTCGGGATGAAAACACTTGGCCTCCCGAGGGGTCAACCTGTCATGCCAGCTAATATGAGCCTGGGTGACGAGACAGCCTCGGGGTGAAAAATACTTAGCCTCCCGAGGGGTCAACCTGTCATGCCAGCTAATAGGAGCCTGGGTGACGAGACAGCCTCGGGGTGAAAACACTTAGCCTCCCGAGGGGTCAACCTGTCATGCCAGCTAATAGGAGCCTGGGTGACGAGACAACCTCGGGATGAAAACACTTAGCCTCCCGAGGGGTCAACCTGTCATGCCAGCTAATAGGAGCCTGGGTGACGAGACAGCCTCGGGGTGAAAACACTTGGCCTCCCGAGGGGTCAACCTGTCATGCCAACTAATAGGAGCCTGGGTGACGAGACAGCCTCGGGGTGAAAAACACTTAGCCTCCCGAGGGGTCAACCTGTCATGCCAGCTAATAGGAGTCTGGGTGACGAGACAGCCTCGAGGTGAAAGCACTTAGCCTCCCGAGGGGTCAACCTGTCATGCCAGCTAATAGGAGCCTAGGTGACGAGACAGCCTCGGGGTGAAAACACTTAGCCTCCCGAGGGGTCAACCTGTCATGCCAGCTAATAGGAGCCTGGGTGACGAGACAGCCTCGGGGTGAAAACACTTAGCCTCCCGAGGGGTCAACCTGTCATGCAAGCTAATAGGAGCCTGGGTGACGAGACAGCCTCGGGGTGAAAATACTTAGCCTCCCGAGGGGTCAACCTGTCATGCCAGCTAATAGGAGCCTGGGTGACGAGACACCCTCAGGGAAAAAAGGTCATACTCCACGAGAGGTACGCCTGACCTGCCAGCTAGTAAGAGCCTGACAGCGGGACCATCATCGGAGCAAAGAGAATTTGGGCTTCCACGAGAGGTACGCCTGACCTGCCAGCTAGTGAGAGCCTGACAGCGGGACCATCATCGGAGCTAAGGACTTGGGGCTTCCACGAGAGGTACGCCTGACATGTCAGCTAGTGAGAGCCTGACAACGGGACCATCATCGGAGCTAAGGACCTGGGGCTCCCACGAGAGGTACGCCTGACCTGCCAGCTAGTGAGAGCCTGATAGCGAGACCATCATCGGAGCTAAGGACCTGGGGCTCCCACGAGAGGTACGCCTGACCTGCCAGCTAGTGAGAGCCTGATAGCGAGACCATCATCGGAGCTAAGGACTTGGGGCTTCAACGAGAGGTACGCCTGACCTGCCAGCTAGTGAGAGCCTGACAGCAGGACCATCATCGGAGCTAAGTACTTGGGGCTTCCACGAGAGGTACGCCTGACCTGCCAGCTAGTGAGAGCCTGACAGCGGGACCATCATCGGAGCTAAGGACTTGGGGCTTCCACGAGAGGTACGCCTGACCTGCCAGCTAGTGAGAGCCTGACAGCGGGACCATCATCGGAGCTAAGGACTTGGGACTTCCACGAGAGGTACGCCTGACCTGCCAGCTAGTGAGAGCCTGACAGCGGGACCATCATCGGAGCTAAGGACTTGGGGCTTCCACGAGAGGTACGCCTGACCTGCCAGCTAGTGAGAGCCTGACATCGGGACCATCATCGGAGCTAAGGACTTGGGGCTTCCACGAGAGGTACGCCTGACCTGCCAGCTAGTGAGAGCCTGACAGCGGGACCATCATCGGAGCTAAGGACTTGGGGCTTCCACGAGAGGTACGTCTGACCTGCCAGCTAGTGAGAGCCTGACAGCGGGACCATCATCGGAGCTAAGGACTTGGGGCTTCCACGAGAGGTACGCCTGACCTGCCAGCTAGTGAGAGCCTGACAGCGGGACCATCATCGGAGCTAAGGACTTGGGGCTTCCACGAGAGGTACGCCTGACCTGCCAGCTAGTGAGAGCCTGACAGCGGGACCATCATCGGAGCTAAGGACTTGGGGCTTCCACGAGAGGTACGCCTGACCTGCCAACTAGTGAGAGCCTGACAGCGGGACCATCATCGGAGCTAAGGACTTGGGGCTTCCACGAGAGGTACGCCTGACCTGCCAGCTAGTGAGAGCCTGACAGCGAGACCATCATCGGAGCTAAGGACTTGGGGCTTCCACGAGAGGTACGCCTGACCTGCCAGCTAGTGAGAGCCTGACAGCGGGACCATCATCGGGAGGTGGGACTAGGCGTCTCAACAAAAACCTTGCCAAATTCAACATCCTCAAATGGGGAAGAAAGATGGTTTACATGACCTCTCCCGACTCAGTGGGTCGGGGGCTAGACTCAGTACAACATAATAAAAAATACAAGATCCTATTGAGGCGAGGCTCCTTCGCCTCTTGCATCAACCGATCCTTCCCCGGGTGCCCACGTCGACCCGATCCTCACATCTGTCTTCCTCCCTGGCTTGGGGCGGGGCTTCGATCTGCCTCGGGGGTGGTTGCTGGGCTTGACCTCTCGCTCCTCTCACCTCCAGGAATTCGGGGCAAGTAGCAGTCGCGTGCCCCTCCACCTGGTGGTAGTCACAGTACGACAATGCTTCTTCTACCAGCCTCCTTCGGCGGACTCGGTGATCTCTCCCATTGCCTCTTCTTCCTTCGCCTATTGCCAAGGCTTGCTGCGGTGGGGGTAGGAGTTGCCTTGGGGCTTGCCTTTGGTAGTTGAACCTCCCTTGACCTCCATGAAAGTTCCCCCCATCCTGGATGAGAGCTCTTCCTGGACCATGAGCGGGTCCTCCCTGCTGCCTCCAGCTTGGCTCCGGACCCTCCTGTCTCTGGAACCCCTGGGCTCTCTGCTCCTCTCTCCGCCTTCCTTCCTGGTGCCTTGAGCCACCTTGCTCTTTCAACTCCACCTCCGTCAACTTAGCCAACTTTTTTACAAAGGCCGAGTTGGCTGCCTCCATGACTATCTCCTCTGCCGCCCTTTCCATCAGCTCCTCGAAGGAAAGAGGGGTCTTCCGGGTCAAGCTCATCTTGAAGAACCCTTCACGCAACCCCACCGTGAATGCCATCTGGAGGGCATACCCTGGCACCTCTTGGATGTCAAGGACCTCCTCCTGGAACCTGTCAACGTAATGGGCCAGCGACTCCTCGGCCCTTTGCTTTATCAGGAAGAGGGACTCAGGACCTTTCTTCCTCTTCTTGGAGGTGGAGAAGCGAAGCTGAAAGCTCTGGCTCAAGTCTTCGAACCCAAAGATGGACCTTGGAGGGAGTTGATGGAACCAGTCCCTTGCCTTCTCCTTCAACGTGATCGCAAAGAGGCGACACTTGAAGGCATCCGTCATTGGTATGATGGAGACGGCATCCTCGAACCAGTGTAAGTGCTAGATGGGGTCGTCCTTCCCGGTGTAGTATGCCTTGTCAAGTTCCCTGAACCCCTCGGGAACGGGAGCTGAGATGATCAGCTCGCTGAATGGCGACCCCCTAAGGGGTGCTCTCGCCACCTCTACTCGCGCGACCTGCTCGCCTGGAGGGCTAGCACTCGCCGGGCTGGGGAACAACTCCCGGCCGAGGAGGTCTCGCTCGACCCCCTCTCCCATCCTTTCTTTCCCAGGTCGCCTACATGGGGCACTTCCTTCTCCCCCTGCTGGGGTGATCTCGCTTAGATCCCTGGGGGGCAGCTCACTAAGGTCCCCGGGAGCCGGTCCCTGGGGGGTGGGGGTTGAGCTGCCAGCACGAGGGGCAATGTTTCGCAACATCTCCATGATGCCAGAGATGGAAGCCATGAACTCTTCCCTTCCTATGAAGGGTCCTGGGTTGGGGAGACCACCGAGGTCATCACTACCTCCCTGATCTCCAGCCATGACACTCTCCCGAGATCTTCTGTGTTGGTCACTCTCCACGCTCACCGCACCAAAATGTTGAAACCGGAAAACCGGTCTCTGTGGAGTTCACCCTTGGGGAAGGGGTGACCGCACACTTACTACACTCGAGAGAACGTCACGGACCAAAGACTTGGGAAACTAGGAACAGACCCTCGGCTCTAGCGCGGAGGTCCCACCACACACCCGGAAGGTCACAAGAACACTTCCCCTCCCTTACCAATGGCAGAGATGGGTACCTTGGAGAGTTCTCTCAACTCTACCAAGAAGAGAACTAGGGAGGAGGAAGCTAAAAGTCAATGCCTCTCCAAAGGTACCCAAGGGGTCTATTTATAGTTTTCTCAAGTCCTGGGGATAAAATGACCAAAACGCCCCTACGACCAATTGGCCTTGAGCTCGGCGGACTGGGGAGCTCGGCGGCCTGGGGAGCTCGGCGGCCTGGGGAGCTCGGCGGCCTGGGGAGCTCGGCGGACAGGGGAGCTCGGCGGACAGGGGAGCTCGGCGACCCGGGGAGCTCGGCGGCCTGGGGAGCTCGGCGGACAGGGGAGCTCGGCAGCCCGGGGAGCTCGGCGGCCCGGGGAGCTCGGCGGCCCGGGGAGCTCGGCGGCCCGGGGAGCTCGGCGGCCCGGGGAGCTCGGCGGCCCGGGGAGCTCGGCGGCCCGGGGAGCTCGGCGGCCTGGGGACCCCCCGAGGGGGCCGGGGGGAGAAAAATATTCCATTCCCCTACTAGTATATTTCCAAGTCCAAGCCAAAATTGGTCACCAAGAGTCCAAAATCTCTAAAAAGCTTAAAAACTTAAAACTGGCTCTGGGCCTGCCGAAAGGACCCTACTCTGCGAATACGGGGTTGTACAGCGGACTAACTCGGCATCTCGGTTGGACCGGAATAAACTGGACCGCCTTAGCACTCGGGACGGTCGAGCGCGCACACAATCAATGAAAAGAGAGAATTGACACAAGAGATTTCAACGTGGAAAAACCCCTCAATTGGGTAAAAAAATCACGTGATCGGATCTGTGCCGGTCAAAGTCCACTATCAGGTTGGGGTTACAATATGTTCGGAGAATCGAGGGCGACATGCCGCTCCTCGTCACAAATTGGAGGTGAGAGGGAATTTCTTTCTCGCAACGGGCAACAAGTTGCGCCGAGGGAGTACTGGATGCTAACTTGGTGGTTGGTGTCCTTGAGCGCTGGTGGTGGTCGTCTTCTTCCCTTCTCTGCGCACTTGGGGACTTGGCTCGTAGGCGGCTTGAAGGTGACCCGAGGAATGAGTTCGACATAGCTCTGACTTGAGGAAAAAAAAGACTTCGGGAGCGAAAATGTAAGAAATGAGGAGACCTGGGGCTCCTTTTATAGCCTCCAGGAGGTGGTTGTGGTGCCCCCCCCACTAACTTGGTGGTTTTGTGAGTGGTTACCTGTAGATCGAACGACGATGTATGATTTGTAGTGATCGGACGGTGGCCAACCTACAAGCGGCGACAGTGGTTGGCGGCGGTGGGCGGCGGGTGGCGGTGGGCGGCGGGGGGGGGGGGGGGGGGGGGGGGGGGCAGCGGGCGGCGGCGATTGTTGTTGAATGAGAGGCCCTCATGATTTCTCTTATTGTGGTAGAGATCATGGGGAGTGAGTTGACCGGTCAAACCCATTATCTCCACAATATGAGAAATTATGGGGAAGTGGTTAAAAGCACACCCAAGCCTATAAATGGAGTCTCATCCCCATCAAAAAAAAGTTTTTTCCGTCCACCACTGCCGACATTTGTATGCTAAATTTATGGTGTCCGGGCTGTCCTAAAATCTTAGTTCCGTCCTTGCTTTCCCCTCCCCTCTCGTGTCTTGCACTAGAATACCCATATCGAGATATTGCTCTGATGCCCACGAGCAGTACACCTCGTCCATCCAATGATTTTTTTCAGTGCGGCGGGATTTGCAGGCAGAGGGAAGATCACATTTTTTTTATTGTAAGTAGATAACTTTGCAGATAAAACATATAAATTGAAGTAACATAAAATTTTTATATTGAAACCAATAGAAGGGAAAAGTTGAATATTTCACTCAAAGATATTTTTCAATTTTAATATAATATATATATAATTTTATGTAAGAGGAAAATATTTTTTTTTATCTAAAACTTTCATTTCTCACAATTATTGTTTTATTATTGTTGCGGACTAACTCGACGTTTCGGTCGGACCAGATAATCTTGGACCGTCTCAGCTCACGGAGCGGTCGAGCGCGCACTCAGTCGATGAAAATGGACAGTGAAGACAAGTCTTGATGACGTGGAAAAACCACTGAAATGAGTAAAAAACCACGTGACTGGGTCTGTGTCGGTCAAATTCCACTAGCTTTGGGTGATTACAGTATGCTTGGTAAATCAGGGCGACATGCCGCTCCCATTACAATTTGGGGGGGGGGGGGGGGGGGTGAGAGAGAGACTGTAGTCTCCTACGGGAAACAAGCTGCATCGCAGGAGTGACTTGGACAAAGGAATGTATGGAATGCTCCTGGCGCGCATGCTCGGGGCGGCGCGCACTTGCTCGCTCCCAATATCCTGTTCTTTCGATTTCCTCGAGGTCTTGGGCGTCCTCTTGCTGTCAATGCGTTGGTGGGGTGTCTGTAGCCGCTGGTGGATGCTGGTTGCCGCTGGTGGCTGTTGGTGACGAGCGGCGGTTCACAGCGAGCAGAGGCCGACTTGGTGGAGGAGGCGGGAGAGCTCTCACCTGAGGAAGAAGGAGAAGAACCAGGGAGGAGAAAAGGAGAGAAATGAGGAATCCTTGGGGGTCCTTTTATAGCCTCCAGGGGAGGATCATGGCGGGCCCCACCACTAAAGTGGTGGGGTAGTGGGTGGTTACCCCTTTGATCGGACGGCGAGGAGAGCCTCCCCTTGATCGGACGGCGGGGAGGCCTCTCATGACGGCGAGCCGCCATAACGGCGGCGGCAGCCGGGCGGCCGACGACGGGAGCGGCCGGGCGGGCGGCTCATGGCGGTGGCCCGCGAGCGGTTCAGCCGCGGCAAGGGCGGCCGTAAACGACCACGACCTTGCTGCGGCGAGGCTGGCCGCGGCTAGGGAGGCCGCGACCGACCATGGCCGGGGTGGCCGTGGCCGACCACGTCCTTGCAGGTCCGAGGCCGGCCGCGGCTAGGGAGGCCGCGGCCGGCCATGGTCGGGGCGGCCGTGGCCGGCCACGGTAAGGCCGGGCCGGCAGCGGCTCAGCCGCCCCCGGCTAGGCCGACCGCGGCTCGGCCGCCCCCGGCTAGGCCGGCCGTGGCCTTGCTGGCAGCTTGCCGCGGCTGCCCCGACGGCGGGCCGGCCGCGGCGGAGGTCGGGGGGGCTGGCCGTCGACGGTGGCTAAGCCGCCCGGCGGCAGTGATTCTCCCGGCGGCGGTTTCCCCCATGAGGGGAGGGAGCGGGTCCCGCCCTCATAACTCCCATCATTACGAGAGATTATGGGGGGTGGGGCCCACCCATGATTTTCCTTGGGTGGAGATCATGGGGGGGCTCTTTTCTCTTATAAATGATGGTGGAACCCATCAATTATTATTATTCATTTGTTTTATAGGTATAAGTGTATAACTGTATAACAGTATAAGTGTATAACCGTATAACAAAAATAATTTGAAATAAAAAATTTAATTACATTATATTTGTGATGAGGATGAAACCCCATTTATAGGCTTGAGTGTGCACTTAACCATCTCCCCCATGATCCCTCCTATTGTGGAGATCGTGGATTTGACCGGTCCACCCACTCCCCATGATCTCCACCGTAATAGGAAAAATCATGGGGGCCTCCCACTCAACAATTACCGCCGACGACGACCGCCCGTCGGCCGTCGCCGCTTGCAGGTTGGCCACCATCCGGTCACTACTGAGTATCTGTCGCCGTCCGATCTATAGATAACCACCCACTAAACCACCAAGTTAGTGGGGGGCCCATCATAACCACCTTCTGGAGGCTATAAAAAGAGCTTCATACCTCCTCATTTCTCACTTTTTTGCTCTGGGGTCTTCTTCTTTCTCAGGCCAGAGCTCTGCCGAACTCCTCCCTCGAGTCATCTTCAAGCCGCCTACGAGCCAAATCCCTAAGTGCGCGGAGAAAGAAAGAATATGATCACCGTCAGCGCTCAAGCACACCAACCACCTAAGTAGGATCTAGCACTCCTTCGGCGCAACCTGTTGCTCGATACGAGTCAAGAAATTCTCCTTCACCTCTAAGTTGTAACGAGGAGCGACATGTCGCGCTCGATTCCCTAAACGCCCTATAACCAGGAGCAAATAATGGACTTTGACCGACACAGATCCGGTCAAGTGGTTTTTTACCCAGTTGAGAAATTTTTCCACGTAAAAATATCTTGTGTCAATTCGCTCTTTTCATTGACTGTGTGTGCGTTCGATCGTCCCGAGAGCTAAGTCGGTCCAGTTTATTCCGGTCGGATCGGGACGCCGAGTTAGTCCGCAACAATTTGGAAAAAAAATTTATTCTTGTCAAAATAATACTGGCTTTTGTTAGTTCCCCTTGAGGCTTAAGCATTTCCATTCTATCTAATAGTTATGTTTGTGTCTCACGCAGCTTGGGTCTCCTTTTATTTTCCACTCTATTTTTTCGAGAAATTTTTAAATATAATATATTTTCACCTTAAATACGATGTGTTACTTGCATAGACATTTGTTTGGTGATTTTATTGTCGAGCATTTTTGGACAAAAATAAGTCCTTATTGAAATACGTCCCAAAACATATTTCGATCAATGATTTTTTGCAGGAACCGACGGTCTGATAGCGTTTAACATACAGTAATAATGGGTGAAGAGTAACATACAAACTTTTTTTCCTGTTTCTTGATAGGCTCACCTTCTTGATAGCACATTCAAGGATGTGCCGAGTACTGGTGAGATAAATATTATGGCTTGCGCCGTTGCAAGAAATATTGAATGGTCTGTGGGCTTATTTTTGACGGGTTTCCTGAAATATTGAATTGGCCGAATCGAACCGGAAAGACCACGACTACAACCGGGGATCAGTTTTGCACAATTCCAAATTTGTTTGACCCTTCAAAGTTGAAAAAGGGTTGGCCATGAGCAAACCGGCCCGGGCCGGTCATTCCCAAATTCACGCTACGCCTTCGACCCTTGTACGAGGGCGGGATGGGAGCGGCGCTCTTGTTGCCCCCTTATCTGGTGGTCGTTTAACCACTGAAGAGCCTTAAGTGCACGACCTCCCTCGTGATCATGGCACCCCTTCCCTCTTCTCTTCCTAATTTTCCTCCCCGAAAAAACATGAAGTGATCATTGATGGAGAAAATCCAAAATTTCGGAAACTCATATCACCCCAACAACTCGAAGAAATTATGTTTTGAAAGTTATTATGCTTGTTAGGAAATGAGATCAAGAAATCTCCAGGACAGTCAAAAATACAAGAAAAATAGCGTCAATATTTTATAACAAGAATATCAAAATAATGATCAACGTCCGATACAGAAACGCCGCGGAGAAGCCGGACACGCTCGGTCCGCGTGAGAGAGGACAAACTTGATTGCAATCCACTAGCACAGCGGACGCACAAGGTTCACCGAACCTTCAACGTCGAGATCAGACGTTCAACCGCAACCACCGTCGTCACCGGAGAACAACGTTGTCACCAGAGAGAAACCTCCGTCGAGGCTAACTGCACACGCGCACGCCGTCGACACCGCGTCTCTCCACTCCCTAGAATGTCCACTGCAACGCCGGCGAGAAACTCCACCAAGCTCGGCGGCAATACCTCTCTCAACGCCGACGGATGTATCCTCCAAGACCGGCGACGAACACCCAAGGCCGGCGGCCTCTCCGAGTGCACGAGCGATAGAGAGAGAGAGAAGCGGAGAGAGAGGGGGGCTGTTTTTCTTCCTTGGCCGACTGCTGCTCAGCAAAACAGGCGGACTGGCTCCTTTAAAAAGGCTACAGGTCGGCACCCCTAATTGCTCACAGGTAGGTGTTGAGAAGATGAACAGGGGCATTTATTTTTTGCAGGTGGGCTCTGTCCAATAATGTGGTTTCTGATGACTAATCAAGGGAGGGATGATATAATATATGATGTACATACCTCTCCCATTGGTCAAACCAAAATAAGAAAAAAGATTCCCTTTTTTTTTTCTTCTTTCCAGATACAAGTGGCCAGCAATTTGAAAATTACTTTTCCCAAAAACAATTCGGATTTGAACCAAACTTCCAACAATGCTTACCACCTAAACTGTTACGATCCCACCGAGCGTGACGAGGGGTGTGGTCGTCGTGCTTCGATTGATGTAGATTTGCAGAGGAAAAAGGGAGAATAATGCCCAGCAGATGGGGCGGTGGGGAGGAGGAGAGAGTCGGGCAGAGGAAGAAGATGAACAGGAGAAAGGACTTAATATATTTCTTAATAGTTAACGGTACAGTGCAGGGGTAAATATAGAGGATAAATCTATTCGTTACAGACAATAAAAACGATACAAAATAACAGATGATATGGACGGTTGAATAGATCGCACGGCTGGAGATATCTCTGAATTAGGACCTGATCAATGATGAATCCTGGTCGTTGGATCGCCTGATGATGTGTTGAGGGCTGATTAATAACGCGGATGTTGCCTTCGCCATTGACGCCAAGTGCCGGGAAAACTAAGACCACCAGAATCCTAACATGACCTTCCCCTTCAGGAACGCTGTCCTCAGCGTTTTGCCCGGTATTCTTCCCATTGGTGGAGGATGGTGGAACAAACTTCGTCGGGGCCTCTGGGATTGTCGGCGCTGGTTGGTGGTGCGGGTGCAGAGGATTCCCTGTTACCCTTTCCTTAGTGACAACCGAAATTTCTGAGACGACAGTGGCGATGACGGGGAAGGATAACCAGTGAGCGTGCGGGTTGTAACTCGCGATTTCAGCTGGAAAACTGAGGAGGGAAGGTAACGTTTTTCCCTCTGCGTTTTGTGTTTGTGGAATTTGTTGTTCTTCTAGTTTTGTGCTAAGCCGAAGCAGGTGTTTTTGGTGGTGGTGGGGCATTCCGTTCATCCTTCGAGCCCATGATGTTTGTAGTGGGGGGTGATGCTGGATAGGGCCTTCGATCCAATGTGCCCGGGTGCTGCGTTTCCCTTTTGTTTCCCATCACCAGGCCTTCGGTACCTGGTAACAGTCCCTGTAATTATTGTGCTATAGTTGTGTGTAATAGGGGGTTATCTTATAGTTCTGTGATATCTTCCCATGTGCTGTCAGAGGGGGGAAGTCCTTGCCATTGTATTAGTGCCTGGGGCACCTCTTGATCTTGCCGCATGATCTTGCGAGTGTTGATGACCGCCATAGGTGGGTGCATAGGGCTGTTCTCCCAGCTTAGCTCTGGTAGGTCCGTGATCTGAATATTGGGATCCCCAACATAGGGTTTCAGCAAGGAGACGTGGATCACTGGGTGTATTTGGGATGATGGTGGGAGGAGCAGTTTATATGTTATTTCCCCGATGACTTCTGCTACCTGATATGACCCATAATACTCCAGTCCCAACTTCTTTCCTTGTTGTCGCTTCAGGGCGAGTTGTCAGTATGAGTGTAGTTTGAGTAATACCCAATCTCCTTTGCTCAATTTGAGTTCCTTCTGTTTCTTGTCAGCTTGTGCTTTCATGCGTTGTTGGGACTTAGCTAGGTTCTCTTTAAGACCGTGAAGTAGTTGTTCCTGTGTTTGTAATGTCTCCTCGGCGCGCGGCTTCATTGCCGGTACTTCCTGCACAAAAATTCAGCAAACAAGGAGGTGGTCGACCGAACATGACCTCAAAAGGGGTCATATTGGTCGAGGAGTTATACGATGTATTGTAGTGATATTCAGCAAGATTGAGAAAAAGTGACCATTTTTTTGAAATTTTGTGCGAAAACATTCTCAAGTATTGTCTTAGGCAACGATTTACGCATTCTGTTAGCCCGTCAGTTTGTGGGTGGTATGCTGAGCTATATTTTAAAAGCGTGCCTTGAATTCGGAAAAGTTTGACCCAAAAATTACTTAAGAATATTGTGTCCCTGTCGGATATTATGGTCTCGGGGATCCCATGTAGTTTGCCTACACAGTTCCAAAATTCAGCTGCCACCGTAGGCCCTGTCATGGGGTGTTTGAGGGGTGCGAAGTGTGCGGCTTTTGATAAGCGATCTACCACAACTATTGAATTAGGTAAATGGGTGATATAGTCCATGGTGAGATCGGCCCATAACCGTTGAGGAGTGGGTAGTGGTTGGAGGAGCCCATATGGTAGGTGATTTATGGCTTTTGCCTTTTGACAAAGGTCACACTTATTGATAAATGCAGTTACTTCTTCCTTCATGTTATACCAAATAAATTGATTTTTTATCCTATGTAATGTGCCTTTGGTCCCAGAATGCCCCCCTACTAAGCTTGAATGGGCCTCGGAGATGAGTTTGTGCTTAATGCTGGAGATGCTTGGTATATAGATTATTGATTTGTATGTTATATATGTTCCCTGTTTTTTCCAGTCGGGGTGCGCCTGTGGTTCCTGGAGAAATTTGTGGGCCAATGGATCATTGGAATAATCTTTGTCCAAACCATCTAACATGGTGGAGATAGGAGTGGTGATTGATGTGAGGCTTAGTAGGGTCGGTTGCTCGGGTATGTCCGACAATCTTGAGAGGGTATTGACGGCTTGATTGTTTTTTCCCGCACGATATTGAATGAGGAAATCGTATCCCAGTAATTTTGACAAAAAGATTTGCTGCTCTGGGGTCTGAATTTGTTGGGTGAGTAGGTGGTGTAAACTTTGATGATCCGTTAGGATGGTGAATTGATGTCCGAGCAAGAATTGGCGCCATTTCGCGACCGCTGCGGTAACGACGTACAATTCGCATATGTATGTTGATTTTCTTTGCATAAGAGGTGAGAGCTTTTTATTATAATATGCGATGGTGCCCGTGGTTTGCTTAAGAACCGCTCCAATTCCCGTGCCCGAAGCATCCGTTTCCAATATAAATGGTTGTTTAAAGTCCGACAAGTGTTTTTGGTTGGAGGGGGTGGGAAAATGTTTAATAGACTCGATGTTATCCTCGTTGGGGGTAACCTTACCATTGTGAATGATATGTCCGAGGAATTCGACTTTGGTGGTTAGAAACGAACATTTAGAGAGTTTGACAAATAACGTGTTATGCTCGAGTATCTCTAAAGTGATTCGGAGATGATCGAGATGTTCCTCTTTGGTGGTACTATAAACGAGGATGTCGTCAAAAAATACCACGAGAAATTTTCGTAGCAATGGCTGGAAAATGATGTTCATGAGCGCTTGGAATGTGGAGGGGGCGTTCGTTAGCCCAAAAGGCATAACAAGAAACTCATAGTGCCCTTGGTGGGTTCGGAAGGCGGTTTTGTGGATGTCATGTTTGTCCATCCGAATTTGATGGTAACCTGAGCGGAGGTCGATTTTTGAAAAGAAACGAGCAGAACATAACTCATCTAAGAGTTCATCGATGATGGGGATGGGGAATTTGTCTTTTATTGTAATTTTATTGAGGGCTCGGTAATCGACACAAAACCTCCACGTGCCATCTTTTTTCTTAACTAAGAGGACAGGTGAGCTGAATACGGAGGTGCTGGGCCTGATGTGTCCGTGGGTGAGCATCTCGGCCACTAATCTCTCGATTTCATTTTTGTGGTGGTATGGGTATCGGAACGGGAGTAGATTTGGTGCTACCGCATCATTGGTTGGATTAATCATATGGTCAACATCACGTGGGGGGTGGAAGTGTGACGGGCTCTTGAAACAAGGAGGTAAATGATGTGAGTAACTTCTTAAAGGGCTGCGACACATGTTTTTCTATGCAGCCTAGTGTTTGTGGGGGTGAGTTTGTTGGATTTGCCTTGGCAAAAGGGAGACACATTGCGGATGGTTTTATTGCAATCATTCGCATCAATTGCGATGATGTGACCTGTCCTTGTGAAGAGGCCTTGCGGTGGCCAACCAGGTTCACTTGGCTTTGTGTGCCGGAATAAGATAAGGTGAACTTATCATATTCCATCGTGATCAGACCAAGTGTCCGGAGCCAGCTTTGTCCCAATATGAGGTACGTGCCTTCGATACCGAGGACGTACAAGTGGACTGTGTACGGAACGGTTTGTATGAGCAATGTCGTGTCCTTGCACTTGCCTTGGCAGGATTCAGTGGATCCATTACCCATAAACATCGGAAACTTCTTGACTGTTAGGATCAGAAGTTTGAGGAAACGTGTCATCCGAGGGGAAATAAAATTGTGGGTGCTACCGCTATCAATTAACAGCTGTAACGGGTTGTTGTTTATGTAGCCGGTCATGCGCAACCCGTGATCGGGGAGGGCACCGATCAGCGTTTGTAGACAGATCATCAGGGGTGGAAATTCGTCATCGGGTGGAGGATCGCCAGGATCGATTTCATCCAAGTCATCGGGTTCCTCTGTGCCAACTAGGTACAACAAAGCCTCTCGCCCCTTACATCTATGTCCCGTGTGAAATCGTTCGTCGCAATTATAACATAGTCCCTTGTCACGCCTAGCTTGTAGTTTGGCTGGTGAGAGGCATTTGATAGGGGGTACTTGGGTTTGAAGGTGTTTGGTGGCCGATTGTGGTCCCTCATGAAGGGGGTATGGTTGTGAAACGTGGGGGTGCGGTTTTTATGATTTATGTTATGTTGGTCCTCATACATACGCGCGATGATGTAAGCATCATGAATCTCGACTGGTCGGGCAATTTGGACGGGTCCTCGAATGTGCTCTTTAAGTCCTGAGACCCACATATCGGAGATGAATTCGGGGTGTAGTCCCGAAACCTTTGTCATTAATTCTTCAAATTCAGTTTTGTAATTAAGGACCGTGGTGATTTGATGTAGCTTGGTTAGTAGGCCGGCTGGTTTAACATAGAGCGAGGGCCCAAATCTTTTTTTAAGTGCGTCGACAAATAATGGAAAGGTTAACGCGGGGTGATCTTTAAGTGTAGCTTGATACCATTTTGAGGCCGGCTTGTCTAACTGGAAAGAGGCGATTAATAAATAATCTTGAGTGCGGGTTCCATTATATTCAAAATATTGGCTTAAATCATACAACCAATCCGTGGGATCACCATTGGAAAAACGGGGGCAAGGAATCTCATAATTACCGGGTGTTCAGAAACTACCTGGGTTTTGTTGCCGATAGGGGGGGGGGGGGTGATCCAAGTATGTCGTTTGAAGATTGAGCGGGGTAACTTTCTGGAGCAAATCCACGCGGACCCCTGTCCGGAGAAAGACGATCCACAAGATTTTCGTCCAGGCTGGGCCCTTTACTAATGGCTTTCTGTAGGTTTATGAATTGCTGTAGCAGGTCCTGCCGCAGTGTGGTTATCTGGGTGGCGAGTTGGTCGGCTGCCTCCTCCTTAGAGGCCAGGATCTGGCGGGCTAGGAGATTTTCCTTTGATTGGAATTCGATGGTAAATTGTTGTTGTAGCTGCTGCGTGTGTTGGGCCAGTTCCTCGATCAGTCGCCTGTGAATGTCCTCCATCTGGGTTGAACGAGTGGCCTGTTCGGCCAGCAGGGCCGCCTTGATGTCAGATATGGAGCGTAGTCCGTCGCCCATCGTGCAAAGCGGGATCAATGATCTCAACGAGAGCACCAGATGTTACGATCCCGCCGAGCGTGACGCGGGGTGTGGTCGTCGTGCTTCGATTGATGTAGATCTGCAGAGGAAAAGGGAGAAGAATGCCCAACAGATGGGGCGGTGGGGAGGAGGAGAGAGATGGACAGAGGAAGAAGATGAACAGGAGAAAAGACTTAATATATTTCTTAATTATTAACGGTACAGTGCAGGGGTAAATATGGAGGATAAATCTATCCGTTACAGACAATAAAAATGATACAAAATAACAGATGATCTGGACGGTTGAATAGAACGCACGACTGGAGATATCTCTGAATTAGGACCTGGTCAATGATGAATCCTGGTCGTTGGATCGCCTGATGATGCGTACTGCTGAGGGCTGATTAATAACGCGGATGTTGCCTTCGCCATTGACGCCAAGTGCCGGGAAAATTGAGACCACCGGAATCCTAACATAAACTCACATCACCCTTTGTGATAAGACCTTTCGCCAAACCCTCGCTCCGCAGGGATGCCCTTGCGCACCGGGCTGCCCTTGCTTACCGGGCTGCCCATGTTTCAAACTACTCGGGTCTAACGGGTCAAGAGTGGGGCACAGCCCTACAGTCATGGACCTATGGCGCGCGTGCCGATTTTTGGATAGCCATCGCCCAGCGGCGCTGCGAGCAGTGAATAATTCTCGGATTCCCAGTTTTTCTCTCTCGCGGTTGCCGATCGCCGATCGCCGCCGACGAGCAAAATCTCTGTACAAACTGGGGAAGTCGGTCTCCAGCTCCTATACTCACTACCATGCTTCCCCTTTGCCTACGCTCGGCTCCTTCGTTCGTCCACTTTCTTCCTCGTTTGCAAACCCTAAACCCATCCCTATCTCCCATCTCTTGCAGATTTCTTCGCAATCAGGAGACCAGGTCTCCAAGAACCCTCACCTTCTGTCCCCTCTGCTCCCCACATTCCGTCGAAGCACCTGCCTCCGCTCCGATTCTCGTCGAGGAGATAATCGAGAGGGACTGGTCCTTTCTCGAACTCGACGCGATTAACTCCGACGAGGAGCGCCGGAGAAAGACCCGGCGAATAATTTCGGCCGGCGGAGTCCGGGAGGGCTCCCGTGTTCTGGTTTGCATGGGGAGTGAGTGGTTTGTTGATCGTCTGGTGGAGTCGGCGCCGGCCTTGGAGCTTCTTCTGGTCATCCACGAGTCTCTCTTTGCTCTGGCGATGATGAAGGAGAAACATGATGGGGTAAGGTGCTGGCAGGGGGAAATCACTGCCTTGCCGCAGAGGTTTTCACGGTTTGATGCAGTGTTTGTGTGCTATTTTCCGGGCATGGGCGTATCTCTACATCAGCTTCTCAGCTCAGTTGCCAGTCTCTGTTCTCCAGGTCTGTTATCTTTGCACCAATGAATTACCACATTTATTCATATGTTAATTTTTCGGGCATGGGCATGTTTTTTTGGCACTTTGCATCTCTGAATTACCCTATTTTAGTACTTTGCACTCCAAATTTTAAAATTTGGCACTTTGAACCCCTGAATTATCCTATTTGGTATAACCAGTGCAACGACGACAGTACCCGGGCCTGTGCACACCATCACACCACATTGCGAGTGGAGGTATTGTCGTGGCCTAGGAAAAAAGATCATTGTTGCGAGCACATCTATTTTGAATATGAGCACACATTTGATATGGGTATACCACATAATTTTAATTTCAATTCATTTTTTTAAAGCACACCTATTTGATTTTTTTCTATAAAAAATTGTTTTTATGGGCATAAAACATGAAATTTAGTACCCAAAATTTTAGAATAATGATACAAAACATTAACCCAACAAAACAAATGGTCTTAGGGTCCGTTCAGCGCGCAAGAATTGGCTTTGTTCAGAAAATCAATATCTGTAGGAATTGATTTTGTGCAGAAATCCAATTCTACGGTTCGGCTATATGATAGAATTCAGTGAACAAAATTGGAATTGATATGTAAACGTTGTTCGACCGTACAATGGAATTGAGTTTATGAAATTAAATTTTTTAAAGATAATCAAAACATAATAACCACATAATACTTCATTAACATGTTTTTTTCAGATACCTACAATACTTCAACAATATTCCAAAAAAATTTTAGATAATCAAAACTTTCAAATCTGGATGAATATGCACACCAAAAATTTCAGATCTAGTTGAAGAACCGCAACAAAAATTTCAAATCTAGCTCAATAATCACAACAAAAATTTTAGATCTGGTTGAAGAACCAAAAAAATTTGCAGTTAACCTAGTTCTAACGAAAGTTCCAACTTCCAAAAAAAGGACCTACAATACTTTAGATCTAGCAAGAAGAGGAGGAAGAAGAAGAGCAACAAGAAGATTTAAGATGAGGAGGAAGAAAAGGAGGATGAAGAAGATGAGGAGTAGGCGGATGAAGAAGAGGAGTAGGAAGAAGAAGAGGAGGAAGAAGAAGAATATTGTAAGAGGCCGCACCCACGATCAGGCTGAAGAGATCGCTGGAATGCCGCGCACGCCGCTGGAATGCCGCGCACGCCGCTGGAATGCCGCGCACGCCGCTGGAATGCCGCGCACGCCGCTGGAATGCCGCGCACGCCGCTGGAATGCCGCGCACGCCGCTAGAATGTTGTCGTGATCGGGAGGAAACAAAACCGTGGAAAACTCACCTGGCATGATAAGAATTCAGGGACCCCAGTTTTAGACAAACCCTAAAGCCACCGGTTTTAAGTTCAAAGCCAATTCTGGCCCATTTCCGTCCCGCCGAAGACATGAATTGACTTTACCGTTTCCCAAAGTCAATTCCAGAAAGCCATTTCCGTCGTGTCGAACGGATCATTAGAGAACAGGGAAAGAATGACCAATCCATAACCACAAGTAGAATGATCACTCCAAATTGCTAACCTTCTTCATTAATACCGAGCCGTTGCCATAGTGGTTCGATGAAGAGCTCAATTGATAGGACAAGGTGAACCAGAACCACTGGAGAGGCGCCGTTGATCACCGCCTCTAGTTAAGATAGCTTAGGAGGTACTTACTTGAGATTGAGTAAGTAATTGTGCAACCTTAAGTGGGCCTAGGTATTCTTAGAGGGAGATGGATGGAGAGAGAAGGGAAGGAGGGAAGGAAAGAAAGGAGAAAAAAGAGGGAGAAGGAAGGTAATGTCGGCTTCAAGCCTGGAGGAAGACGACTCCAAGCGAGATTTCTGTTGTCGGCGACGTCTAGCTTCGTGGACTTCAGGAGAGAAAACAGTGGCGAGTAGTCGGAAGGGGCGGCCTGGGAGGATGGGATAGGGGGTTTAGGGTTTAGGAATAAGGGGTAGCAAGAGAAGGGTGTCACAGGAGGAAATCAGGTGTGCTCCTAATAGGCTGAACTGGAACTAAAAAAAACTATTTGGGTGCTCATATTCAAAATTGGCGTGCTCCTAACAATACTCGGGGGAAAAAATAAGAGCGCTAGTAACTTTTACTTTAAATTAATGATCATAATTATTTTTTTCCTTGAAGAGGATCAGTAAGATGGTGCACACCACTACACCAAAAAGGGATTCCTGTATATATTAGTATAGATTAATGTACTGAGGTGATTGAAATTAGCCGGAATTGGATACTGTGGACGTAGGCTCACTGCATGCCTCTTTAGGAAACTCTAGATAACTAAGAATTAATCCATTTGATGCCTTCAAAAGGAGTTTATAGTAGAGAATCAGTGCCCTCTACTAAGGTATACTAATGCTGAGTGTTGTGATGATAAAGCTTGTAAAGCAGTATTTAAGAGTTAAAACAAATGGAAATTTTTTAATATATGATGTTAACTTAATCTCCATTTGTGCAAATCCATCCGGGCTCCGTTTGGCACGGCGGTGGTGGTTTTGAATATAGTGGTTATGAACCGTCGTTCGTGAAATCCCGGCCTCACCTAAGAAACTTCATCCACTTTTATGTTCAAAATTAGTTTTTTTTTACTTAGTGACAGTCATAACAGTTGCCATGCTCACTCATGCCAAACATACATTCTATGACGGTGACGTTTTTATCCAAACTCACTGGAGCAAAAAAGCCATGCCAAACGGAGCCATAATCTCTTGTTAAGTCAGCCTATGCTCGAGGTTTGTTGCATTTTGATAGCGGTCCTTGTAATGACCAGACTTTGAAGCCCTTTGATGTAGGGTAGGCTAAGGGATGCACAAATCCAAGCTTATTAGGGAGGGGAATGCGAACTCGACACGCTAATCCCTAACCTATATGCAATTCATTCGTCGATGACATCGACAAATTAGTACGAACAATAAATATTTTAACCCACGCTAAATAGTTGAAAACAAAATTAGCATTCGATAAACAAACAGTTAATGATGTTCCTCCGCTCGGAGGGCCTTGGCAAAGCGCGCGACGAATGATTCCTACGGGGGAAATTTCCAAGCAAATATAACATCCAATCCATTATAAATATGTGAAAATAATAGTCCAATACAACAAAACTCACCAAGTAGTGGGCTGTCCAAGACAATGAAAATTTCAGATCCGGAAATGCGTTGACGGTGACTCGAGGAGGAACCGGTGGTGGGACAGTGAAGGAAGCGGCTGAATCTGAGTGCGGGGAGTGAATTTGGACTGTGTAAGAGGGGATCCGGTGATTTATAACAGGATCCGACGGCGGGATGGTTGGATCGGGTGGTAGACGGGTTGTTGGTGGCTCCACGGGAAGGAGAATAGGTGGCGGGTGGCTGACGACAGTTGGGAGGAACGGGATGGCCTTGGCGGTAACGGGATGTGAGGGCAGCGGCGGATGCTTAGGTTCTAGACTGGATCGGTGGCAACAAGAGGTGGATCGGGTGGGGAAGTGGTCATGATGTGGTTCCACGGTGGGGGGGAATCCTGGGCGGCGTGCGGCGGGTAGTAGCAAACCCAAGGGGCCGACGACTATTGAGGGTTGTGGGGGTGTCGTGATAGGAAATTAGACTGGGGAAAAGCGGGCTATGAATGGCTAGTACCTTGGGGGAAATGATGAACGCCTAGGAGTCGTCACCTAGGGTTCCACGGAGTCGGCACCGTGGGTGATCGCGGGATTCCGGGATTGAAATCTTCAAAACCTTCAATGCCCTAAAACAACTCACTAACAACCTATTTATAATAAGAAGACAACTAGGGCATCTCACCATCAATGACTATGATTGGCCGGAGGCGGGGTTACTCAAATGCATCAAATAAAACGAAAAAAATAAAGTAATATATAAAAAAGATTCACGACGCGGATCCGGACGCATCCGCGGAGTCAGATCGGCGATCCGATCAAGCCCTCCTGCGCGAGTACACGAACGTGGATCCCGCCTTCCGTCGAACCCCTTCTGGTGCAGGATCCGATGGATCCCCATCAACTCCCCTGGTTGAAAAGCGTTCATCTTTGATGAATGGAGATGATTGTACTGAAGTCGTAGCCCAGGAGTGAGTCGATCGAGCTCTGCTTGTAGTATCCAGGTGTCATCTGCATCTGGGCGGCCCCGCCAGTGGACCAAGTAGTGGCATAGAGGCCCATCTGTAGTAGGAACGAACTTGTGGGATCTGATCTCTGTGAGCTCTCATCGCTCAACTCACGAATGATGGCTCCCGGTGCAATCGGCGGTGCCGCAGGTGAAACCAAAGAAGACAACTAATAACCTATTTATAATAAGAAGACAACTAGAGCATCCCACCATTGACGACTATGATTGACCGGAGATGGGGCCACTCAAATACATCAAATAGAATGTGTAGAAAAAGGGAATAATCCACCTTGTATATATGTTCACTTGTATACAATACAAAGAATGAGTACAAATATATAGATGAGAGATAGAGAGAGCTAGGTCCTATACACAATGTGGGACTAAAGAAGAGAGAGAGAGAAAACAATATAAAACACATAAATGAGCCTATTTAAGTGGGCTTCTTTAACACTCCCCCGCAAGCTGGAGCGTATAGATCATATGCACCCAGCTTGGACAAACACTGATAGAACAAGGTGCTCGATAGGGCCTTCGTGAGAATATCAGCAACCTGATCAGTGCCCGGAACATGTTTCAACTCAAGTTTCTTCATTTGAACTTTCTCTCGTATGAAGTGACAGTCGACCTCAATATGCTTCGTACGCTCATGAAACACCAGATTCTTTGCTATGTGTATGGCCGCTTGACTATCACAAAAGAGAACAGCAGATGAAGGAAGTTTTACTCCCAAGTCAGCAAGAAGGCTTTCAAGCCATGTGAGTTCAGAAACAACTGATGCCATAGATCGATATTCAGCTTCTGCGGAGGATCTAGCAACCACGGCTTGCTTTTTACTTTTCCAAGTAATGAGATGACCTCCATAGTACGTACAGAACCCACTGGTCGATCGCCGATCGTCCAGGGAACCAGCGTAATCGGCATCGGAATAAGCAATCAATGCGGGAGCCGAGGTGGAGGTTTTGTAAACAAGCCCTTGACCCGGAGCTGCCTTAAGGTATCGAAGAATCCGTTCAACAGCTTGCAGATGAGAAACCCGGGGAGCATGCATGAAACGACTGACCACCCCAACAGCAAATGATATGTCAGGCCTCGTGACGGTTAGGTAGATCAACTTTCCGACAAGGCGTCTATAGTACTCCGGGTTCTGGAGAATCAGATCACTATCAGAGGAATGAGCACAGAGCTTATGATTTACCTCCATCGGTGTATTAGCTGGCTTACAACCTGACTGGCCAGCATCTTTGAGGAGATCGAGACAGTACTTCCTTTGGGAGAGTACAAGCCCATCAGGTCGTCGTGCGATCTCAAGACCGAGAAAGTAGCGAAGATGCCCGAGGTCTTTGGTCTGAAAAACGGTGCTGAGATGTTGTTTGACTGCTTGGATCCCTTGTAAGTCATCCCCAGTAAGTAGGATGTCGTCAACATAGACCAACAAAACGACAGTTCCTGTTGCCCGGTGTCAGGTGAAGAGGGAGAAGTCAGCAGAGCTCCGAGTGAAACCCATGTCTTGAACCACCTTGCTGAATTTGTCAAACCACGCCCGGGGGGATTGTTTGAGACCATAGATAGACTTCTTGAGAAGACACACATGAGACTCCCCCGTGGTCTCAAACCCGGGCGGTTGGCGCATGTAGACAGTTTCGTGAAGATCGCCATTCAGAAAGGCATTCTTGATATCGAGCTGATGAAGGGGCCAGTGGCGGTGCACAGCGACGGAGAGAAGCACACGAACTGAGTTGAGCTTGGCGACCGGAGAGAAGGTTTCCTCATAATCATGGCCCTGCTGTTGAGTGAAACCCCGGGCCACCAATCGGGCCTTCAGGCGGGCAATAGTGCCATCCGGGGCATGTTTGATGACAAACACCCATTTACATCCAACCGGGTGTTGACCGGGAGGTAAAGGAACCAGGGTCCAGGTCTGGTTGGCCCAAAGGGCCGTCATTTCTTCCTCCATGGCAGCCCGCCAGCCAGGATGTTGCCGCGCCTCCTGCACAGAGTTAGGAATAGAAACAGAAGATAATGAAGTGGCAAAGTGGCGAAGCGGTGGTGAAAGACGATGGAGAGAGACGTAATTTGCCATCGGATGAGCAGTGGAGGCAGGAACCGGAGCAGCAGGTGGCAGAGCATCAGAGGGCGAGGCCGACTGCAGTGGGGCATCGGGAATAGAAGAGCGACGAGAATAGACCCGAATAACAGGAGGAGTCGGACGGACCGGAGCCGGGTCGAGAGGAGGAGGCGAGGAGGAGGAGCAGGGAACTGGGATGATAGGACGAACAACGTCCGGAGCAGAAGAAAGGGGAACTATATCCGGAGCAGAGAAGAAGGGAAGATCTTCCCGGAAAGTAACGTCTGCAGAGACGGTAACCTTGCGGGTAGTAGGCGAATAGCACATATACCCCTTCTGAGTGCGAGAGTAACCGACAAAGATATGCTTGGCAGCACGGGGATCCAATTTGTCGGTAGGAGGGCCGAGATGGTGAACGTAGCAAGTACACCCAAAGATTCGAGGAGTCACAGGGAAAGGTTGAGTGGACGGAAAAAGGAGGCTGAACGGAGTGGCATTCTGAAGAACGGAGGACGGTAGACGGTTGATTAGAAAGCAGGCGGTGGAGAGCGCAAAGTTCCAGTATGGTTTGGAAACCTGCATTTGAATCATAAGGGACCGAGTCACATCAAGAAGGTGTCGATTCTTGCGCTCGGCGACACCATTTTGTTGCGGAGTATACGCACAAGAGGTTTGGTGGATAATGCCGAACTCAGAGCAGAGGGTTGCAAAGTCATGACCAGTGTACTCTCGCGCATTGTCGGTACGAATAGTGCGAATGGGCGCAGAGAATTGAGTACCAGTCTCAAGAATGAATGCCCGGAAGACGCGGGGAAGCTCAGAGCGATCGCGAAGAAGATACAACCACGTCATGCGCGAATAATCATCAATAAAGGTCACGAAATAGCGATAGCCAGAAATACTAGTAAATTTGTACGGACCCCATATATCGGAGTGTACTAAAATAAAAGGAGCGGAGCTCCGAGTACAATTAGAAGGAAATGATGCACGTGGTTGTTTGCCAAAAATACATGTTTCACATTGAAAAACAGGAAGAGATACATCCGGAAGAGCCTTCTGGAGGACAGGTAGAGGAGCATGACCAAGACGTCGATGCCAATCGGAAGATGATACAGATGCGAGGAGAGTAGGAGAGGTGTCAAGAAGGTAGAGCTCGTTCTGCAGTCGTCCCTTACCAATGATAGTCCGCGTCTGCTGATCCTGTATCAGACAAGAAGAAGAAGTAAAAGTCACTGAGCAATGTAAATCAGAAGTTAGGCAACCAACAGAAAGTAAATTGAACGGAGAGCCCGGAACATGAAGAGCCGAGCGGAGGTGGAGAGAAGGGGTGAGAGAGATATCAGCACATCCAGAGACAGGGACGGAGGCGCCATTGGCCACAGTAATGTACTTCGGGTGAGGGGAAGACAAGTACTGAGGTGGCCGACCAGAGGTGATGTGGTGAGTAGCACCCGAGTCGAGGATCCATTGCGGGCCAGAGGAAAGACAGGTGATACCTTCATTGGAGATGGAGGCAGCGGAGGCAACTGAGGCTGGCGGGCGGCTGAGCAGGCCCTGAAGATGCTGAAGCTGGAGGCGAACTTCGTCGAGGCCTGGATGAGGGGGAGAAGAGTCGGTGGCAGCAACAGAGACCTGTGGACGAGGAGGGCGACCATGCTTGCGATAACATGTGGCCTCAAAATGCCCATCTTTGCCGCAGAACGAGCACTTAGGCCGAGGCCGTCCACCTCGACCACGTCCCCGAGAATCAGAGCGGCCTCCACGGACAGAGGAGGGAGGAGGCAGTAACGGTGGAGGTACCTGCTGGATAAGAACCGGAGAAGGAGGTCCAGACACATCCGGAGGCGGGGTGACTTTGAGAAGCATGGAACACACATCTGAGAAGGACGGAGTAACAGTAGAAGAGAGGATGTGAGCCCGAACACTGTGAAGGTGATGGGGTAGCCGAGCCATCATCATGGCTATACCCACAGCTTCCTTTTGGACACGTTGGGCAGCAAGGTCGCCAGTAGGAGGCTGATGTTGGATCCATGCCTCGACCAAAGATCGAGCCTGAGCAATAAAGGATGTCAGATCGGTCGTACCACTGCTATCGAGGGCTTGGAGAGCAGTGATAATGTCATACAGATGGTGAAGACTATCTTTGCCGGAGTAGAGAGTATGGAGCTCGTCCCACATTCCTTTGGCCGTCTCATGATACATGGCCAAGCGATAGGATTCACTATCAAGAGAATTAAGAATCCAGGTCTGGACCCGACCATCATTGCGTAACCAATCATCAGTAGGAGTACCGGTAACACCCTGGGTCAAGTGATGAAGAAACCCCTTGGATTGCAAGACCCGGCGAACAGAATGTGCCCATTCCACGAAATTTTTCTTACCAGTCAGAGAGATAGTCGTAATACGAAATTCATCCTGCATTTCTGGAAGAGAAGGCGGGCGGTCTGCAGGAGGAATAGCCGTGCCGGTGGAATCGGCAGAAGAACCCATAGAGGAGAAGCGGCTAGGAACGCAGACCGGCAAGAGAGGAACAACCCGCGCGGCTAGCAGGCGGGCAGAGACTGGTTGCACGGATAGCAAGAGAGAAAGACCGCTCGGTCAGGATGAGCAGGGCAGCGATCATAGGAGGAGCGACTAGCGGGAAGAGCGAAGAGACCGCGAGTAGAGATACTCAAGCGGAGAGGCCGGGAAGGAAGCCGCGGCGAGAAGAGGCAGGCAGCTGCGAGAAGACAGCAGACCGCTGCGAGAAGAGGCAGCCGCAGCGAGAACCAAACCGCAATGAGAAGAGGCAGCGGCAAGAAGCAAGCCGCTGCGAGAAAAAGACTCAGTCCGCGCGGTCACACCAGCGAGCTAGCAGATCACGACCAAAATGCGGATAGGGAAGTCCGCACGGTCAGGTGGATAAAGCCGCGGATAGAGAGGGGGCGGGAAGGAGAAGCCCGGAGGGGAGGTCACGAGTTACGACTCAAGCGACAAACCGGAACAGACCGCACGGGAAGGGAGCCCGTAGCGGTTAGGAGACCGCGCGAATAGCACAGGTGAGACCGCGCGAGAAGAAAGACAGGCGGGCCCCACACGACTGCTATAAGAGGCGGAAGGGGAGGAGTGGAACCACGGATGGAAGAAGACGGAAGGGAGAGGAGGAGAAGCGGATAGGCAGAATCAGACCGCCCGAGACCGAGCGAGAAGAGCGAGAAGCGGTTAGAGCAGGCAGTCCGCAGCTAGCCGCTTGCCAATCGTGAGAACTCGGGAAGAAAGGCGGTTAAGGGGAGGCTATCCGCGTAGATCGGACCGGTGGCTCTGATACCATGTAGAAAAAGGGAATAATCCACCTTGTATATATGTTCACTTGTATACAATACAAAGAATGAGTACAAATATATAGATGAGAGATAGAGAGAGCTAGGTCCTATACACAATGTGGGACTAAAGAAGAGAGAGAGAGAAAACAATATAAAACACATAAATGGACCTATTTAAGTGGGCTTCTTTAACAGAATGCAAAAAAATTAAAGTAATTTATGAAAAATATCCGCGACGCGGATCCGGACGCATCCGTGGAGTCGGATTGGCAATTCGATCAAGCCCTCTTGCGCGACTACACGAACGTGTGTCCCGCCTTACAACGAACCTCTCCTGGTGTAGGATCTGATGGATCCCTTGCACTTGCAGAGACAATTCGACATCACCCCTTATCGCTAGCGTCACCAGGCGCCAAATAATAAGTTTGGTGTCTGGAAGGAATTTCAGGGGGGTGGCAATACAATGATCTAGTTTGAATATTATGTGTCAATCCAAAGTTTTCATATCTAGGAGACTCATCATTTCTCCCAGACATTAAAAACTCAAACAATTAGGAATACAAGAAACCCCAGAGATGTCCTGCTCAATCTTATATAAATATGTAAGGCTTACAATGTTTTGGGGGATTCTATTTTTGGATCATATCTACGATCCGTTCATGGTCTCTCTCGTCTCCAAACTTGGGCTCCGTTTGGCACAACGTTTTTGCTCCGGGGAGTTTGGACAAAAACACTACCGTCATAGAATACATGTTTAACATGACAATGGTTATGACCGCCACCAAGAAAATAAAACTAGTTTTGAACATAAAAGTGGATGAAATTCCTTAGGCGAGGTTTAGTATTCACGAACGGCGGTTCGCCACCGCTGCGTTCGTGACCTCCACCGCCGCGCCAAACGGAGCCTTATGGTCTGTTTGGTAGAGTAGTGGTGGTAGAAAAAGGAGTTGTAGCAAAAGGAGGGTAGAAAAAGAGTTATTGGAAAAGGTCTATTGCAAATGAAGATCTATTTGAGTGAACTCCTTTTGCAAATGAAAATCTGTTTAGGGTTTTTAGGATGACCAAATAATTTCTGATTTACTAAAAAAATATTATAATTTGCTAAACAAATACTGAGTACCTTGATTCCAATGAACAAAACAAATTACTAGGCGTGTGTGTTTGCTGATTCAAAATGTATGTTTGCTGAAAATTTTTGAAGCCAAATCAAAATTAGGGTGAAGAAAAAATACTTGCAGAAAAATATTTTAATTTTTATATTTTGATTTGTTCAGCAAATTAGGGAGAGCTCCCAAATCAAACCCATGAGCGTATGTTTGAAAAATCCGTCTGCAGGCCTTTTTGATCTGGATCGGTTTTGGTTTGCTGAAACAAATCATTTTCACGAACAAAACAACGAACTGGAAGATCAGGAGAAGGAGACCGAGAAGGAGAGGATTCATATGTGTCGAAGGTGTAGACAGGACTTGCAAACGGAACTGAAAAGCGAACTGGAGGCTCGTCGGGAGGAGGCAGCAAACTGGAAGTTCGTTGGGAGGGGAAGCATGTCCGGAGGAGAAGCTCGTCGAGAGGAGACAGCGAACTAGAAGCTCGCCGGGAGGTGACAGCGAACTAGAAGCTCGCCGGGAGGAGACAGCGAACTAGAAGCTCGCCGGGAGGGGAAGCACGTCCGGAGGAGAAGCACTTCCGGAGGAGAAGCTCATCAGGAGGAGACAACGAACTGGAAGCTTGTCGGGAGGAGACAACGAACTGGAAGCTCGTCGTCAAACAAGAAGCTCGTCGGAGGAGACATGATTCACGAACCGGGTAGTCGTCGAATTGGATCATCAGGAGCAGAAAGGGTTTGCACCGCGGGATCGAGAGTGGGAGGGCGGATCGAGAATGGGAGGAGAAAGACTTTTTGCTCGCGGTGAGGCGTGACTAGAGGAGTCTCGTCGCTTTCTGAAAAGGGCGTTAAATGCAGTTTTGGGCGATGACTTTTGCCACTGGTAGACAATCCAAACAGTTTATAATGGGCGGTGACGTTTTTCAGAAAATGCAATGGAGCTGAAAAGCCCTCCCAAACAGGCCCTAAATCTATAATCTGCACCATCTCTTGGCTATTATTATTTATCCTTCCTGCCCCACCCCAATAAAATTGAGAAGGGTTTAGAAATCATGTGCTGCAGCCTGCAAGTTGAGCTATTATTGCAAGGAAAGTGCCAGTAAAGCAGCAAGACAATAAGACTCAGCTGAGCGACCCAAGAATCAAGAACAAGTGAAACCTTGCATGAAGACCCTTAAGTGAAAAAAGAAGCAGAGAGGTCGCGAAGGAAGAGGATGAAAAGGTTAACAAGGAAGGTAATCGAGAGGTCAACGAGAAATATAGCCCTGAGGTCAACGAGAAATATAGCCCAGAGGTCAACGAGAAATATAGCCCAGAGGTCAGCTTGAAAGATGACAGAGCGGTCGACATGTAAGAAACTTGAAGACGCAACTAGTCCTTTCAACCTCACACCAAGCTTATAGTTGGCATATGTTGTAGGACCAACACAGACATTAATGTAGTGACTGCTTACGTAGATTTTTGAAGTGTCTAGCGATGACCATTGTGAAGAAGATATATGCAGTCTAGGTGATTCTAAAGAGTACATGACTCTTATGATGGTGCAAGAAATTCCAACAGGGCCGGGGTTCCCTGAATCCACAGCTTCTGCAACAAGATCAAAATTCTAACAGGGGGCTCCTTACGTAAGTTCCAGCTCGACTATTTCATCATAGGTCGCCATCGAGGGTCAAAGGGAAAATATCATATGCAACAATCCCCATCCCCTTCCTCTATTGTATCCCGTTCCGTGACCCGATCCTACGCGTGATCCTGACAAGCCGACCATGGAGGGATCCAATATTTGAAAGAATGCAAAGGTTAATGATGGATCAACTTGCCACATTCTGAAACTGACAACAAGCCACATTGACCGATCTCCCAACCATATGGAGAGCCTTGTTCCACCGCAACGAGGTAGTTATGACTTATGGTGCGGCGGGTCCAATAGCAGTTTTCATGGAGGGTCCCCTTCCCACAGCCGCGAGGATGATTTCCACTGAGGGCGTTATGGGAACAATGCACTGCTTTGTTACGGGATGCCCTGTTGTGATACATCAAATTGGAGTTTCCAACAATGATGATGGACGAGCAGCTGGGATGGTTGCCTCCAGCCGATTATTTTTTTCGTCAACCAGAGGACATCGACCATGGAGTGGATTTCGTTGACCACTCATCACTTAATCAGAGTGGCTCAAATATGTTTTCTATGTCTTGACATGAGATGGCTTCAAACTCCATTGCTACATGTGGTTTGATCCAATGATGGAAGCAATCCTTTGGGGGATTTGATCTCTCTCAAGTATACTAGAATGATTGATACTTGTTTGAAAAAATTCCAGGCACTACTGATGCCATGTGCCAAACATCGGACCTTAGCTGCAAGTCTCATCTCCATTGTTGGCCTTTTCATGTTATAAACCGACATAGGCCCAAAAACCGTCAATTTGGCATTGATTTCTGCTGTTAGCTAGAGCCGGGGTGCGGTGGGAATTGTGCTCCGTGATTCGGCTGCCGGGAGAACATATCAACGGGACACCTCGCCAGCCAGACAGATGCTCTTATTTGAACTAGCTCCCCCCTAATGGCGGGGACACAAAATTGGTCAACTAGAGCGCAAAGTTGAAGTAAACTCCATGTCCCTTGATCCGTTCATCTCAAAACATTGTTTGTGGATTCTTAGGGTTCATGTTAGCAAGTTTCCTTTTTATTTCTATACCGCATCTCATTGTTGTGAAAGATACGGAAAGATACAAAACTATACGGAAACTATACGGAAAGATATGATGTGCTTAGGCATTAGTGAGATTACGACAAAAGATAGGGCACAATGGCGACAAAGGATCCATATAGCTGACCCCACTATAGTGGGATAAAGGCTTGAGTGTTGTTGTTGTACTGCATCTCATGTTGGAAGAATTGTGGTGCAATAAATGTGAAAGATAATGTTAGAGCAGCTAATAATTATATGAAATTGGGGTAAATGTGATTTTAGGCAGTCATAAACTATTAATTGATATTATGGATCTGTCTGAAAGTAGGAATCGACCGCATATATGATGAATACAGACACACTGGATTTATCAATATGGGATGGGAATGATTCAACTTCTAGCTGACTAGTCCCCGTTTAACATAACCTGGAGCATATACATGCTTATGGATGTTCACGTCGCAAATAGAATTTAATAGCTTTTCAATCCAATTCAAATTTATCATAGAATGCAGAGATTCAGATACAGATTTGGATTTTTTTTGAATATTTGAATCCACAAAACATAGTTTGTGGATTCTTAGGGTTCATGTTAGCAAGTTGCCTTTTTTATTTCTATATTGTATCTCATTAAAGACCCGCATAAAAATCGGGGAATCAAGCAATTTGACTGTAAAACCGGTAATAGGCCACGGTTCCAGTAACCGGGAGGGTCTTAGTACTTGGTTCAACTCATCTCTAACTTAAAATGTTTAAAATTGATGTCCCAGGATTCAAACTTGAACCCTCCCTCAATCTCCCAATGACCCCAGCCACTGCACCAACAAGGCTAGATGCGTACCACAGAAATATTTTTTTATATAATATAATGATATTCATTTTAATTTATATTATTATAAACAACAACAACACTCAAGTCTTTATCCCACTATAGTGGGGAATCTTTTGTCGTCATTGTGCCCTATCTTTTGTCATATTCTCACTAATGCCTAAGTAAACCATGTCTTTCCTTATAGTTTCATTCCAAGGCTTTATTGGTCTACCCCTCTCTCAGTTTAACATGTCTAGTGACTAAACTCTCACAACGTCTAACCCGTGCCTCTGATGGTCTCCTTTGTATGTGTCCGAATCATCTTAGTCGAGTTTCTCGCATCTTCTCTGCAATTGGTGCTACTCCTGTCTTATCCCTGATATAATTATATTATTCATATTAATTAGTGTAAGAAACTTACAAACTTATATATATACGAGCATCTACGCACGGGCTCCGCCCGTGCTCGATGCTCTCCGCATCGACAGTACCACAGCTGCAGCGGTCCGTCCGACCAAACTCACCCATCACCGACTTTCCATGCTCTCATACGATGTTCGTCTTCATCCAGGGAGGCTTCACCCGCCAGTGATCAAACTTCAGCCATGCTGAATGCTGCAATCGTTCTTACGCCGCATAGAAGCAATTCTCACCCGCTTCGACACAATTCCCCAGCTTGACCTGTACCCGTCAGTCACGTCCCCCAAAACGCATATACAAATTGCTCCCTCTACGACACTCGATCATTTGATACTACAGAGGCCCCGTACCCTCCTCGACTGTACCCCCACCTCTACAATGCCCCGCCGCAACGACACTTCTGCAACTCGCAATCGCCCGTGCACACGACCCCTGTCCCTGATGGCCTTCCTGTACTTACTTTATCGTGTGCACTAAGATTTGCGAGTTGCTGAAGTGTCGTTGCGGCGGGGCATTGTAGAGGTGGGGGTACAGTCGAGGAGGGTACGGGGCCTCTGTAGTATCAAATGATCGAGTGTCGTAGAGGGAGCAATTTGTATATGCGTTTTGGGGGACGTGACTGACGGGTACAGGTCAAGCTGGGGAATTGTGTCGAAGCGGGTGAGAATTGCTTCTATGCGGCGTAAGAACGATTGCAGCATTCAGCATGGCTGAAGTTTGATCACTGGCGGGTGAAGCCTCCCTGGATGAAGACGAACATCGTATGAGAGCATGGAAAGTCGGTGATGGGTGAGTTTGGTCGGACGGACCGCTGCAGCTGTGGTACTGTCGATGCGGAGAGCATCGAGCACGGGCGGAGCCCGTGCGTAGATGCTCGTTTTCTCACGTAGACGGTAATAATTTAGGGTTGATACTCCAATTACATGTTCGTTGATACTCCAATTACCATTTGTTGCACATTCCCTTGCGGCAAGGATTGTTTCACATTAAAAGGGAGAGAAGAAATAGGCGGAGGCGATATGGGAGGGGTGAATTGGCCGGACGTCCTCGGTGTGAATAAAAACGCCGGAGAAAGTTCAAGGGAAGCCGACGGGGTGGTGCGCGGGAGGAGTCGGGGTTCGAGATTTGTCGAAGGACTTGCGAGGCCGGAGAAGGGAGGTGGCAGAGAGGGCGACAGAGAAGAGCGCGGAGGTTGAGATACAGCGAATGTCTGCTCTTATTGTTCGTTGCTGCTCCTGGTGGGTTGTCACACGAAGACGCAGGATCGTGGAGCTCTCTCAATCTATTTCACCTACCTCTCTCTTGTCACCCTTTCTCTTCTCCACCTCATTTCTCCCTGTGTCCAAATTCCACCGTTGGAGTAAAGGCGTTGTGGCATTAAACTTTGGGTACTTTTGACACGGTGGTGGCGGTCGTAAACACAGGTTAAAACGCGATTTGGTAAGAATCAAATAACAAACATCAGCAGTTTGAACATAAAAGCCGATGAAGTTCCGTAGGTGGGCGGTATAAACTGAAAATGTAACCCCCTCGGGTTTAATAACGCCACAAATTTGCGTAACTGAGCATTTGTGTCAAGAAAATGGTATTCATGAGTGGACGCGTGATTTTGCAGACGCAGGGAGGGCGAGTGACACATACATATAATTGATGTTTGAGTTGATCGTACGTCATTGTGTTGTTCGGGTTAGGCAAGCAAAGCAACAGTAAGTACAGAAGCTGTAATTCGGAAATCATTGTAAATAAGCTTAAAAATCTACTCATTGTACGGAGGTTGCTAAACAAATCCAGCTTACCTTTTGAACATACAGTAGTAATATTAAAACAGCTTCAGCTGTGACGAAGTTTGTTGGATTTTGAAGGTGAAGTGAGTAAACGGTAACGCAGAAATGATTGAAGCATAAAACCAAATTAAAGTTTTGCAGAGAAAGAATGTGCTTTGAGAAAGTAAGTAAAATTGATAGTATTATCAGAAATGGTCACTTTCTAAAGTGTATGATTCACATAATAGGTCAGCAGTGAAGCAAAGGCATCAAAAGTATTAGGACACGTCGGTGTGATCAATAAGGGGTTTTAAAATTGAGTGTACTGGAAAGATAATGAGGTTAACAGAATACAACATGTGTACTAATAAGATCGTACTGACATACGGAGCTCGTTTGAGTGAGTGATAAAATAGTCTACAAATACAAATAAAATTACAATGATAAATTTAAGAAAGAGCATATAAATCATAGAAAAATAACAGTTTAGCAAAGAAATTGATATTTATGCGTAAATGAGATTAATTGTAAATGTGCCCTCTATTGCTCAATGTGGCGAAGGTGGAAGATGAGTAAAGCAGTAATGTATTCCATCATAGCAGGACATCTAAAGTAATTTTGATGTTAAACCGACCCTAAATGAATAAAGCGCTATGTAAATGACTGGCAGCAATGATCGAAGTACAGTGCGTAGTATGAAAAAAATGTTGAAAGTTCAATCAATACGTATGCTTACAGTGGCTGTGAAGCAAAGGGTCAGAGGAAAATGTCGATTACGAATGATGGTAGTAAACGATGCTTTCAGTAGAGTTATGACATTCCGTACACAGTGTGATTATGCAGCATAAATCTGACAGTTTAGAGGCGAAGTCATGAAAGGAAAGATCACAGTATACAGAGTTTGTAAGCAGAAGGTAGTTTAACTGTTTATCAGTTAATGACCATAAAAATGAACAACATTTCATCACATAACAGTGTGTACAGTCAGAAAGTTTATTTAAGTACAGTGTTTCGGAGCAAACCAAAAACGCAGAGCAATATATTTACAGAAGAGCATATCATATATAGCACTGTAAACTGTGTGGTAGGATAACATTAATATAGTGTTCACTGGTAGTAGGCAGTGATACAGTAAGACATTCTATTTAGTGGCCGCGGGAGATCCTGCATGGATGAACATTATATAGATCTCAGAGTTATTAATAAACAGTGAATGAGTTATAACAGCAGTGTTCATAAATGTGCCAATGTTCTGTTTTGTAGATTACCTTGAAATCATTGTGAAGACAAAGTTCCACTCCTCCTGTACAGTGAGGCCTTTTGGCACCGGTGGGATACGTAATCTGAAGCCTGGAATCTCAGTCCGTGGACCGTCAGACCATCTACTTGTGCTCGAACTGCAAATGTCATCGTAGTAGTTGGAGTCTTCGTCAGATGAAGTGTTGATGCTGGCAGGGGCAGCTGAGAATGGAAAAGAGAAACCTAATGTCGAAGTTTTCCAAGGAGCAGGAATTTACGTATAGTAAATGTGAAGGACTTACAGCTTGTATTGATGCAATGAGCAGGTAATGCTGGTGACGGATGCAGTGAGTCTTTGTTTGACATCTGCACAGTTTTGTAACTCATAAAGAAGCAGTAATATGTGCAGACGTTATTGTACTATAACGAAAATAAATTTGTTCACGTACAGGTAATGGTGAGTACACGTGAGGGGACTGTGTAGATAATATATGCATATGCAATTGATTAACAGCACATAATGAAAAATTATATGGTTGTGTGTATGGCGGAGCAGTTTTGTTGGAAGTCATTGAAAAGAACTACATGTTTTCAGCCTGTGAAGCAAATATAAATCTCTAAGAAATTATACTGATAATAGCTTTAACAGATATGTAAAACTTATGTGGATCAGAAATAGAAGATGCAGCTGGACAATTACTTTGTTCAGTATTTCTTTGAATACAATATTTTTTTGGTAAGAACCTGTGCGTTTGGGCCTAGTACATTCTTTTACTAAAATTTTTGTATTAGCTGCACTAACTCCTCGTGATAAAGCAACATAAAGTTGGCCGTGAGTAAAAACTGGAGAGGGCAGATAAAGTCCAACGTGCCGAATCGTTTGACCTTGAGATTTGTTTATTGTCATTGCAAAGCTTAAACGCAATGGAAATTGCTTTCGCGTTAACTCAAACGGCATAGTAAAGTCTCCAGGATTTCTCAGTGGTATGCGGGGGAGAAAAACAGTGCTCCCTTTATGTTGTCCCGTAAGTATTTCTGAATCAATAATATATCTTGAAAATTGGCGACAAAGCAGTCTTGAACCATTGCAAAGGCCAGTTCGAGGATTTAAATTACGAAGCAGCATGAATGGGGCACCCTTTTTCAAAGATGAGCAGAGAGCATGGCATTGAGACCTGAGTGGGCCAGCATACTGTGTGTGCAAAGCAGAGGGAGGACGTAGTAGTCACAAATGGAGAAGGTTAGGTGAGATGAGAAAGTGAGACGTATGAGTTATGTTTTTAGTTGAGTCATGTGTAATCAAAGTGAAATGTTATAATAATAGTCGTGATGGACAAAAATCTCAGAAACGTTTTAGCACTGTTTTGGTAGGCAATGTAATCGTAAGTTCGGGGACAACGTTGGTGTTTTTGTAAAAGTGATATGACAGACAGAGGACGATATATAGCACTCTGTAGATAGCGATATGGTGCATGAGGAACGACATTGGCATGAGTACATGGTAACCATGCGGGTATTATAAGTACGACGTTGAGGAAGAATATATGGAGTAAAGCACAACAACGATGAGCAAAGAGTGTGGCATTGAGGCATGAGTGGGTCAGCAGACGCTGTGTGCAAAGCAGAGCGAGGATGCAGTAGTCACAAATAGAGACGGTTAGGTGTGATCAGAAAACGAAACGTATGAGTTATGTTTTTAGTTGACACATGTGTACTCGGAGTGGAAGGTTATAATCATATTCATGATGGTCAAAATTATCAGAGACATTATAGCGATGGTTGGCTAAAAAATGTAACTCTATTTTATGGGATGACGTTGGTGTTTTGTTAATTGTGACATGACAGAAAGAGGAGGGTCTATAGCACTCTGTAGATACCGCTATGTTGCCTGAGCAACTACCAAAAACAGTCAGTATTTTCACATATAAGTTATTATAGATATTTCATAACTGAGCAGTAGATTACATTCGAAGGAAATATAAAAAAACATATAACGTGTAATTAAAGCTCCACGCCACGGGAGAACTCTGGTTTAACATCATATAGCGTCATTGTACGAATAGAAATTTGCTGCCCGTCAATAATGTGGTTAGCCATCTGTATTGCAGCAGCATTCATTGTGTGATCGTCAGCGAAAATGACCTCACCTGTGCCAACAGCAGCTCCATTTGTGTTCACGTCAACCTTCATGAGTAAATGCACAGTAGCAGTATATTGTGAAGTTCAAATGAATAGAGTGTGCAATGCATAATAAGGATGTAGGAAGTATACGCTGGCGTGAATGAACCCCGGAAGGGATCCAAACACCGACTTTAAAGTTTCAGTAGACGTAGACACGTTCAGATTCCCAATTAACAGGCAGAAGTAGTAGTTCAGTCGCATCTCTGCTGGCACGTAGCTGCTGTGCTCGAGTTCATTGCTCATGAACAGAGGATCATTATTCAGCGTCATTGAAGACGCACAGTTTGACGAAGACATTGCAATTCTGTCAAAGTTTTTATACACGCACATAAGCTGTGGAGTAAAGTGACTATGAATAATGCAAACACAAAGCAGCAGATATGTCAGCATTTCAAAGCACAGAGGTATATGAGAAGATGCAGGACTTTGATGGTGCAGTAGTAGGATATGGCAATATTCATGTTGTGGATACGGAGGTGGTCCATGTTTAGGAAGCGACTGTACCATGTCACAAAAACATCGCAAACCTCAATTTTAAGATTGACAATTTAACAAATCCCCTCACAGTAGCATTGAGTAAAAGAAACATCAGAGCTTTAAAACAAAAAGATATAGCTTATCGTGCTTTGGGCGTCTCGCTTTCCTCGTCTTTTTCATAGCAGCAGTGTTTGGCTTCTCCCACAAATGAAATCCAAACAGCAACAATGAAAACTCTCTACACCTAACTCTCTCTCTCTCTATGTGAGCATAAATCTCACTGTTGGCCTATCTCTCTCTGTGTGACCGCCTCACTCTGTGGTTCGTTGCCCGCATAGATGAGATTGGTATTGCACGGCAGGGCAGAAGAAGAATCGGACACAGACATTGCAAGGTTTTATATTAATGTACAGTTGTGGCGCAGCGAGAGATAACGAACAAACGGCTATGAATGACAAAGGTCACTGTGTAAGCACGTTAAAATAATGTCAGCGCAATTCAGTACTTGAGTGGTACTGCATTAGGCAATAGCGTATAGGCAAAAGATGGACATGAAATGAGAAAAAAAAAACATAACGAAAACGAAATGCGATATCAAAAGCCCGGGGAAGAAGAAATCAAAAGTCATTGCAGCTGTGATCGAGTTCGTTGCCCGCATAGATGAGATCGGTATTGCACGGCAGGGAAGAAGAGGACTAACAAATTTTTGTAATGAAAATTTGTGTCAAAAGATCAGAACTGATCAAAGACCGAAAACATTTCAAGATAAAATTGTCTATAATTACTCATGCCTGATCTCAATACATATATGATTCGACCAAGCCTATACATCTCAGAATGCGACAACCGAGTGAGTGCAGCTGATAACAATGAACCGATACTGAACAACGACTCTATCGAATCATAGTTGAATCGCCTAATGCCCTTACAATCTAATAAACAAAGTATTATATTCAACAACTGCTCATAGGTATAATTTCATGACCTGAGCAAAAAGATTTTCATTAATATTTCCACCTAATTCATTAATTTTCATTGCTCAATAGACCCTTGTGATCAACAATGGTGAATATCACTTTTCTGGGAGAGATTTCAATGTGTGGAGGCAAGTTTATGTGAACAAAAAGTTGGTTATCCTACTCAAAAGCAAGAAAACATCATTATCATGTGCATAATGAATAAAAATATTTAATTATGTAAAATTAATCTATAGTAGCATTATTTCTATAAACAAAACACAGTAAATCAGATCAAAGTTTTCAAAATCAAAATTTTCCATGAAATATGAAAGAAAAAAGAAATTCCAAACAAATTCTAATGCCAAAAGCACCACCAAGATCAAAACATGGTGTTCTCTTTCACCACTTTAGTTTCACTAACAAATTATCAATTCTAATCCAATTTTCATAATTTCAAGTTCAATTTGCTCCTTTGCTCCTCTACTATCACCCACAGCAGAAAAAACAGGAAGCATCAATCAAAATCTGCCGCAGGAGATATGAAACTCGAGCAAAAGCACACAAAACCATGTGCATGACCAATTTTTAAAAAAAATCTGTATTTTTCGCAATACTGCATCAAATCATGCAAATTTATATTTGATTTAAAGCTAAGGTTCCAAGCTTCAAAATGATATAAAAATTAGCTGAAATGGTTCTGTAGATCTCAAGTTATTTGCGAAAGAATTGAGGGGGAAAGCACACTTTTTCTCAACTGCAGACCCATCATTTCCAGCCCAGTCTATCCTTACCTCACATTAAGGAGCCTTCACAGACGTTGATTAGAAAAATATCCAAAGGCCGAAATTTAAGCTATTTGCAAAGGGAATCCGCGAGAGGCGATGTTATCCAATTAAAAAACAAACACATCAGTAATTTACATAACACCTGAAGACATGAGGGAATCAGAAGATCAACTGAATTTATAAAAGGGTGTCAAACAACAGCATATGTATTCAACGAATATAATGGCAGATTTGTCATTACAGTCTGATGTAATGTGGTGAGTAAATTATGCAAGTTGATCGGGAAATGTTAATCATTGATGCTGATAGGGATATTGTAGGCATATGCTGCGTAGGAGTGTTTATACATGCCAAATCACGGAAAACATTGTAATATTTTCTCAAGATCAGGAGTTTTATATTTAAAATCAAATTCGTAACAGCTGTAAACAACAACCAAGAGATGAAGAAACTGGAATCAGAAAAAAAAACATATATCAAATTCGTAGCAGCTGTAAACAACAACCAAGAGACGAAGAAACTGGAATCAGAAAAAAAAAAACACAAATCCACAGAAGCATCGTTACCTTGATGGTAGACGGTCGGCAACTGTTGATGCGGAGCACAACAAACAGAGCAAATAGGACAGCAAAGGGACACCTATATGAAATGTGACAGCCAGCGTAAGAGGGGGAGAACTGAACTGAGAGCAGAAGAGCAGAGGAAATAACACCAGGAACTAACAGGCAGGAGAAGAAATTGCTGGCCGAGTAGACCGACGGACAGCAGGGGAGAAGAAATTGCTGGCCGAGTAGACCGACGGACAGCAGGGAAACCGGCGTGAGGAGGATAACGGAGCAGAAGGGAGGAGAAAGTGAGGTAGGGCAGAAAGGTGAGAGAGCAGGGTGAGGAAGAGGCGCGGAGAAGGAGTAGGCAGCGAAGCAGCGAGAGATGAGCAGATATCGGTGGCTGCAGACTGCGGGGCGGCACGCGGCAGGAGCAGCGGCGTACATGGCGATGAGGAAGGACACGTCGCAGGTTGGCGAAGAAGCAAAAGCAGTCGTTCGCTGGCGCTAAGGCGGAAGCGGTGGAGGGGCAATTCCGGGATTCACCGCTGTGACCGAGGACTCCTACCCAAATAGCAGCGGTGCAGCGATGAGGAGGCATTTCCGGGAGCGATGACAGCTGCACCGCTTTTCGGGCTTTTCAGGCGGCGTAGCAGGCGACGACGCATTTTGTAAAACAGGCGAGCGGACGGCGTTAGATTCGCGTGACCGACGACAGACGGGGAGAGGACGGAATTGCACTAGATTCTTATTAATATAGATATATATAATTATCTTATTAGTATTAGTATTATATATGACATATTTATTTGTGTGTATATTATAATTATAAGTATGATTTTAATTCAGGTTTAACATTTAATATTTATAGAATTATAATTATATTGTTTAGTTTTTTATAAAAAAAATATAATGATAATATATATAACAGTTCGACCCCAGTTAAATTGTCTGGACTGGTTCAATCTTGAACTTTTTCCTCCACCGGTTAGATGTCCAATCAGATTTTCAAAATTTTTAATATAATATTATTCGTATTCAGATTCAAATATCACTTGAATCCTAATTTGGATTCAAAATTGAGAAAAAAAGAAATCTTAATTGAATTTTTTGCGAATTGATTCCCGAATTATTCACAAATCATTTAGTTTGCTATGAGACACATTCCGTCTCCATACACATGTTTGTTTAACACAAAGTGAGCATAAAAGTAATGAAAAACATATATGTGTTCATGAGTTGTTTATAGATAGATACTACCAATCGAGCACGGGGGCCCCACATTCGCGGTGGGCTGCAGCAGTAACACTCGACCATTGCTTGAGTCCATATTGAGTGCTATCGCCTTCACAAAATTTTTTTTGGGTGCGCCTAGCGTGCATAGAGCTATGCATGTTCGGCTTATTTTTATGCTTCAAATTAATTTTTTCAACTGCTAATATAGAAATCCATTTGAACTTTGGATTTATGTGTGATATTATAACGGGCAAGATTGCTGTCTGATGAGTGAAATGAGCAGGTGCTAGATTGTTGATCAGCTTCGACCAAGGAAAGCAAGTCATCGAGGGGGCCCACCGTCAGCACTCTCCAGAAATGGTGACATCTGGACTGCCCGAAAGAGCTGCTTTAGAGACGGCCGCGGCCTCCGCCGGCCATTTCTTCAGCGTCACCGAGTTTGTTGACGAACCCACTTTCTACCTCGCCGTATTAACATTCACCGGGTAAGGAGTTTCCATAAATACGTGTTTTGTATAAATACTTATTATTATTATTATTATTAGATTAGCTATTTCGAAATATATATTATTTTAAATCGCTCAATTTGTCCGGAAAAGCCTTAAGACTAAACACAGCTGCTGATGCGATTAATTAATTAAGGGTGCTGTTATTAGCAAACTCATTTTCGTTTCTAGCAAATCAGAAAAATACAGATTCTGTCATTTTTTGCATTTTTTTCTCTTCCCAAAAATTATTACTAGCAAACCAATCTTGTTTTTTGGCAATTTTTGCATTTTTTAATTTTGAACTCCAAATATTTCAAATGAAAAAGTATCAACATGAAAGTTGTAGATCGATCTACAACTTTCATGTTGATCATTTTTTCATTTGAAGCCGTTTAGGCCTCCAATTTGGGCCCTAAAAAAGACATGCACGGAACGTACAGATTTTCGGCGTTATTCTTTTCGGGACTCAAATCGGGCGTCTAAACTACTTTAAATCAAAAAGTGTTCAACTTGAAAGTTGTACATCTCGATGAAATATACAACTTTCATGTTGAACACGTTTTGATTTGAAGCCGTTTATGCCCCCGATTTGGCCCCCGAAAAAAGTCATTCCGATCTCGGTCGTCCGTACATTTGTACGACGTAACTTTTTTCAGGGGTCAAATCGGGGGTCTAAAGTGCTTCAAATCAAAAAGTGTTCAACATGAAAATTGTAGATCTTGACGAGATCTACAACTTTAATGTTGAACACTTTTTGTTTTGAAGCTGTTTATGCCCCCGATTTGGCCCCTGAAAAAAGTCATGCCGATCCCGGGCGTCCATACATATGTACGATGTAACTTTTTTCAGGGTCAAATCGGGGGTCTAAAGTGCTTCAAATCAAAAAGTGTTCAACATGAAAATTGTAGATCTCGTCGAGATCTACAACTTTTATGTTGAACACTTCTCATAAAATTGTACGTATAAGACGCAGTTCAAAAAAACGTATATATTCTTATATATACTTAACTCGTATATACAACACATCCTTATAGTAATTAGAAATCAAATATATTTGTAAATCGACCGATATTTTGTTTAAAGATTTTGATGCAGATAATGATATTTTGTTGAAAAAGCAATTTTAGACATACTAAACATTTGCAGCATTTTGACTCATCTATAATGCTAACATAAGTGGTTGAATGAATATATTAGAAATCATTTGTAATGTCATTATCTGCAGCGGGTTATTTTGAAAGAATGAATGTTTTAAACAAAATTTAATTTTTTTTAAAAAAATTATGTTTGTTTGCTAGTAACAAAATGGTTTTCAAATAGCCATTATGAAATATGAGGGTTTGCTAATAGTAATGATTTACTAGAAATCAAACTGGGTTTACTAGTAACAGCATCCTTAATTAATATAACTTAAAATAAATACATTATTAATTAATTAATACTAAAAGTATATGTACAAGGGTACAATACTATTCTTATATATCATCGTGCATGTCAAATTAATTTTGATAAAGTTAATGTGTTTAATGATGATTTTTTAAAATACTGCCTTCCTAAAAAATATTATTAATATGTTTAATGATAGCCTCCATAGTAACGATAGTTTATATATATATGAGATCTACTAATAATACTTTTTTTGATTTTATGAATTTTCATTATTATTTTTAATACGAGGATATAAAGTAAGATTATATTTTTTAAAATAAATTATAATATATATTTAATTATTACATTAAAATGGTAAGATTATATTTGAAAATTTAGAATGTTTCACCAAACAAATGATGTGAATGTTTTAAATCATAATTTTTTTCTTAGGCCACCGGATGGCTTCGAGGACCAATGGAAGCAGAATGTCTTGTGGGGGCCTAATTTTTCTGTCAAGAATCCGGATGGAATCAGGACCAATGAGAAGCCACGAATGTGTGGGTCCCGTGCAAAAGTGCATGTCAGACACCTGAAATGCGTGTGCTCCGCGTGCAATTCCAGGCTTCTTATTGGTCCCGTACGTAAAATTTTGGAAGCGGTTCCAGACAAAAAAATTCCTCCTTGTAGTGTCCAACTCAATACCCTAAACTCTAGCATGCTGCTATTGGTCAAGAGATTCAGCCGATCATGTAGCACCCGGTCAGTAAGGGGGTTCAAAAATGTGCTCTTCGTTGCGATTTTGAGAGAAATGCTAACACTGTTTTTTCACATTTGGATGACTTGTGTTTGCAATCTTGAATCTCCTAAAATGTTATTTTATGCATTGTTTCAAAGTTCAAACATAGGGAGAAGATCTGTTCGCTTTGTTTGAACTTCAACCAATTTCATGCAATCCGTATAAATCGATCATCGGACCGATTCTCAAATCGTTAGTGGCCAAGCAACAAATTTTTAGGGCAAGGCCTAGCAGAAATATGAGGCATTTTTATCGCCGGAGCTTCTGATTTCATGCAAAATTAAATTGATCTCGCTCAAAATCAAAATGATCTCGTCGCGCTGAATCGATTGGCTAAAATGAGAGCCAAGGAAGCATTGGTGCAACATTGTGGGAAAAATGAAAGCCAACTCTTCATGGCTCAAATATATGTTTGCCTGCCGCACGCCGGCATATCATTTTATTATTAATTTTTCAATATAAAATATAAATTATTACTTTTAATTGGGCGACTTGAGAGTGAGCTGCTAGGCATGGATCATAACTTGAAACTTGAGAGTGAATCTCGAGCGTGATCATCGTGAGAAATCAAATGAAAAATGAGGAAGCACGTAGATTTTGATGGTCCAATTCAGCCCTAGAAATTATTGAATTCCGGCTCCGTTCCGAAATCTGTTTCCGGGAGCCCTTGAAAAAAACACGAAAGGCTTAAATATAAGCTAAATCAGCGGCTCGTGAGCTCGATGAGCCGGCTTGAAAAAAATTCAACTCGAGCTCGAGCCAGTGGAGCTCGAGCTCAATTGCAAGCTCGAGCTCATCTGCTCTTGTTCATGAGCTCCCGAGCTTGACTTGTTTTTAAAATATATATATAATTATAAATAAAAAAATGGTTAAAGAGCTGAAAAGCTCACGAGCAGCTTGACTCAAGCTTGTTACCCCAAAAGCTGGGTCTAAATATACTGATCTCGAGCTTGAGTCATGCAAAATGAGCTCGTCAAGCTCGACACCCCTAGGTGGAAACTGGAAATCATGCATGATCTCTAAAGAGATCCGAGATCACACGTGTTCCACAAAAATCACTCCGAATTTCGCCTAAAGTTTAGCCTCACATTATTTTTTTGTCCACGTGTTAGCATCACGGACCCCCGGACGTGGATTTGAAAAGGGAGCTCCGATTGAAAATTTTCGCCCATAGAATGGCACGGTGCAAAATCCAACTATACCACCAAATTTGACCTAACAAAGCTAAGACCTACTTCACTTCACATCGTCAGTGGCAATTTGGTCATTTCAGAACTAAATACCTCTGAATAAATACCCACCACCGAACCCCAATCTCTTTCTCCCATACAGATAGGCATAAAAATTAGGCGCAGAAACTTAAAAAAAGCCCAAAATGAGCGTGGTGATCCTCGACGGATCCACAGTCCGATCCTTCGTCGGCGACGAAGCCGCCTTCACGAAGAGCGTCGACGAGCGATTCGCTTCGCTCGATCTCAACAACGACGGGGTCCTCTCCCGCGGCGAGCTCCGCCGCGCCTTGGAGACCTTTCGACTAACAGAAACAGATTTCGGCCTCGACACCACCACCCCGCCGGAGCAGCTCGCCGCCCTCTACGACTCCATCTTCGATCAGTTCGATCTCGACGGGAGCGGCACCGTGGACCTCGCCGAGTTTCGATCCGAGATGAAGAAGATCCTCCTCGCCGTCGCCGACGGCCTCGGAGCCTCCCCCATTCAGATCGCCTTTGAGGCGGATCCGGATGGGGGGCGCAGCTTTCTCCGCCAGGCAGCTGATCTTGAGGCGACGAAGCTCGCCGGCGACAACCGAGGTTAGGAGGGTGATGGGATGCCGGGATGGATGCTTAAAGTCACAGCGGTGTACCAGATTCGTAAAAAGGATATGTTCGTTTGTTTTAACTTTTGTTAAAGTGGTTTTGAGAGGAATCGCGTTCCTCTTGTTATGTATTATATTTGGATATTCTATGTTATCACTATGATGCTGTGTCGAGTTTTTGACTTTTTTCCATATATTCTGATTTATTTTAATAGTTTATTAAAATTATTATTGTTGCTATTATTATTTATGCTAAATTTTATGAACAATTTAATTGCAATTATCTGCAAATCAATTTTGCTCATGTGCAAACCAATGAACTGTTATAAATATTTGATATTTGATTAATAATTTAGGCAGTATGTAATAATTAATACTTAATATATAATGTTTAATATATATATTATTTAATTCAAAATACATGAGACATCGACGTTCAGATTCTTTTTCACAAACTATGCAAATATTTAAATTATGGATTAGTTATATCATGTTAATCTTGCTTCAAATAATACTAATAAACAGTATTATTATTTGTTACTAAATAATAATAATAAACACTATTATTATTCATAAAAAGACTTGACTGATAAGTAGCGTTCCTTCCTCCGGAAACACTCCCCTTACCCCAAAAAAATTCATGTCAAAGGGGAAGGAGACCTCCATTGACAAGCCCACAAGAGACCTCGTCCGAACTAGTGAGCTCTCTCCAGCATGCTCCAAGTCGTCCTCTTAATTTCAAATGCTAAAAACATAATTATAAAACTCAATCTAATAAGCTATCTATTTAATATTTTATTAAAACAGAATATCATCGAATTTATATTTCTAGTAAGATAGATGCATCGGTGTTCACAATATTTAAAAAAGTCGGATTATAATTAGCAAACAATAAGCAAATTTGCACAAGGCAATGTGCATGTCAATATTTACATTTGTTCATTTATATGTGAAGTTTCCAATAAATTGTGCAACTAAGTACACAAACAAAATAAAACAAGCCCTAAGGAAATAAAAGAATGTTATCATGCACAAAAGAAGAGCTTAGCTTCCATAGTGATGGGGTATTGTCTAGTGCAAAAGTGTACACGACATTATCCAGACAACATTGTCCCGGCATCGCGGCGCTCCTGCCGCTGGCAAACCCATGAGTGTTACACTTTGCCGGTCGCTCATTTTTGTGGTGTGCACGGGAGTTTGCGAGCGGCGGGAAAAACACCTTTTTCATTGTAGTTAGAGGACTTTATCTATATGAGAGCATATTTTTTAAAATAAAATAAACACATTTTTAAAATTGGAATTCTTTTAATAAAGATGATAAAATTGGAATGGAATGTTTAACAAAGGATATTTTTCTCACCCTTGCGAAAACTGGGCGTCAGGTGAACGGATAGAAGGTCGAGAAGAGCAAACTACCAAGAAGAATGTAAGCGGCGCAGTAAGACCAGATCAAATGAGTCATTCTTCTTGATCCTGTGCCTGGAGATAGCATCATATATGAAGCAAACCAGTAGATAGGTGGGCTGGCAGATAAGAATCTTGTGGCCACCTGCAAGAAAAAAAACATCACTTAAGAACAAAGGTATTACTATTTATTAGTACTAGCGGTTGTGCACGGGGCGCTCTGTGCGTAGTGTTCGGTGATAACAATACTCGACTGTCACTTGAGTTACGATCGAGTACTATGAACGCCGGAGATTTTAGGCCAGTTCCATGTATTAAAATAATATGTGCTATTAGATTAGGGGATTGAAATTGACAGTCCGCATCCACACAGGCTCTAGCTGGACAGATCTGTCGGATGCCACAGAACCCGAAGTAGTGGTGAATTTAAATTAGATTTTACTCCTAGTTTGGTTGACTATAAATTGGGTGAAAATATATCTCTGCCCGGTTTGGGGCATCGAGATAATATTTCTTCCTCTTCTTTACTTGGTATCAGAGCCAACTCTTCTACCGCCCGTACGACCTAACCCGTCGTTCATGTTCCGCACCGAATCCCGCGGATCCTCCACAGCGTGACTTCACCGCATCCCGCGGGTTCTCCAGCGCGCGACAACGCCGCCTCCAACGCTGCCCTAGCCGCCCCTTCCAGCGCCGCCCTAGCCGCCCCTTCCAGCGCCCCCTAGCCGCCACTTCCAGTGCCGCCCTCTTCCAGCACCGCCCGCCGCCATCTTCCAGCAAACCACCATTCCCTAGGGCCTCCGCCGCCCTCGTTTTTTCTTCTTATTCGACGGAGTCCCTCCTCAGCGGTTCTTCTCCGCCCGGTTCTTCCGAGCAACCCTTTGTCTCCGGCCGTTTTGTCCTCCATGGGGGCTGTCAGAGACATCATGGTCACATCCTCCGGTGTCCTCTCCGGCGACACAATCTAAGAGACACCCGTAGGATGTGTTTTTTGTCGCTTTAAGATCTTCATTTTTCTCTCCATTCAACCAGTCATCGATGGGAGATTCCTCCGAAATCTTGTCGACTCCTATCAGCGGAGAAACTTCAACTTGAGCCCTCCATGTTCCCTCTGTTGAGCCTCCTCGAAGCTACGACTAATCTGGCTCTTTGAAGATCACTATTGTCAATGTTTTAAATATCGGACGTCGGACACATATCGGATTGTGTTTTTAAATGTCGGATGTCGGAAGTCGGAGACATGTCGGAGATCTTTTAAAATACCGGATTTCCATATATTATAAATAAAATTTTTATTTACTTTATGCTAGCTATAATCTATACTATATTAAAAAGAAGTATAGTAACAAGGTAAATAAGACATTGAATAAATCTCCACCGTTGGATCAAGATAATCAGGTTTGTGAATATATTAATTTTTAATATTTTAAAATTGTAATATTAATAAAATATGTGTTTAATTAAAAAAATAATTAACAAAAATTATATATATAATATTTTAAATTTAAAATAATTTAAAAATACATGATTAAAAAACATCGGGGGCAGGCGAAACCCGCCGCCATTGGCCGGATACTGTCGCGCGGGACACGAGGGCCGGAGGCCAGTGCCTGTCACTCGTTATATTATATAAAAAATAGAAAAATAATATAACAAATAAATAAAAAATGAGTCATTTATATTATAAAATAAATTTAAATAGTATCTAAGAAAAAATATTATTAACAAATACAAAATAATACATTGTAAAATATATTTAATACTATACACTAATTTTATTTTGATAACAATAAGTTTATTGCAAATTAAAAAGATTTAAAAATTAAAAAATACTTGATTTATTATAAGTTTTTTCAAACTTATAAATTTATATTAAAAATATGAAACAATCACGTAATAAATATATTAAATATTTTCCTATTTTTATAATATGAAATTAAAAAGTTGTGAAACAATTATACAAAATTGATTGTAAGAATAAAACATTAAAAAATTGAAATAATAAGTTTAATCGATTTAAACATACATAATATAGTATCCACAGGTGATTTAAATATATGATGTTTGTCTACAAATTGAAATAATATGAAACAATCACGTAATAAATATATTAAATATTTTCCTATTTTTATAATATGAAATTAAAAAGTTGTGAAACAATTATACAAAATTGATTGTAAGAATAAAACATTAAAAAATTGAAATAATAAGTTTAATCGATTTAAACATACATAATATAGTATCCACAGGTGATTTAAATATATGATGTTTGTCTACAAATATAACATAAAATAAAATAGCGGATGATATATTTAAAAGTCGTGTCGGCTGATATATCGGAAAAGATCGGACATGTCGGTCTATATTTTACAAAAAGACATAATCTATTATTTTGAGAAAAACATATCGTTTTCCTCTAAAAAATGAAATGTCGGAGGATATTTAAAACAATGACTATTGTTGCCTTGGATGACACATTATCTGGAATGGTCCAGAGCAGCACAACATGCTACTCGAACTCACCAACTATACAGACACATTGATGGTACCACAGTTAATCCACCGCGTACCGATCCCTCATGGAGAAAATGGGATGCGGACAATTTCTTGGTTGTCTTGTGGTTACTTCACTCTATGTCCCCTCAGGTGTACCGCAGTTACATGCTTCTGGATTCGGCTTATGAAATTTAGAAAAGGGCTCGTGACACCTACTCTCAGGCAGGCAGTTCGACGCAGTTTTATGAGCTCATTCGACGTGTTTTGGAGCTAAAGCAGGGCATCATGACCGTCTCTGTTTACTACTTTGAGTTCGAATGCCTGTATTAGGAACAAGATTATTTCAACACATTTACCGCTGTTTGCACTATCGATACGCGGCTCTTCAAAAGGATAAAGATCGCTTCCGAGTTCATGTCTTTTTATGGGTCTAAATATGGAATTTGATGTCGTTTGCCTACACGTCCTCCACCGTGAGCCTCTTCCCTCTCTTCAGGAAGCCTTCAGCATGTTCCTCAGTGATAATAATCGTCGCCGCTCTCTTGGTGTCTCTACTGACCATTCCACTCTTACTGGGATTTCTCGAGGTCCTCCTCCTGTATGCAGCTACTGTGGGAAGAAAGGTCATACTAAGGACGCTTGCTTTCGCCTACACCCTCATCTTGCTCCCACTGACCGGGGTTCTGGTGCTCATGGGAGAAGGGGTCACCGTGGTGGTCGTCCGATTGGTGCCCGTACACAGTCTTCTGCTCATTCAACTGAGGTATATGAGGACAACTCTGGGGGCCTTTCTGCTATGGAGTTGGATGACTTTCGTCGTATGTTACGCTCCCAGCCTGACCCTACCTCGGTTGATCCCACTGCTGCGTTTGCTACTACAGGTATCTCCAGTGCTCATGCCGTGTCTTCATCCCCTTCCAAGTGGATTATCGACTCGAGTGCGATGGATCACATGACTGGCTCTGCCTTAGGTTTTACCTCCTATACTCCCCTCCCTGGCCGTGATAAGGTTATTGCAGCTAATGGTTCCCCGTCTCCTATTGTTGGCAGAGGAATCGTTGCATGTTCCCCCGACCTATCACTCTCTTTGGTTTTGCATGTTCCTTCGTTTTCTCGCAATCTGCTCTCCATAAGCCACTTAACTACTTCTTTAAATTGCTCTGTAACCTTTTACCCAGATTTTTGTGTGTTTCAAGATCTGGATACGAAACAGAAGCTTGACAGTGGTAGGAACGTTGGCGGGTTGTACTTGCTGAACCAGTCGTTATCTTCCAGTGCTCTTTCCACCACCAGGGCTCCTACCTTACACGACATCCGGCGCTGACATCTGCGCCTGGGCCACCCCTCTCCTTTATATCTCACCAAACTTTTTCCTGCTTTCAGCTGTTTAATTAAATTGTTTAAATGTGACATATGGATCGTTCAAAACATGTTCGTCAAAGTATTAGTCATGTTTCTTTTCCTAGTTCCACTCCGTTTGATGATATCCATTCTGATGTTTGGGGTCCCTCCCCGGTTTTATCTTTATTTGACTATAAATAGTTTGTTACCTTTATTGATTGTCATTTTCGTACTACTTGGTTATATTTATTAAAACAAAAGTGTGATGTTCTTCCTTATTTTCAGTCCTTTCATAAGATGGTTGCGAACCAGTTAAACGACACAATTCGTGTTCTTCGTAGTGATAATGGTGGGGAGTATGATGATCGGGGAGCGTTTGGTACCTATCTGTCCGAACATGACATTATTCACCAAACCACATGTGTCCACAACACTACTCAAAATGGTGTTGTCGAACGAAAAAATAGGCACTTACTGGAGGTTGCTCGGTGTTTGTTAATTGCAATACACCTTCCGTCTTGCTCCATTTCCTATGATACGCCTCTCTGTCGTTTAGCCAAGAACCACATCGTCCACACCTCTCATGTCGCCCCTCGCATCTTTGGCTTGGTCTGCTTTGTTCATGTTCATACCCCGCATCACGATAAGCTGGATGCTCTCTCCGATGTGTCTTCATTGGCCACTCTCCTACTACCAAAGGGTATAGATGTTATCATCCTCCTACACATCGCTATTACTGCACTGTTGATGTTACTTTTCGTGAGGAAGAGTCCTACTTCGATCCTCGTCAGGGGGAGACGAGTGGTAACAGTGGCGGGACCATTGACTCTGCTCTCCCGATTGTGGCTTCTCCTCATATTCCCACTCCTACGGCTCCTAGCTCACCGACTGTTGCTTCTGCTCATATTCCCGCTCCTCCGAATCCTAGCTCACTGACATCTGCTTCCGTTCCTACCACCTCTATTCCTCAGATTCTATATACCTACTCTCGCAGGCCTCGAACGACTGAGCAAGTACAGACCGTGGTTGTTCCACCTATGCTGATGACTGTCTCCGCTCCAGATTCAGACGATGACCTCCATGTTTCCCTTGCTCGTCTTAAAGGTAAAACGGGTGGCACTAGACACCCCATTGCCAACTACATTTCTTACTCTCACCTCTCTCAGACTCACAAAGCTTTTATCTCATCTCTTTCCTCTATTGTGATTCGTAAGACCTGACAGGAGGCTGTTCAAATTCCTGAGTGGAAACAGGTTATGGAAGAAGAGATGTGTGCCTTGGAGAAAAATGGGACATGACGGCTTACTCATCTTCCCCCAGGAAAGCATACCGTTGGATCACGCTGGATCTTCTCGGTTAAGCAGAATCAAGATAGGGTGGTGGAGTGATATAAAGCGCGCTTGGTTGCTCAAGGGTATACTTCAGACCCAAGGAATCGACTAGCAAGAAACTTTTGCTCAGGTTGCAAAGATGAACTTATTCGGGTGATTTTCTCTTATGTTGCATGTCGTGGATGAGAATTACAACAACTTGATGTTAAAAATGCATTCTTGCATGGTGATCCGGAAGAAAAAATCTACATGACAGTCCCTCCTGGCTTTACTAAAGAAGGATCAAGTGGAAAGGTCTGGCGTCTGCAAAAATCCCTATATGTCCTGAAGCAATCCCCTAGAGCTTGCTTTGGATGGTTTAACAAAACCATGCTCCAACTGGGATATACTTAAGGACAGGTTGATCACACTCTCTTTATCAAAAGGAGAGGAGCTCAAGTTTCGATTCTTATTGTATACGTGGATAACATTATCATTACAGGAGATGATCTAGAGGAGATAGATCACTTAAAAAAACAATTGGGCAAAGAATTTGAGGTCAAGGATATGTGGAAGTTGAAATACTTCTTGGGAATTGAAGTAGTGAGGTCTCATCGAGGGATCTTCATCTCTAAGAGAAAGTATAATCTTGACCTTCTGGAAGAAACTGAAATGCTTGGTTGTGCTCCCGCGGATACACCTATTGAGGCTAACCACAAGGTTGATGCTGACACTAGTGGAGAGAAGGTGAATGTTTCAAGATACCAACGATTGAGTGTGAGACTTATATATTTATCTCAAATTCGCCCTGATATTACATACGTCGTGGGGGTTCTAAGTAGATACATGCATGCTCCCACCATTCGCCATCAGCAGGAAGCGTATCGGGTATTGAGATACCTCAAGAAGTCTCCAGGACGTGGACTTCTGTTCTCTGCAAACCAACCTTTGGAAATTGAAGTGTTCACAGATGCCGATTGGGCGGGCAGTCAAGACGATAGGAAGTCCACCACCGGCTATTGCTCATTTGTAGGCGGAAACCTTGTATCGTGAAAAAACAAGAAACAGAATGTGTGGCTCGCTCAAGTGCGGAAGCAAAATATAGGGCTATGACGCAATGAATATGTGAGGATTTGTGGTTGAAGACAATTCTCCAAGATATGAGTCTCAAGATGAACAAGCCAGTCACTATCTACTGCGATAATAAGGCCGTCATCAGTATTGCTCATAATCTTGTTCAACATGATAGGACGAAGCATGTTGAGGTTGATCGACATTTCACCAAGGACCACTTGGACAAGGGAAATATATGCACTCCGTTCGTGAATCCACATGACCAACTTGCCGACGTCTTTACCAAATGGTTAAACCACGACAACTTCATGAACAATACAAGCAAGCTGAGAATGATCAATATATATTCTCAACTTGAGGGGGAGAGTTGAATATACGTTTTTTGAGGCGTATTTAATATATTTTTATTTGTTTCTATTTCTGCTGTTATTTGTTTTCATTTCTTAGTTCACACGTTATGTCACGCGGTGTTTGTCCAATAAATATGTATTCTCTATCCGGTTTGGGGCATCAAGATAATATTTTTTCCTCTTCTCTACTAAAACTTCATCCACTTTTATGTTCAAAAATAGTTTTTTTTCTTTGTGGCAGTTATAAAAACAGTTGTCATGTATGACCAAACTCACTGGAATAAAAACACCAAGCCAAACAGACCCGTACTTAGACAACGAGATATTAAACCTGTGTATTTACCGACCAGAAATTGAGCTTTTAAGTTTTTTTAAATGAGCTCATATTTCTAGGTCACAACAGAGATAATTCAACTGATTTCAGCCCGCCCTAGAGCCATCGCTAATAGGAAAAAAATGACCTGCTTGCAATCTGAATGTATCTTGTAAAACTTAATTGTAAAAAAACGCAGTAGCAGAAAAAAAAAATAGAAATTCTCACCTGCACATGCATTACAAAAAGAACCATGAAAGTCATGAACCCTAGATGTAGAATGAATGGAAAAACCAGAAGGGAGCAGTATCCTTGTTTGACTTTGATGAATGATTTCATTTGAAGCTTCAGCTTACAAAAGTTTTCCAAATACTTGGTTTTCTTCTCACTTCTCCGCCTGTGCAGTCCAAGCCTTCCTATCACAGAACACACAGATTCATTAGTTATATAATAGAGGAAAAAAAATCCAAAGAGTCCAATATTTTTTTAGTGTTTATAAAAAAGTCACTACAAAAATTTAGAATTTGAGTCCTAGAACAGCCTCTTGCAAAAATGCAGGGCAAGATTTGCCTACATTTCACCCTTGTGGTGGGACCCTTCCCCAGACCCTCATTGTGTGGGGATGCTTCGTGCACCGGGCTGCCCTTTTTTGTAAAAAAAATCACTGCAGTTTCCAAGGATGGTTAATGGGTAAAGGTATATATAGGTGCAAGAAAAAACCTGCTACAGTTGGTTTGTCCCCTTTCATAAAATTTTGGAAAGTTTAAGAGAATTCTTTACATATCTTAAAGATAATTATCCTTTTCTTGAAAAATAGTGATGTTATGGTTTTTTTTATAGAAGAAAAAAACACAAGGCCCGTTCATTTGGACATAATAGGAATTGGATGTTGGAATTCGGACTGGGCACAATTCTGATGTCGTTAGGAAGGAATTGAGGTTATCATAAAATCAATTCCATTATTTCGTTACCTAACAATGGAATAGGAATTGATTCCTCCAATTTCAATGGTTTAGCTCTGTTCAAATGAGCGGAGCCTAAAGTATTTCAGTGTTCAAGGTGATGAAGAAAGATTCAAGCATTTAAGGATGTAACTTCACAAAAGACAACATGTTAGCATAAAATTGATGAGGACCTGTGAACTCCGCGGTAGAGCTAATAATATTTGAAGAAATAGTTTCTCGAGAAAGGTCCTTCCCATGTAGATTCTTCGTAAGATCAGAAGTCTTTTTGAATGATGGAGGAGTTTGACGTAGTAATCTTGCATAATGAACGATCGACGCAATGGCGATAGTCAAAATGGGTGATGCGAGAAGAAAATTGGGCAGCTGCTTCACTTCAAAATACCTCAAGAAGCCAACTCCCCTATTATTTCAAGAGTAAGCAATAAGAACAAAAAATAGAATTTGCTGGCATATATAATGATATTGTTGTCAAGAAAACTATCAATAATCACCAACCAATCTATTGAAGTAAAAGTTCAAAGAACATAAGAGCAAATACAACATACGAAAAGAAATCCAAATCATGTTTAAGCTTACTTAGGCTCTATTTGGCGTGGCGTTTTTGCTCCTGTGAGTTTGGACAAAAACGCCACCATCATAAAATATATGTTTGGCATGACAATGCTTATGACCGCCACCAAGAAAAAAAACTAGTTTTAAACATAAAAGTGGATGAAGTTTCTTAGGTTAGATCGGACATTCACGACCGACGGTTCATAGCAACTGCTGCCACTGTGCCAAATGGAGCCATAAAGTATTTTGGTCTGGCTTATTATTCCTTATTTTTTTAATACATTTCTACCTCAGGTGTTAAACCAAATCCCCATAAATCATTTTGAATAACTTCTATCCATGTAACTTTAGGTCTACCTAGGATTTTTCTTAATCCTCCAACGCAAATAAAAAAAACTTATCAAATTCATGCATTTTCTACCCTTAACTATGTCCAAACCACCTAAAAACTATTTTCAATTACACTTTAAACGTTGTAATTCCAAAATTTTATATTATTAATAATCATTCCTACTTTTTGCTACAGATCTTAACTATCTCATTTCCATGGACATTTTTATTTCCCAGCACTTGAACATCATTGATGCAGTGGTAGGATGACTCAGGGTGGGTTCACTAAATGCAAACCTTTATGCAATGAAATATGAAAATGCAAGAAACGGATTGCACTGATAAATTGCAACGAGTAATTAAATATTATAAAAATGACAGAGACCCGTACGGTTACAATATTGATTAAGTGAAAACAACTATCAATTTTATAAACGATGGAGGCGTAATTACTATTAAGCGTGCACAAAATAAATCCCGCAAATTGCACAACGAATGAACTAGTAGCAAATAAAATAGAGATCCATCACAGTTGTGTGTCAAAATAACCAACGAGAGAAAATAAGACTACAAACCATAATTTACATGTGCAGGCGGCGATGGTGGAGGGTGTGGAAGGCATCCAAGGTTGTTGTCACGTCGGAGCCGACGAATTTAGAGTGGATCCACGACGGAGGCTTCAGATCTGGGTGGTATGCTTGCAGGCAGTGGTTTAAAGGAGGAGCGGGGAGTGGCTTGAGGAAGGAGGAGATGGCTTCTGGTAGTGGACGGTGAGGGTGTTCGGGACAGGAATCACGGGATGGGAAGGGGGGTGTTGCTGGGGGTTAGTGTGGGTTGCGGGCTTGGGACTGGGAGGAGACCGACGGTGTAGGTTGCAGGCTTGGGACTGGGGGAGGCCGACGGGATTGTGCGGGCTGCAGGTTTTGAGCAGGGAGGAGGCGAAAGGGAATGGATTGGTGCTAGGATGGAGAGAGAGGAGGCCTTACGGTGGTGGTGGAGGAGGGGGCGGCATTAGTCGGCGGTGTGTTGAGCGGGGGGATGAGGAGGGCGGAGAGGGCGTCACACCCAAATGGCTCTGGCGTCGCACCAGAGGAAGACCGGCGGTTCCAACAAATTGCCAAAACCCACGATACCCCCATTGAACCGCATGCCCGCATATGTATAACCCTAAAATTAGAACTGTTGCATAACCGCATGACAACATAACTCCCAATTCGGAAGGCTTGTACTGTTTGGGCCGATCGGGCGTCAAATACGACTCAAAAAAATAAAAGTAATATATGAAATTGACTCAGATCCACCATCCGGACACAACCACAGACTCGGATCGTCTGACTGGGTAGCAGATCACCACGATCTCCATCAATCATCCACCTAATTGCATTTTTTATAAACTTACCAATAAATCTTCATGCATTAAGGTCACGAGTTCGAGCCCTGGAAGCAGCCACTTGCAAAAATGCAGGGAAAACCCTTATGGTGGGACCCTTCCCCGAATACTCGTTGTGTGGGGATGCTTTGTGCACAACAGCTTTTTTTACCAATAAATTTTCATGATTTTGCCTTCTCAGATATCATTTGTAATACACTCATTAAAAAATCCTCTTTATTTAACCACCTACCATTGATTCTAGAAGTTATATCATTATTTACATCACCAAATCTTTTGTACAATTTAATACATTTAAATATCAATTTATCTTGTAATAATATTGATCATAATCCTTAACCCCAATAAGATTTCATATTATATATTCAATATTTGTTCTACTAATTTAAGCCATCTATTATCAAAATATTTATCCATTATTCAAACATTTCATTTATTATAGTAAGCGCTAGATCAACTGATATTTTGTCATCCGTGAAGAGCATTTGGGCGAGCGTTTAATCACTTGGAATTTGTACGCCAACATGTTTTTCACTCATTTAATGCGGGATAAAATCAATGCTTTAGTGTGTGAACAATAGAGGATCACAACTGGGTATATAAACTAATGGTCGAACATGATTCTAAACCAAATGCTTAAGCTTTAGATGAGAAATCAAGTGATATTTCTATACTAACATATTTTTCATTTATCCGATATATGACAAAAAAAAGCTATTCACATGTTATAACATTAGAATTTATAGTCCATCATATGAAATTATAATTCATAAATTTGAACATAGGGTAGAATAAATTTAAAATTTATCCATAAAGAATCGTAGGAGCATTCCTGAAGTAAAATTAATAAGCTCTACATTCTTAATAAGCTTCAAATCCACTCAACTGTTTTAATACGCTACCAAACTCCTTTGACACAAATAAATAGCCTCAAAAATTAGACCACTCTTTATGTTCAAATAGCTTCTATGAACTTCCTTCTACTAAAAGATACAAGGAAGAAACTTATCAATTACACACGCATGTTTATGCTTTAGTGTGTGAACTCGAAATCCTGTGACCACAGCCAGAGCCAGCCCAGTTCAAAGCCAGAGTGGGCCCTTGGCAGTTGACACCCAAAAGTAGGGGTAGTTACCCTCCCGGTAATCACACCTCCTCCAGTCCTAGAAGGGTGGACAGTTACGTGTTGAGTAACCACGTTCCCCTCCAGTTAGTAGTTGACCAAGTCGGTCGGCCCTCAGCAGCAGCCAAAGTCCTGAGGGGTTCGAGCGAACACCCTGGGTGTCCTCCCCAACTCCCCTCTCACCTTAGCAAGTAGAGGTTTGTGTGGTTATAGCCTGTTGTAACCACAAGTCCTCTCCTTCTCTCTTTCTTGCCTGGATTCTCCTGTACCCCGAGCCCCGAGCAATTAGCATTTATTGCTCCCAACCATCTGGGTAGCCCTCTCTTTTATATAAATAGAGGGTTAAGGGTTATTGGAGGAGACACTGCACTTTGTCAAGAACCTTCCTCGTAGTAGGTGCGGTTGCAAGTTCGGGGTAGCTCTTTGTTGCCTACTTCTCTCATGTCTTTTGATTGCAATAGCATTGTAATAGCTCTTTAAAGATATAATATCGTCCGCAACAAGTGAATTTTTTTGTTGCGGAGAAATATAGTGTAGTCAGACGCAGCAAGCTCGTTCTCTCTTTGCTATGTTCGCCCGACTCTCAAGGACCAATAACCGATCACTTGCGGTCCCTGATTCCCCCAATGCCTTCAAGTCTCTCCGTCGAGTGTGGAGGTTGTAGACGTTTTTGGCTTGAACAATTAGAACATGCGACCTTCAGATCTTGCAATCGGAGAAATCGACCAATGGTCGGAGGGAAACCATCGCAAACGCCCCACGTTTCCAACCCTCGAAAGGGAGGCGGTTACTCTGGAAGAGTTCAACTCCCTGTTAGCAATGGTCACCCTCTTGGTGGACCCGGGGTGTCTGCCCCAAGATACCTTGCACCAGCTGGGGAGTCGCGATCTCCTGTTGGTGCGAGGTGTATTAGGGCGGATACTCTGGGTACACCAAGAGGGTGATCATTGCTAACAGGGAGTTGAACTCTTCTCGAGTAACCACCCCCTTCCGAGGGGATGGAAACGCGGAGTGATTGTGATGGTTGTCCTTCGTCCATTGGGCGATTTCTCTAATTGCAAGATCTGAAGGCCGTGCGTTTGAATTGTTGGACCCAAAAATGTCTCCAACCTCCACACTGACACTCAGCAATGGGACTTGAAGGCAACAAGGGAATCGGGAACTGCAAACAATCGATTACCAATCCTTAAGGGTCGGACGAACAGAACAAAGAGAGAACAAGGTTGTTGCAAGCGGCTACACCAGATTTGCTCGCAACGACAAATACCACTTGTTGCGGATGATATTATATCAAAGAGCTATTAAAGGGCTATTGGAATAAAAAAACACTAGAGAAGTAGGCATAAGAGAGCGACCCCAAACTTGTAACCGCACATGAAAAAGAGAAGGTAGGGTTACAAGCACCCCTGACCCCCTATTTATACAGAAGGTAGGGCTGCCCAGACGGCTGAGAGCAATAAATGTTGCATTAAATGCTTGTTGCTCGGGGTACGAGAGAATCCGAGCATGAAAGAGAGAACGAGAGGACGTGCGGTTACAGCATGCTGGAACCGTACAAGCCGCTACTTGCTAAGGAGAGAGGGGAGCTGGGGAGGACACCCAAGGTGTTCGCCCGAACACCTCATAACTTTGGTTGCTACTGAGGGATGACCGGCTTGGCCAGTGGCTGACTGGAGGGGGCGCGGTTAGTCAACACGTAACGCCCACCCTTTTGGGACTGAAAGAGGTGCGAGTACCGGGAGGGTAACCGCCCCTACTTCTGAGCGCCAAAGGTTCGCTCTGGCTCTGAGCTGGGCTAGCTCTGTCTATGATCGTAAACTTAATATCAACAATGTGCATATATTCATTCAAGAAAAGTTCAAGCGAAAACTTATAAGTTACAAGTAGACTAGGCTGTAAGGGCAATTTGGTTAATTGTTATATTTAGGTTCATCTCTTCTTTTTTGTTTCCATATATAAAGACAAGTGTGAGAGAGTTTAGATCGTGCAAGGTGTCTGGGCGAGAAAAAGAGTGCTCCCGGCTATATCAAATGACTTTTGCATCCCTGCTACTAAAAGGATTGTCACGAGTTTATCATCATCCATGTAGAACACTCTTAGCTTTGCTAGTAATATAAGATATCAAATATATATATATATATATATATATATATATAAGAGTTTTGAGCAATGCAAAACCAAATTATCAAGCATGCTTTCAAATACCATTTGGATGAGAGTGAATAAACAAAATAGAATGAATAAAAACTACCAAAAAACTCAAGTACCAGTAATGACTTTGAAGAAAACCATATAGATTAGGTACTCTTGATTTGCACCAGGGTCTCGCACCATCTGAAGCATTCAAGCAGATATTACAGTACCCATACAGTTGGAAAGCAGCAAATGGAACAAGCAGACAAATTGAGAATGAAGCTCCAAAAACAATAGCCTGCAGGGCAAGCTTAACAACAAGTACAGATAATTAGATTAAAATGAAGTTATATGTTGAACCAAAATGCACACAATTATATGTTAGCTAACTTATAGTCCAAGTATTAAATAAATTTAAAACATAATAAAAGTTTATGTAGAAGGCAATTCGACATCTAAAAGCAGCTCCATAAATCAGATAAATACAGCTAGTGTAAGCATTTCTTGTTTGTTTTCAATGTACTTCCTATCTAAAGATAAGGCTACTTGTTCTTTGTTTCACATATACCAAATGATGCGGAGCATAGACAAGAACTTGCAGTGGATGACGAGTTTTGGGCCCGTTCGGGGCCAATTGACGACTTTCCATATATGGCGTGCCCGGATCGACGATCGGACTCCGCAGATGTGTTCGGATTCGCGTTGTGAATCGATTTGATATATAACTTCATTAGTTTGCATTGTATTTTGATGTATTTGGGTGGCTCCACCTATGGCCAATCTTAGTCGTTCAAGGTGGGATGCCCAGCTATTCCCGGATTCCCGCAATCATCCCACGGTGCCGACTCTGTGAAACTCTAGGTGACGACTCTTAGGCTTGTATCTTCTTCCCCAAGATAACCCCTAACCCTAAGCCACTTCATCCCCCTCCAAAACCCCTTGATGCCACCCCCAGCCCTCCCAAAATCCATCCACTGGATAGCTGTCCAGAATTCCTTTTTCTTTTCCATTTCACTATTCATAGATGAAATTTACTATTCACAAAATATAGTTCTCCCCCCACCCTATTCTAGTTACCGGCCAACTTCAGCTACTCCTACCAGCCGCCAGCTTGCTGCTCCAGATTTTTTGTCGTCCGCCTCCCTCAGCCCCTCCTATCCCCAGGCTGACCACGCCTCTGCCCCCTAAAGCACCGCCACCTCCCCCTTTTTCATCTACAACCACCACTCATTTTAAACCCCCTCAATCTCCTTGCCTCCAACCACCCCTTACGTGGAACCACCACCCTAAGCCCTCCTCCCGGATCAGCCCCCGATCCGGGAATTTCAGCCCCGATCCGATCTCATATTGTCGGATCTATCCTTCCCCGCCTGGATCTACCCATACGTAGTTGGATCTATTCATTTCCGATTTGATTCCTTCATCCACCGCCGAGGATAGCCACCACCATCATTTCCACATCACTGGTTCAACCACGGATCATCGTATACGCATCTCCGGCTCCGGATTCTTCAGTGCTGGTCAGCCCACTATTTGGTGAGATTTTGTTGTACTGGAATATTATTTTCAGCATATTTGTATTGAATTGATTACTATATTAGTTTGGATATCTTATATTGTGCTGATCTATTAGATAATCATCGAGATTTGCAAGGTTCATTCGTCGCGCGCTCCTGCTTTGGCCCTCCACGCGGAGGAAAGTTTAAGCTTGTTTCGCCCAAATTAATTATTGTGTCTTGCTGTGAATTTATCTGCGTGAGATGTTTTAATTTATTATCTAACTATGATTTATCTGTCGGACTTTTTGCATAGCATGTAGGGTTAGGTCACCGTTTAATCTGCCGCCTAGAGATTCCTCCTGCGTCAATTGGTATCAGAGCCAGGTTATGCGCTCTTTTGATATGCAGTCGTAGAGTCCACTTGCACCCGCCCTCATAGATCCTCTTCGGGGAAAACCTCGTGACACTACAATGATTATTTGTGATCGCAGTGCACCACTTCCAGAGATCGTGGTGACCCACCGACACGACCTCACTATACTAGAAACGATCAGTATGATGATCTTCTTCGTCCATATCCTTGCACGCGAGCGGATCGTGTTGATCCTTCGACACGGCTCGATTACCTTAGGGATGACTAATATAAGGATCGTCGCTTTGAGAGAGATCTTGAGAGTTAGTTTCGTATTGTTGTCCCTTCCTTTGACGGGTGATCGAGTCCCGAGTCTTTCAGTTATTGGCTCGTAGATATGGAGTATTATCTCGATTATTTTGAGTTAATCGGTGAGCGTCGCGTCAAGTTTGCGAAACTTAGACTTTTAGATCAGGCGAGAGCTTATGGTCAAACGTTGAGAGGACCCGCGAGCGAGACTGTCTACATCGCATCACCAGTTGGGTGGACATGAAGTGTGCATTGTGTCAGAGGTATCTGCCTTCGTCGTATCAGAGCCGCTTGCTCGACCAATTATTTTCCCTTCAGCAAGGATCCATGCATGTTGCTGAGTACATGAACCGTTTTGATGAGTTAATGGTGAGAAGTGATATCCGTGAGGACCCAACCATGACCATTCCCCAATTTCGTTATGGACTACAGTCTGACATACGTACTAAGCTAGTTAATCATAGCTCGAAGTCCCTCGAGCAGACATATCAGCTCGTCCTTCGTTATGAACAATCTTTGAGATCCGCAAGAGCTGGTCGATGAGATTCTCACTTTGACCTTCGCAGTACGAATCCCTCTCATATCTAGGTCACCGTGATGTCTATCATTGTTCTGTCAGCCACGACAGAAGTGATACCTGATGTAGATTGCTCTCACCCCAGTGAGGTGGTTAGCCCAGTGAGTGACCTATCTATTGTTTCTGACCCGTCACTTGTGACCTTGACTGAGAGCGAGCCTGAGAAACCTATTGAGTCGGTAGTGTTGTGTCTCTCACTCACACCTCTCCCTCTGTCATATACCGGGTTAGTTAGCACCCCAACCACTGACCCAATTCTTGACACCACACCCACAGACTCATTCCTGATTGTAGGTCTATGTCGCTCTCCCATTATCATTACCCTGAGTCACATCACAACCGAGAGCCCAGAGTTTGGTGTTGATCTCGTAGTGGCTATGTCACCCATTCACGAGGACACTACCTCTTACGATGTTGTACTCATCTAGAGAACCTTAACCCTAATGACGAGTTCTATGACGAGCCCCTAGTTGAGCCTCCTGATAATCTGTCATATCCTGGTAAGAATGAGATTCAGGCAAGCCCCGCATGCCTGATTATCGATCTATTGATGCCTCTTCCATTATCGTCCCTGACCGCGCCCCAGAGGATGGATATTGTGAGGAACATCCAATATTTAGGGCACCACCCGCTGACACATCGCACTCTCGTTGAGTTTTGGGATGCACCACCTGCTGACCCTCAGACGAGTTCTTTATTCTCGGGGATGATCACCACACTATAAAGTCACACCTTCTATTCTGTGTACACGATTTTCACCTAGGTAGTTGTCTCATTCGCGATGACTTTTCGTACACACCTCCTGGTGAGCCTCCTGATGTGTTACGTTCCCTGAGAGACATTTGACTTGTTACGAGCTCATATTTGAGTGTAGATGTCTCGCACAGTCTCCAGACCACACGACACACACGAGATGAGTTTTTCTACACTCTCCCGAGAGAGCCTCCTGATAGGCCACTGATGCATTCCTAGATCTGAAATTGGTTTTTGAAATAAATAAATTTGCGAGTCGACTTTCAAAATAAGGCGGAGCCGGCAGATTAACACGAATATTCTCAATTGTTAACCGACCTAGGGCTCATATACGCGCAAAGAGGACTAACGACTGTACGTATTTAGCTTTCGATCATTTCTTCGACAAGCGTTTCAAGACAGTGAATAAAAAAACATTGTAGAGAAATTATCGACAAACAAGAGTCAATGAAGATCTAGGCAAGCAAGCTCTGACATTAAAGATCAAAACATTTTAAGCATAATATTATTCTAACAATCTCGAGCGAGATGAGAAGTAGAGGTATACCTTTAGCCCCTGTAAGAGGTAGCTCTAGGGATGATTTGCATATCCTGAAGAAGTTTGGGCAGCAGCTGGGAATGGAATCGGGCTCGGGGAAACTGAACAGGGAGTGATAGGAGACAAGAGGGTGATCCGCACGGCTGTTGGAGGCTCGTCGCCGCCGGAAACCGCTGAAGGGGAACTCGCCGGTGGTGGCCGGACCCCCAGGAGGCTCTGATGTGAACCGAGCTTCGCAAACTTTAAATTTAAGCGAAAACTTGCTCGGCACAATATTAATTTTATCTTTTTTTTTTGAAGCAACACCACGTGTCGGAAAGGCTAACTTCCGGCTATCTGAAGTTTCGGCCTAAGTGAAATGCAACAAGTGAGCAAACTCGCAGGGATCGGACACCAAAGTAAAAACAATGGTTAGGAATGCGGAGGGCTAGCGCGTGCTACACTTGGATGTGACAGCACCTTGCTGAAATTATCATAACAAACTACTAATAAAGAGATTGAGAGGCGGAGGAAAGAAATCTTACCGGGAGGTCTCCGACATTCGCATTCCGAGCTCTTCACAGGCATTCACGGCCGTCGAGGGAGTGGCCAAACGAAGTGGAGGCTGTCGGAGGCTGCTTTGGTAGAAGGGAAATGGAGTGGTGGCGGTTGAAGAGTTTTGCGGAGGAAACGGGCGGTTGGAGGAGGATGGTGGCAGGAGGGTTGTAGGGTTGGAGTGGAGAGGAGAGGGTGGTTGGTGTGGGTAACTGTAAGTGGACTCACTGAGGGGTTCCTGCGGTGAGCAGTGGGAGAAGGCAGAGAACGGGAGAACCAGTAGCAGAGGGCTCGACGTCGTGCAGACGGCTCCCGTACAGGCGGGTTGGAGGCGAGAAGTGCGGGAAGAAGCTAGGGGGGACGACCAGCGGATTGGAGGCAGGAACAACTCCCGAAGTAGCCGACGGTCAGAGCAGGGCGAAAGAGCAGACGCGGGTCGAGCAACAGAAGGACTCGCGGAAAGCAGCGGCTCTCAACAAATTATTCCAAATCCGATCTAGGGCAACCCAAGGGAATGCACATATTTATATAGGCCTCCTCCCTCTTTCAATCTCTAAATTTTAACAAGTAAAATATTAATTAAGCAACTAATTGCAGCACATGTCCACCAAAACAAACGCGATGACCCACCCCACACAATCTGAACCGAACCAATCCATTTAGGGTCACGCGAGGCAGCCAAGCTCACGTGCCGGGACAAAATAACACAGTTCACATAGAGACAAGAAAATAAAAAGATACAATGTTGCGATAAAACATAAAAGATACGCCGATGGAAGCGGCAACAAAAAAATAACTAAAGGGCCGACAACGGGGTCACATCAGGCTCCCTCAGGGTTGATCGAGCAGGTGGCAGCTCAGTTCGTGCGATGTCGGCGAGCTGGGCAGGAATCAACGGCGGTGGAGACGATTCTCCAGACAAGAGACGGCGGATACTGGACGTTGGAGCCTTGGAAGGCTTTCGACGATGGTGGAGATGGCTGACATGGGGCTGGGAGGCGGTGAGGACGTTCGGGAACAGGCGGCAGGTCGCTCCCGAGGTAGACGAAACGAAGAAAAGACCTTTTCTCCGTTTCGTTTTTCTCCCGCCACCCTGATAAGGATGGTTTGAGATTTAATAGGGAAGGGATTTTTTAATAATTAACTTTTAATATGGGGGGGGGGGTCAAAAGAGGCCGGCTGTAGGAATTAAAGAGGGGGTTACAATTTCCAATTAATATTTTGATTAAATATTGATTGGGGAATAAATAACGGTAAATACGGGGGTTTCTTTTGGCTCTTGGTGACCAAGCCAAATGATGACGTGGTTTTAAAGATTCTCAATAATAATTTCGAAAGCAAATATAATTTTAGATTAAAATAATAATAGCATAATTTGCATGACCCCTGACTTGCTTGCCTAAATCACCACTACTCCTAATTTGACGGACCTCTCTATTTATGGTCTTATTGGCCGGTCACACCAATAATCCAAACAAAAGTGCGTGAACGTGCGCGATACAACATAGACGAAAATTATAATGCGCAAAGACGTGCGCTACATAAATAAAAATATTGCAAATGAATTAAAGATGCAAACTCGGGTTGAATCAATTCCCCCGGGGTTGAGTGAGCTCGACCCCGTCGAGAATATGACAAAACCCGCACTGAAACATCCAGGCGTCAAACCGCAAGAGATTGTTGTCGTCACCAAAATGTCGTAGAAAGTGGAGCAAATGAATGTCCTACCGTTGTTGCACATCAACTAAAGATATGTCCTCTTTCCTGAAAGACACAGGAAACCAATATCCAATGAAAAAAAGACAACTCTCGGTGATGAAATCAGCCATGAAGTTGTAGTTTTCCAAAACTGCTCACAACCGTTAGCCATATTATTATGCAAAAAATGTAAATGACCACTAAAAATCAGAGCAACAGATAGGAGAGCATCATAAAGTGGGGAAGATGGTGGAATGAACGAATGAGGTGAGAAACAAAATAGGAAGTAAGCAAGATTGACTGGTGGAATCATTAAATCATACGACAACATACGCACTCCTGCTAGCCATCCTTGTGCGTCTACAAAACCCAGACCAATCATCGCAATGAGCCAATGACAACACTCGCGAGAATCCAACTAGCGCGACAAATTTTAAAACTGTTCTCAATTTTACCATTTAAAACCAACCAGACGAATCACTTAAATCGCGTGTCCCTATTAGGAGTAAAAATTCTTTTAAATGTTTCAATTTCCCTACTAAGGCTAACCCGAAAAAATTCAAAGCTCATTTGACGAAGCCCCAACTGCTCCCTTACACTTATGGGACAGCAGTGCGAACTAAACACGTGATCGCCAAATATAAAATCAACGTGTAGTGGTGGTGGCAGATCATCTAAAATGGATGACTTACAGGAGCCAAGACCTATGCCCAGATGTCCTCTTCTGAAGCGAGGCTTCCACTCTGTGTTCGACTAGACACTTCACTCAAATCTCTAAAGTCGTGCAACTCTAGCTCATCCCTAATAGCGTAACGGAGCCCGTTTAGATAACGGGACACTGTCATATCGTCCTCCTCGTGTAAGTCTAGCCTAGACTGCAATACTGAAAACTCGTGGGTGTACTCATCCACGGAAAGCTTGTTCTGTCGAAGGTTGTGGACCCTTCGATAAAGAGTCTGCAGATAGTCCGGGGGGACATATCGCTTCCGCAGTTGTAACTTAAACTCGACCCACGTGATAATAGGTGCTAGACCCCAGGTGTATCGGGTACACTCAAGTTGAACCCACCATACTAGAACTGGTCCTTTAAACCTAAGGACAGCATACTCGACTTGTCGATTCACAGGCATTTGTTTCCACGCCATGAACCTTTCCACACGCTCGCACCAATCGAGGCATTTCTCGGGATCTACGTGACCCTCAAAATCACCTGCATTAAGCTCAACTCCATCGTCCCAACAGGGTTGGCGACGGAGACCAAGGTCAGGCTGTGCAGGATCTGCGGGTCTAGGATTTTGTTCCTCTTACCTAGGATTTTGATGAGGAGGTTGATTTAATCCTAGATGTTGTTCAGCTTCTAGGTGATTAACGGTGGTTCTCAAGTTGTTGACTATGTGGTTTGTGTCTCTTACGTTGGCAGTGAGTGTTTCTACCGTCTTCATCAGTTCACTCATTCGGTTAGCTAGATCGCCTATGCGATCTATACGACTCTCCATACTTTTTTTGTCGAAAATAAGTGAACTCAAAAAGTTTTTCCTTTTTTAAAAAAAAGAGACGGAACTAATTTTTTTTAAAAAAAATTTTGTTTTCTAATAATATTGTAAAAAACAAAAAAAAACTTCACTAAATTTTTTTTTTTAGAAAATAGAGGACTCAACTTCGCTTTTTTTTTAAAAAAAAAATCTTTTTTTTTTTGGAAAACAAAAATTAAAAACAGGATCGTTCGATTCACAATAGGAGTGAATCGAACCGACCTCTGATACCAAACTAATGCATTCTTAGATCTGAAATTTGTTTTTGAAATAAATAAATTTGCGAGTCGACCTTCAAAATAAGGCGGAGCCGGCAGATTAACATGAATATTCTCAATTGTTAACCGACCTAGGGCTCATATACACGCAAAGAGGACTAACGATTGTATGTATTTATCTTTCGATCATTTCTTCCACAAGCGCTTCAAGAGAGTGAATAAAAAAAACATTGTAGAGAAATTATAGACAAACAGGAGTCAATAAAGATCTAGGCAAGCAAGCTCTGACATTAAAGATCAAAACATTTTAAGCATAATATTATTCTAACAATTTCGAGCGAGATGAGAAGTAGAGGTATACCTTTAGCCCCTGTAAGAGATAGCTCTAGGGATGATTTGCAGGTCCTGAAGGAGTTTGGGCAGCAGTTGGGAATGGAATCGGTCTCGGGGAAACTGAACGGGGAGTGACAGGAGACAAGAGGGTGATCCGCACGGCTACTGGAGGCTCGTCGCCGCCGGAAACCGCTGAAGGGGAACTCGTCGATGGTGGCCGAACCCCCAGGAAGCTCCCTCAGGGTTGATCGAGCAGGTGGCAGCACAGTTCGTGCGATGTCGGCGAGCTGGGCAAGAATCAACGGCAGTGGGGACGATTCTCCATACAAGAGACGGCAGGTACTGGACGTCGGAGCCTTGGAAGGCTTTCGACGGTGGTGGAGATGGTTGACGTGGGGCCGGGAGGCGGTGAGGACGTTCGGGAACAGGCGGCAGGTCGCTCCCGGGGTAGACGAAACGGAGAAAAGACCTTTTCTTTTCTCCGTTTCGTTTTCTCCCGCCACCCTGATCTTAAGGATGGTATGGGATTTAATAGGGAAGGGATTTTTTAATAAATAACTTTTAATATGGAGGGGGGGTTCAAAATAGGCCGGCTGTAGGATTTAAAGAGGGGGTTACTTCCAATTAATATTTTGACTAAATATTGATTGGGGAATAAAAACGGTAAATACGGGGGTTTCTTTTGGCTCTTGGTGACCAAGCCAAATAAAAATGTGTGAACGTGCGCGATACAACATAAACGAAAACTATAATGCGCAAAAGACGTGCGCTACATAAATAAAAATATTGCAAATAAATTAAAGATGCAAACTCGGGTTGCATCAGCCACCTTCTTTGATAGATTTTCAGGTCGCAATTAGATTTTTCCCATAGAGAGCATGTAATGTCTGTCGCGTTGTATTTGCATGAGTTTGTTGAGTCGTTTCTGCATCATTTGCATGTGTCAGTTGAGTTGTGTGTCCATCGTTTGCAAGTGTGACATGAGTTGGTCCAACGGAGAATCCATAACAACAACAACAACACTCAAGTCTTTATCCTACTATAGTGGGGTCAGCTATATGAAACCTTTGTCCTTTCTCAAGAAGTGGCACTGTATCGTTGAATTGAATAAGAAACTCAAGCTGGTGCTGATGGACCTGTTGGTGTTGAAGCTGGCGGTCTTCGGTCATCCTTCCCTGGAATTGTCAATATGTTTTCTCTTGCTTGGTCGGCAGTTGCTTGCTTTTCTTAAGCCAATTGCATTCCAGTCCGAGGGAGAGTCTAGCAAGGGCTCTAACCGCTCAAGTGTGGAAAAGCATCTCAATCGCCGCCTATATCACTTGGGCTCTTAAGTCTTTATTGGTCTACCCCCCCTCTCGTTTAACATGCCTAGTGACTAGACTCTCACAACGCCTAACAGGTGCCTCTAATGGTCTCCTTTGCACGTGTTCAAACCATCTTAGTCGAGCTTCTTGCATCTTCTCTGCAATTAGTGCTACTCCTGTCTTATCCCCGACGGAGAATCCATAATGATAATAAATTTTGTAAGTCACGTGCGGATGTTCACTGGCAAGAGCAGGTATTTCATGAAGGCGAGCAGGTGACGGTGAGAATTTGCATTGTGAGGCTCCATGCGAGGCTTGTTAAAAGCTTGAGCATTAGGCAAATGGATCTCAATATAATCATAAGACGGATCGAAGCGATTTTGATATCCCTACAAGTATGTATATTCACCCAATATTTAATGTTGAAAATCTGACGCCATACAACGAGCCTCGCGAGTATGTGGACATAAGCAGTAGGGATTTCCAGCTACCCACACCTCCAATCTCGTTGTCTTACCACCCTCATAGCCCACCCACGTCTGATGGCCACCACTACTCACGCACTTCTGACATCCATCAACCTGGGGACTCGTCTTCCTTGGTTCTACCTAAGACGTTGTGGATCGCACAGGAATCCACCACTCGTGAGTTGAGCGTTGAGAGCATCACGGAGACCAGACATCGCTAGCACATTCCTACCACAGACGTTGATGACACCTGGGTACTTGCAGTAGAGCTTGAACGATTTGCCCCTAAACTTCGACTTCAGTACGACCGCCTGCGTTTACCGGAGATGCGGCTTTTTAATCAGGGGGAGTTGATTGACGAGAACACTTTTACAACGAGAGAATTTTGATCCCTATTCATCAGGAGATGAATTCTTTCAAGCCAGGTGATGCAAGACGGCGCATAGGATTTGCGCGTCTGTCGACTTTTCTCTAGGAAACCCTAAATGCATGCAATGAAATATGGATTTTGCAAAATGATTTGAGCGAGTGATGCACAGACTTTATGAACTTAAGCAACAATTGTTTTTTTTATAAAGCACACTAAAAACTATTTTTGTTAAAAAAATTGAATTTTCTTGAATTACTAATTCAATTCTAAATTCGGGAAAGAAGCTCATAACTTTCGTTCTGTTCCCCTTGTCGTAACAAAACGGAAATCGTGAACTTCAAATACATTTCTGTTTGGAGTTTTCAACGTAGCGTTCGCTGACAAAATTTGGGCGACAACCCAGCAATGAGTCTATTATCCTATGAGAAAATATAGAGGCACACACAAAAGAAGAGATAAAAAAACAATTACCCACGGAAAGAGGCGTCTTTCCGTATTCAAAGTCGATGGCGATAACGCGAGGAACTCCTCGTCACTTTCGATTTCACACTCCAAGGTCGGCCGCTATCGCACACGGGCATCAAGGAGAAATTTGCTCACTCTCACACGAAAGTGGTTTCACAAAATCTCAAACACTCTAGAGAAGCCAGAAACCTAACATCCTAATTTCACTCGCTCCTCACACTAGAGGCTCCACGAAATCGTACAAGAATTAACTGCCACTCACACTCACTAGGTGGCTCCACGAAATTTCTCCAAAGCTAATAGCAGATCTAATTCACTCCTAATCTCACTAGCAAGCAGTAGATTAATTCACTTCTACCTAAACTCTAACACCTACTCATCCACTGTAAAACGGGACTCCACAATTGAGAATAAAGGTACAATAATTTTGATGTTATTGTTCATCAATATCAACATCAAACAATTTTATTCAGCAAACTTTTCTCTCCAACGGGAATTAATACAAGTGAACAGGAAAATTACTGTTTATCTTCTCAATTGGAAGCACACTGCAACAATTACAGCAAGTTTCCAACTCTAAACAAGTATCTACGAGTCTCAAGCAACACTCAAACGGAATACACAAATACATTCATTCACCAATTTCTTCACCACCCAAAACAAACGAGTAAAGAAAGCTTTAAACAAGAACAAAAATGGAAGCCCTGACTTCAACGATCAAGGCGTCATGGGAAAATCGTGGCCTGGACATGGGCGTTGACTGGAGGAAGTCGTGGGCGCTCGGGGTCGAAAACTTGCAGGCGGCAGTTGTGGCAGCAATCATGGACAAGAACCTGCAGGCGAAAAACGCGGGAAGGCGCCGTTGGATCATGGGGAAGTCACGCAGAAAGTTTTTTCCTTGACCAGCTGGGAGAACTGAACCGAAGGCTTCCTGAACCTAATGCCTGAACAAACATATATAAATAGACTTCGAACACGGACACCAAAGAGAAATTTTGCTCACTCTCACACGAAAGTGATTCATGAAATCTCAAACACTCTAGAGAAGCCACAAACCTAACATCCTAATTTCACTCGCTCCTCACACTAGAGGCTCCACGAAATCTCAAGTACAAGAATTAACTGCCACTCACACTCACTAGGTGGCTCCACGAAATTTCTCTAATACTAATAGCAGATCTAATTCACTCCTAATCTCACTAGCAAGCAGTAGATTAATTCACTTCTACCTAAACTCTAACACCTACTCATCCACTGTAAAACGGGACTCAACAATTGAGAATAAAGGTACAGTAATTTTGATGTTACTGTTCATCAATATCAACAGCAAACCAATTTAATCAGCAAATTTTTCTCTCCAAGAGGAATTATGTTACGCCCACGGACGGATCTGAAGGCGACAACAGGGTTGAACCAACTGGTTCAGCCCCCACTTTCTAAAGGACGGCCCTCGGGGGCTGAACCCACTCGGTTCAGCCCCAATTTGGGGCCGACCGGCCCCCTTGGCCGATCGGCCTTGGTCCGGGTATAAATGTACCCAGATCCTCTATTGGAGGGGTTATGCAAAGTATTATCAAGGTAGCCTCCTCTCTAACCCTAGAAACCTCCTCTTCTCCCTCAATCTTATCTAGTTACTAACAATTGGTATCAGAGGATTCTTCCTCCCAATTTTTTTTGTTCCTGCTCGCATCCAGGTCGCATCCCGCATCCAGGCAAAATCCCTGCGTCGACGACTCCCGCTCGCATCCAGACGGCATCTCGCATCCCTTTGCTGCCTTCGCCGCCGACTGCCGCATCTGCATCCGCCGACCGCATCCCGCTCGCATCCGCAGACCGCATCTGCAGCCGCAAACTCCCGCTCGCATCCGCCGATCGCATCTGAATCCGCCGACCGCATCTGAATCCGCCGACCGCATCTGAATCCGCCGACCGCATCTGAATCCGCCGACCGCATCTGAATCCGCCGACCGCATCTGAATCCGCCGACCGCATCTGCATCCGCCGATCGCATCCCGCTCGCATCCCGTTGCTGCTTCCAGTTGCTGCATCAGATTGCGACATCCAGAGGCCACCCCCTCCAATTGTGGCTACCATGGTGACTCGCACCCAAGAGGACTCCAATCGGATCGCACATCTCGAAGAAAACTACACCGGGCTGACTGACATGCAGCCCTCGCCGATAAGTTAACGGCATCGGAAAAACGTCTCGAAGAGAGATTGGATGTCCGCATGGACGAGCTTAAAAATATGTTAACTCAACACCTAAAAGGAAAAGCTGTTGTGGGCGAGACCAACGCAGTCCAGCTTCCCCTTCCAACTCCAGCATCTGGGCACGACGATCGGGCCTCTAGCCTCAATGGGGGCTTGGAATTGACAGTGGAAGGGTAGGAGACTCATGACGACCACAAGTATGGTCTGAGGCAACCTAGTTTGGCGGCATCGCCGCGTCTGCCTTGGATTTTCCTCCTTACCGTGAAGACCGCCAGGAGGACCAACGACCCAACGGGATGGGGTACCCACCTCGTGATGGGCTCCTCCCTATTCCAGGAGCACCAGGACACCCCGCAGGCGGAAGGGGAGGCGGCGTATGGGAGTTTAGGCCGCCACTCTTGGGGAACCCCTATGGAGGGGATTGGGGGTACCCACACGTAGCCGCTAATCGACGGCTACCGCTTGGACACGGGCAAGAGTACGGAGGACCCGGGCAACAACTACCGCGCGCTTATATGCCGCCGAAGGTTACCCGCATGAAATATCCCAAGTTCAAAGGAGGAGATGCACTCGAATGGGTCCAAAAGGCAGAGTTATTTTACAGTTATTAGGAGATACCAGAGGCACAGTGGGTAAAGTTGGCGTCCTTCCACCTTGAAGAGGACGCATACCAGTGGACCCAATGGTTCCTCCGGGGACGGGATCACGCGCCATGGCACGAGTTTGTCGACAGATTCACCGCCCGCTTTGGTCCACTTGAGTATGAAGACTTCGAGACACTTCTTCAGAAATTGCGTCAGAAAGGGACGGTGATGGAATACCGAACCGAGTTTGAACGGTTGGCCAACAAGGTGCAGTGGAGCGAGAGGACATTAACCAATTGTTTTATTTCCGGCTTGAAGGAGGACATCAGAGAAGAGGTGCATGCCTATATGTCGCGCAGCTTGACACACGTTATCAGCTTGGCCCGGATTCAAGAAGAGCGTATCAATCGACAGAAGTCCAGGGGGGACACCCCGAGGAACGCTACACACCTTCCCGACACAAACAAAGATCAAGCAGCTACCGCACGAGCGACGATGAAGAAATTGACTTGGACAGAGCTACAAGCTAGGAAAGAACAAAGATTGTGCTTCAACTGCGATGAGAAATTCACCCCAGACCACAAATGTTAGAGGATCCATGTTTACATGTTGCAGGAAAGTCCGATGCCGGATGTAGAAGGAGGAGAACAGGAGCACATTCTGGATACAATCGAGTACGGGCTATCTTCCCTGATCATGGCGGGAGACTCCGCTCCGCCCACTATGAGTATTGCGGGGTGGATTGGCGGCCAACAACAGGTGGCCATTCTGCTTGACAGTGGGAGTACACATAACTTCATTAGGTCGGCGGTGGCACAGAAGCTGGGTCTAGCGATCAACAAGGATGTCGCTTCCCCGGTTGTGGTGGCAGTTGGACACGAGCTGCAGTGCGAAGGCGTGCTTCGGGACGTGGAAATCAGGGTGCAGGGATACACCGACAACGTGGATGTCTACTTATTTCCCATCCAGGGGCCAAATATCATTCTGGGGGCCCAGTGGTTGCGACAACTGGGTAGGGTGACTCTGGATTGGGAGAAGTTGACTATGAAGTTTGCTAAGGATGGGAAAGAGTACTGCCTGCAGGGAATCAGAATCTCACCAGTGACGAGGGGCTCTCTTTGCTGTTTGGAGAGGCTACGGGAACAAGGGCGTGACGTGGCTTGGGTAGGCCTGCGGCGACGGACGGAGCCACTAGATTCTCCCCTTGAGGACAAGCTGGATTTTGATGGGGCGAGGAATGTTACGCCCCCGGATGGATCCGAAGGCGACAACGGGGCTGAACCAACTGGTTCAGCCCCCACTTTCTAAAGGACGGCCCTCGGGGGCTGAACCCACCCGGTTCAGCCCCAATTTGGGGTCGGCCGGCCGGCCTTGGTCCGGGTATAAATGTACCCTGATCCTCTATTGGAGGGGTTATGCAAAGTATTATCAAGGTAGCCTCCTCTCTAACCCTAGAAATCTCTCCTTCTCCCTCAATCTTATCTAGTTCCTAACAAATTAACACAAGTGAACAGGAAAATTACTGTTTATCTTCTCAATTGGAAGCACACCGCAGCAATTACAGCAAGTTTCCAACTCTAAACAAGTATCTACGGGTCTCAAGCAACGCTCAAACGGAATACACAAATACATTCATTCACCAATTTCTTCACCAGCCAAAACAAACGAGTACAGAAAGCTTTAAACAAGAACGAAAATGGAAGCCCTGACTTCAACGATCATGGCGTCATGGGAAAATCGTGGCCTGGACATGGTCGTTGACCGGAGGAAGTCGTAGGCGCTCGTGGGGAAGTCACGCGGGAAGTTTTTCCTTGACCGGCTAGGAGAATAGAACTGAAGGCTTCCTGAACCTATTGCCTGAACAAACATATATAAATATATATATATATTCTGAAACAAAATTTGCAAAATTACATAAATCTCACAATAACAAAAATGCAAACAACATAAATAACATATGCAGAACTCATGATCGATAGAAGTCCGACCGGATGCGGCGTCGGACACTTTTGCTTCGACCTGATCTATGTTGGTTGCCATCACCAGGGAGATCGATGTGGAGCATATATGAGGACTTGAAGTGGATGACGAGTTTTGGGCCCGTTTGGGGCCAATTTGGCGACTTTCCATAAATGGCGTGCCCGGATCGACGATCGGACTCGGCAGATGTGTTCAGATTCGCATTATGAATTGATTTGATATATTACTTCATTAGTTTAAATTGTATTTTGTTGTATTTGGGTGGCCCCACCTCCGACCAATCATATTCGTTGAAGGTGGGATGCACTAGCTCTTATTTCATTATAAATAGGATGTTAGGGGATATATTAGTCATTGCAGAATTTGGAGAAAGTTATTCCCGGATTCCCGCGATAATCCCATGATGTTGACTATGTGGAACCCTAGGTGACGACTCTTATGCTTGTATCTTCTCCCCTAAGGTAACCCATAACCCTAAGCCACACCTCCCCTCCAAAACCCCTTGTCGCTACCCTCAGCCCCCCAAAATCCAGCCACTGGATAGTTTTCCAGAATGCCTTTTTTTCCATTTCACTATTCATAAATGAAATTTACTATTCATAAAGTATAGTTCTCCCCCTCCCTATTCCAGTTGCTGGCCAACTTCGGTTGCTCCTACCAGCTGTCGGCCTGCTGCTCCAGATTTTCTATCATCCGCCTCCCTCAGCCCCTCCTATCCCCAGGCCGACCACTCCTCTGCCCCCTAAAGCACCGCCACCTCCCCCCTTTTCATCTACAACCACCACCCATTTTAAACCCCCTCAATCTCCTTGTTGTCGGCCATCCCTTACGTGGAACCACCACCTTAATCCCTCCTCCTCCCGGATCAGCCCCGATCCGGGAATTTCAACCCCGATCCGGGAATTTCAACCCCGATCTGATCTCATATTGTCAGATCTACCCTTCCCCGCCCGGATTTACCCATACGCAACCAGATCTATCTATTTCTGATTTAATTATGTCATCCACCGTCGAGGACAACCACCTTCATCATTTACACATCGTCGGTTCACCTCGGATCGTCGTACACGCATCTCTGACTCTGAATTCTTCAGTGTCTTGGTCAGCCCACTTTTTTGTGAGATTTTGTTGTACTGGATTATTATTTTCAACATATTTGTATTGGATTGGTTACTATATTAGTTTGGATATCTTGTATTGTGGTGGTCTGTTAGATAATTATCGTGATTTGCAAGGTTCATTTGTCGTGCGCTTCTGCTTTGGCCTTCCACGCGGAGAAAAGCCTAAGCTTATTTCGCCCAAATTAATTATTGTGCATTGCTGTAAATTTATCTGCGTAAGATGTTTAATTTATTATCTAACTGTGATTTATCTGTCGGACTTTTTGCATAGCATGTAGGGTTAGGTCACCGTTTAATTCGCCGCCTAGAGATTCCTCCCACGTCACCAAATCTACATGGGAAAGAGATCATGCAATAACAATCATGATTTAAGATCAGATTTTTCGACTACCACAAGGCCCACGACCACAGAAATGTAACTTTACACCAGACAACAAGAAGCATTATGAATTAGCTCCAGGATACCAGGATGTGTCATTACTGAATGTACCAATGTTACCCCTATGACATGTACTAAAAAGGGCTGCCCGGGGCACAAAGAATTCCCACGTAGCGAGGATCCGTGGAAGGGTCCCACCGCAAGTGTGATAGATCCATAGCCAAAAGTTACCCCTATGACATGTATTGAGCAAAAAAAACATCTTGGGTGATGGTCCATCAAGGGATAGAATGGTGTTGCAAGAAAGTGGACATGATTTTAAAATCAGGACTAGTCAAGGTAAACAAGGACTATGGCAATGGGACATGATAAGTTTAACGACATTCATAAATAAGTGACAAGCAGTGTCGTACAAAAATGACTCTCGGGCAAGAGATGCATCATAATCATTCTCCAAGTGAGAAATCATGGAGATGTGAAGAATAATTCCCAAGATTCAAACTCGAACAACATCAAATATGCCCCTAATTTGATCAGTTTAAATTGCAAACATATATCTCTTTATTATAATTTAATTAAATATCTTCAGATTTAAGTAATGGCTAATATTTTGTTGAATATTTAGTCTCACATTGAAAATATTATCTTATCTTGTGTACTTTTACCTTTTACATATTATGTTTCCAATTGGTTTTAGAATATGATATAAAATTTTGGAAAAGAGGTATCTTGACCCATGTGTTCCTGTGAATGATGAGACATGCTGAAATATTAATCACACAATAGGAATCTCATCTTTCCTTGTGTACTTTATATGCTCTCGGGGCTCTCCACTTAATATAAATCAATTTTAAGTTCGACATTTGTATCGAATATATTCAAATCAAATTTGTTGCTAAAAAGCCCAAATGTCACAATTTGTTGCCCACTTCTATCCCAAGTTTGTCAAATCTTATGTGGGCTTAAAATGAAGAACAAGATCATCTCAATTTACCTATAGATGTTTTGCACAAGTCCTGAGACAAGTATTCTCCTTCTCATGAGATGACATGTGGCTTTGTAAAACTACAAGTCACTAGGGGAGACGTCAGTCACTGAGGTTTGTGGAATCATTGTTCAACAAAGTTGGATCAACAATAGCTTCATCAAGCAACAAGGTCAACATTATCAACAGTGGCTTGCAATAGCAGGACTCATACCACTTGCAGGAAATCCGCCTCAAACTGACAATGCCGAGGAGCAGAGGAGACCACAAGTAGGACCAAGACAAGCAACATTTGGAAGAGAAAACATGGAGAGGAAACACGCAGAAAGTTGGCAGAAGTAGCAGCGCTAGACGAAGCAATATCAATGGTGTCCAAAGAATCAAAGACTGATGCAATTTGGCAACCATAGTGCAATTAAAGGACTGATTGTAGGCAACACGTGCTAGGATTTGTTGCCCAACGGCTAAATGAGACAACTAGTTGCATTATCATACAAGGAATAAAACTAAAGGTGAGACAGAGGGACTAAGAAGAGAGGAAAAAAGATACACATCAAAGGGGGAAACAATATCACTAAAAATATTCTAGTGAGTAAGAGAGAAATATTTTAGGATGACTCATGTGTAATCGAACAATCATTTGTCAACTAGTTGAAACATCTGTTTGTGTAATCGTGTACACGGGTGCTTCTCATTGAACAACATAGATCTTATTTTTGCATCTAAAAGACAAACTAATACCACGCTATCATAAATGAGGATATTTGTGAATGCGCTTATACAATATGATGATGTCTTTATAAATATCGCATGTTATTTTTGCATTCATATTGAGTAGTCAAGGAACAAAAAAGGATGTTTGTGAATGTGCTTATACAATATGATGATGTCTTTATAAATGTCGCATGTTGTTTTTGCATTCATATTGAGTAGTCAAGGAACAAAAAAGGATGTTGAACTGGCGGGCTTACTCTTATACTTTTATTATTGGTGATGATATCATAAGTTTGAAGCAATGCCTTGAAGCAGAAATAACCAGCATTAATGGCTCCATTTGACCTAGCTGTGCCAGACGCACCAAGCAGGAGCATCGCCATAGTATTTGAACCATTAAATAAGTAGAATATTCCACAAAATGAAAATAGTGCATACAGGCTCTCTGAATATCTGCCAACTACAAGCTTGTTATAACTATGAATACCAAGTTTAAAGTTACAAGTTTTTAAATTTATATGGGTACAAAATCTTACATTGATGAGTAGAATATCGAAGCGGGGTTGAAACAGAACAAAACAGATGCTTGCAAGGAAGCTGCAGAGTCCTTTAATATTAAAAATGATAACCTACAAAAAATAAGATAGACCACTTAAAGGAGAGTACTAATATTATGCTCACAATGAAAAAAATAAACATACATAAAAATGCACAATTGTATATTTAAGAAGTATCTCTCAATCGTAAATTTTAAGATGAATGCAAATGCTCAAATGCCTTAAAAAATTCACTAAAATAGAACGCTTAACAAGTGATGGTTCAAAATTTTAAGAATGATTTTGTTGATATCAACACAACCAATTTGTGTACTTACAAGTCATAAGCACAAAATCACCCTCAAATCATCTTGAAAGGAAGGGTATTCAAATGAGAAGACATACCCGATAAAAACCTACAACTCCTATCAATCCTCGCTGACCACCACCACCAAGAAAAAGCACTTCTTCTAGAGTAACCAGTAGAACTTTGGAATTCTACTTGACCATTCATTATTGTTTCAAATTCCTTTAAAAAGAAATCAGGATTAAGAACAATTCAACTATAAATTTCAATTAACTTACTACAATAACATTATTAAAGTATTGGCAGATCAAACCTAGCTAAACTTTGATCGGAATCCCCTGAGTCGTTGGCCAAATTCATCAATGAAGTCAGCATGCTGTTGATTCTTGTGGCACTTTGAAAGTAGATCTATAATATTTGGAGTTCGCATGTTCAGAACTAGAATTTCTTGTGAGGTAGTTTTGTTCCATTCCTATCCGTAGCAAAAATACGTGATTTCCCTTGAAGACGTCGAGTAAAGCTTCGATAAGTCGCGATAAGACTATTAGGAGCTTTCACCAGTATGGAGAATCTGGCTAAACACTTGCAAGCACTATGAAAGTCCATGAAGGATTCGAAGAGCCATAGTGGTAATTTATGGACAATGAGAAGTACACAAGACAGAAGGCAAGAGGGGGGTACCAAACAAGATAGAAGGTCGAAGCTGGACTTGCTCCAGTGATTAAGGTCACCCAGTAGGTGTATATGGCTCCAATAATTTAGAATCAATAGTTGGAAATTAGGCTTGTAAATATGGGGATTTTGTGACTCAGATGTAAATTCTTAAATTGGCGAAGTTCCAAAATTTATAAGCATGGTTTCTCAATTGGGGCAAGATCTTCTACCCAAATGCAAGGTGAAGGGACACAACAAAAGCTACAAGGATAAAAAATATGCTCAAAAAAAGAAGAAAAATATATTCATTAAACACTGGTAATGAAGATGTAAGTACAATCTACATCAATATAGATATGATACATAAGAAAGCAAAAAATGCATACATCAAGGAAGCCAAGTTTATAATCCTAGTAATGCATTTGTTAACACTGTCTCATGGATGGTGCAATCATATCGTGAAGCCTCTAGTGCCTCCAATGTTGGGCAGATTTTGTCTTTGTGTTATTAAGTAGTTGATGACATCTAATGTCTATGATATCTGGAAACTCTGTTGTTGCAACCGCTCACCCCACATCCATGTCATATTAATATGTCAGAAGTTCTCATGTATTTCCACTTTGCCCGCAAGTGCACATTCATAATCACCATGCATATGAAGCTCCAAGAAGACATGTCATTGATTCATTGGAAGTTTTAACAATGTTGAAGCTCTTGATGAATTCCCTATGGACTCTGTTTGGTGCAGTCAGTATGCATGATTACACATCCCACTCTTCCGAGAAATTAGAAACCTCTTGTTACCAGAAATGGAAGAAAAATATCATATAAAAAACCAATAACATGTGGACATTTGTGATCACAACCATGACTTTAAAAAAGATGAAATGTGCTATGAGGCCTAGCAAATATTTACATATGTGGTAATCAAGCCAAAATCTCAAGGTATTGAGCCCAAGCTAGCCAATTGACACCGCAACAACAATAGTGAATAATCATTGAATACGTCATGCATTGTATCTACTCAAAACAACCTAAATTGAAAATCAAACACATACCTCAAAATTACAAGCTCTACACATAATGAAGAAAAGTGCAGTGCCCAATAAAAGGAAGACATGTCAAAATACAAGAACAACAAAATGCACTTCAAGTGTCATTGACACCACCTCAAGGAAGGAAACAAAAAAGTAGAAGTTGCAAAAGGAGCATGCACTAGCGTCGTTGACATATAGTTAAAAACACAAAAGAGGATAGCAATTAGCTTACTTGTAGAAATAAATGGCAGCAAGAACAAACGCCAAGTTATTCAGCACATAACCTGACAGTGCCAGCACAGCTCTGTAACCAATCACGGGGATCAACGGAGCAAAAACTGCTTGATATCCATAACAATACTATCAAAAAATATTTTAAAAAAGAAGCCAAAACTGGGTCACAGAAACCAAAATGGAGCGAAAGAAAAAAAGACTCACCGGATCGCGAAAGGAAGGCAATTGAAATGGGAAGGAGAGGGAGGAAAGCATAAGTCTGCTCGTACTCGTAGCCACACTCGGCGATCCGGATAAAGTAGACGCTGTCCCATACAACACTGCCCTCGATCGCCACCCCAATCCGCGGCCATAAGGCTTGAGTTTCTGTCAAAGGCGAGGAATCACCGATGGTAGAAGACGAGGAGAGGCAGCTAGGGTTAAGTTGAGCGGAGGAATCATAAGGCGGGAAGATATAGCTCCAGATGATGATCAAGGATACCAGGAGAAAACGCGAGATAACGGCGAGCTTGAGAACCAAACGTTCGGCCTTCTGCATACCTGAACTCAAACGGAAGCGAGAGATTGGTCGTTAATTGTAGTAGAGCTGATGTTGCAGGAGCTGTCAAAATTGTAGTCTGCAGAAAATAGAGTTTGCACAAAAAAATTATTTGGATGAAATCCTATTTACAGAGCTGTAGAAGGTAGTAATAACAAATTGTTTGGTAAAAAAAATAGAGTTTTGGTGATTTGATCACCACATACAATAAAGAACCCTGAACCTAACGAATCATGCAATAGCAGTAGATAGAGTTCTTCCCAAAAAGTTCTACAAACAGCCACAAAAACAAAAAATGCATAGCTTACAGTTGGCAATCTCCATAGTGTATCAAAAAATGAAATCACTTCGAACTACAAACCAGATTCTATAAAAAAACAAAATACTTCTATTCTACAGTCAAAGAATCAAATAAGTTACTGAAAAATCATAATTCAAATAAATATCAGTGTTTTTAAGCTCAATATGCAAGCTACTCAAGATTTTATTAGTAACCCAAAAAGAAAGTTTTAAAATTTGTTTAAAACCTGGATTGTTAGCTATGACTTTAGTTTGGATGGTAGTAATATTTATTCCCAATAGTTAATATATTTTAAGATTTGAATTGTAAATATGTAATGTGAGATTTGCACGTAGCGAGATTCAGAAATAAACCCCCTGATTTGCAGAAATTGATGTATCCGGAGCAACATCCACTTAATTCCTTCAGAATTCAGTTCATTTATATTTTATTTTATGTTTGTTGCCAAATGTTTGCGTGTCGTCTATTTACGTTCATGGTGTATGTTTAGTTTACTTTCGACTTCTTGGCCCGACCAGCCAATACGACCTTGAATAAATTGGTCCGTCAACGCCAAGTCGAATGCTAATATGCTATGCAGGTAAATGAGTAACAAAAATAAATAAATTCCACAAGTTTTAAACAAATTCCAATTAACTTCGGAATGAAAACTTAAATATTTTTTAGAGAGGCGTAAATGCCAAGAAATTCCATTGTCAGTTTACCTTTCTTTTAACCCCCTCCTTCATCAACCGATTTCAATAAAACTGTCGGATCATTAATGGCCTTAATCCCAATTACAGTTTCACCATGTGTTGCTGCAGCCAAGAAATAAAGAACCATTAAATTCTTGTGGTTGGTGTTCACCCTGCGCACTGTTTAAAGGCCGAGCCTTCCCCTTGCTATCTCGCAAACCTGGGAAGAACGAAAAAACAGAGTTGAGCTCCTGTTTTCTCATCCAAACCAGGCGCATCCCCAGAGTCCACCTGTATCCGCCTACCTTCATGAATGTGCTGGGTGCGTTCGATAAACCGAACGGCATCACCATCCACTCGTACAAGCCGTCCATCGTCTTGAAGGTCGTCTTCCACTCATCCCCCTCCCTAACTTTGATCTGGTGGTACCCACTGCGAAGGTCGATCTTCGAAAAGATCTGGGCACCAGTCATCGAATCCAGGAGGTCATTGAGGCGGGGAATTGGAAAACGATACTTCACCGTGATCTTATTTATGGCACGGCTATCAATGCACATGCGTCAGCTACCGTCCTTCTTCAGGGTCAGAAGGGTTGGCACGGCGCATGGGCTCTCTCGTATAAACCCTTTCCGCAAAAACTCTTCAACTTGCCGCTTTAGTTCGGCATGCTCAGTTGGGTTTAAACGATAGTGTGGCAAATTGGGCAAAGATGCCCCAGGGATCAAATCAATCGCATGTTGGATGACCCTCAGTGGGGGAAACTCATCGGGTAGCTCCTCGTACATAATGTCTGTAAAGTCATCCATCAACTGCTGAACATCCGGATCAGTAATCTCAGCCTCGCTAGGGGCCTCGGCCGCCAACGTGGCTGCCACAATAAACATGATCCCAGTCTCTAGGCTCTCTCTCAAGAAATCACCTCTTCTCAAGATATGCAGGGGTCCCGATGATCCCGCACTAACTGACGAGTCAACCTTGCCCTTGGGAGGATCCCTGGGCTGAGTCGGGGTGAGAGTAATCTTTCAACCCTTGTCAAAAAATAAGCAGGTGTTGGAACGACCATAACACTTGTCGTCACGATCGTAAAGTCAGGATCTCCCGAGAAGAACGTGAACGACATTCATAGGAATAACGTCGCACCAGACTCGGTCCTCTGTAGACACTAATCGGATCGGCACCAGACACCGCTGTGTAACTTGAATGGTGGACTTGTCCACCCAAAGGACACGATACAGATGAGGATGGGGCTCAGCAGTAAGCTGCATCCTCTCCAATCCTTTCCTCGCAATAATATTTACGCAGCTACCACTATCAATGGCGAGCTTGCAGGGTCCTCCTGCGCTTGGGAAATAAGTGAAGAAGATAGTGGTGCGGCGCCAATCCTCCTTAGCCCGAGGGGTGTGGAGGATGCGACGGAGGACTCCCACTTCTAGCGATCTCTCAGCATCGCTCTCCCATCCATCCTCAACAACAGCAGTAACCTCCTCAGTGGCGTCGCCCTCAGCCTCAACGTTGGGCTCGCCAGAATCCTCAATCAGCAAGTTTCTGGTGGGGCATTGGGCTGCAAAATGCCCTCTGCCGGAACAACGATAACATTGGACGCCCCCAGGTTTGGGGCCCCCTGGAACAATAGCTTTCCCTGTCGCATCTGTGGGAGGGCGAGGGGTGGCAGAAGTTGTGACAGGGACGGGCTTCCTAAATGTGGAAGCATCGGGTCTAGTGGAGGCCTGCCTCGGGCCGGCTGAGCGCAAATACTGCTCGTATTCGAGGGCAAGCTAAAAGACCTGCTCAACCGACTCCATCCTATGGGGGTTAGTTCCGTTCGGATGTCTGATCTAAGGCCCGTACGAAAGCACGAGGCAGTAGCAATGGGCTCCTTCATAATGTCGCTACGAACTACGAGTTCGTCAAATCGTGACATGTAATCAGCAACAGAAAGAGTACCCTGACGTAGCGCGTACAACTGATCTAACAGCTGATCTCGATAGGAAGCAGGAAGATACTTATCCTGTAAGCGCTGCTTCATCTCATCCCATCAGGTAACGGGGTAATAGCCATCACGCTTCAAAGATCTCTCCAGACTCGACCAATAAATCTTTGCTTGGCCAATTAGTTTCATCTTCGCGAACCGTACTCGCCTATCGTCGCTCATCTCGAACCAGTCAAAGTAGTAGTCCATGTCCATGAGCCAATCACTGAATGCCTTCGGGTCCAGGTGACCATCAAAGGTGGGAGCATCAATACGGATCCGTCGGGTGACGTCATCCTCCTCTGGAGTCATTCCTTGACGGGGATCTCGGAAGTCACTTTATTCGTCATCGTCGTCATAGTCATATCGGGGTCTATCTCTACGACAAGGTGGTGGAGGACGTGGTTCATCCATAGGATGATCTCGTCGAAATTCATAACCACGACGATAATTCGCTCTTGGTGGAGGTGGGAGATCTCGGCGAGGGCCGCCTCTAACACGTCTCCCAGGAGGGGGTGTGGCATCTCGATGGTCCTCGAGAGGTTCCTCATTATGTATAGGGTTCGCTCGATCTCTTGGTGTCTCTAGCTGGTCTACTCTCGTGCTAACCCTCGCGATATCACCTCTAAGTGTGTCGAATTGGACGCCCATTTGATTAAAATGGTCGAGGACAAGCCTTTGGAATTCCACAGGCGTCATGTCCGTCTGGAAGCTAGCGGTCCTATCGTCGGGGTAATTTTGACTCGACATGGACTGACGATAATCCCTACCACTACGTAGCATGCACTGACCCTAACCTAGGCGCTTTGATACCAATTTGATGCAGCGATAAGGCAGACACGGGGTGGACTCGCTAAATGTTGTCCTAAATGTGATGAAGTGTAATGCAAGTGCACAAGTGACCCACCAAAATTGCAAACAAGTAATTAATGATTATAAAAGAAATAGCAGGTGCACGTGCAGTCGCAAGTAATTAATTAAAGGCGAACAAAATAGTAAATTGGCAAACAAATGAGGCGCAAATATTCTTGAGCACACGCGGAATAAGTCCGGCAAGTCATACAATGCATAATACTAAAAGCAATGCAATGTAAACATCCACTACACAGTAGAAGTGCCAAAATAAACAACTAAAAGTAACGGCTTTACCACAGTTTACACATGCACGCAGCGGCGGTGGTGAAGGGTGTGGAGGGCATCCAAGGTCGCTGTAGCGTCGGGGCCAGCTGTTTTGAAGTGGAACCACGATGGGGGAATGGCTGTAGGTTAGGAGAGGGATTGGGCAGCGGATAAAGTGCAGGAGACTTTCTGTGGGGCTACGGATGGGGAGAAGGTTGGTGGGAGAGGGTAGGGGAAGCGATTAGGGTGCAGGAAATGAAATTGTGTGGTCTGTGGGTGGAGGGAGGGCTGATGGGGTGGCGGGGAGGCAGCGGGATTGGGGCACGGGTACAGGACGGAGAGGAGCAGCAGGGTTCCAGTGGGAAAAATGGAGGAGGGAGTGGATGGGGGCGGAGGAAGATGGAGATCCAGTGAGGTGGGAGGCGGAGGAGTTAAGGCCTGCAGTTTTAGGGCTTACGGTGTCCGGACGGGAAGGAGACGGGGGAGCGGTGTAGTGAGGGCTTAGGTCAAAGGTACAGGGATTACCAGAGGAGAAGAGGGAGGCGGAGGGCTACCGGAGTCGCGCCGGAGGCGAGGACGAGGCGGCGTCGCACCGCAGGACCGACGGTTCGGGATTTTCTCCAAACTATCGATCCTACTTTCTCCAAACCGCCGGAGTTTACCCTAAAATTAACCGCCGCCTGCAATGAACAGTTGCTAGAATAACTCAAATAAAATCATCCGGATCGGATGCCTGGACTATTTGGGCCGATCGGTGGTTAAATACAACTCTGAATAAAAAACATGAAATACGAAAATGACTAGAAACGAAAATCCGAACGCGACCACGGGCTCCGATCACCCTTACGGATAGCGAATCATCGCCTCCTGCGAGAATATACGTGCATCAATCATGTCACGCCGTCACATTAGAAATGCAAAGCGACCAAATTATGAAATGAAGTTGAAAAAATAATGAACTTGAAAAAGAAATGATAGATATTTCAGTCTAAAACAATGAGAAAAAAAAACAAAAAAATTTCACCCAAAGCATCAATGCCTCCAATCCTTACCAGAATTTGATTTCATAGACAACATTCAATTTCAATCCAAAAAAGGTCCTGCAGATTATCGGGACAAACAAGATTCGAAACCATTATCGGCGAAGTAGAAGCTTACCTTTGACGGGGAAGAAACCTTCGCTTCACATTTGTGCTCAGAGGGGAGGCAGATCGACAAGTCAGTTGTGGATCGACGAGGCAGATGCGAAAGAAGAACAATGAAGCGACGAGGAAGATACTAAAGAAGAACATTTGTCGGGATCAAGAGGTCGGGGAAGAGGCCAGATGGGTTTTGACTTACATCGTGATTTAAGTTGTTGTTGATGGAAAGCTGTCGGTCGGAAATGGAGTTTGAAAAAAGAGCTGTTTTAAAAAACATAGTTTTGTTAGGCTTATGGCGGAATGCACCCCCCAAAAATCATGTGATTGGCAGAATGCATCTCAAATATTTAAATTTGGCGGAATGCACCCCCGAATATCTGTTTATTGGCAGAATGCACCCCTGACTAGGGTGTTTTGGTCATTTCCTCTGATTCTGGGGTTTTAGGTCTCCACATTTCTACAACCCTCTCCCGATTTTCTGAAATCACTCAGTATACGACGCTGCTTCTCCCCGAGCGAACTATTTCTTCTCCCTGGTTGAGCTTTTTGCCTCCCCCGAACACCAGATCGCCGACTTATTCCCCTCCCCCAAGCTTTTTGCCTCTCCAGAATACCAGATCACCCTAAAATATTTCATGAAGTAATTCTCGCGAGTCCAACATCAGATTTTCGATCAAAAAAGGTTTCATGAAGTAATTCTCGCAGGTCCAACATGTTGGGTGTGGTTCCCATCCGAGTCGGTAAAAATCACCGGGCACGCGCTAGGAATTCGCTTCGAAAAGGAAATTTTCCAAAAATCTTCATAGACTAGAAAAAGGTTGCAACGTCCAAAATAATTGGTTGCAACGTCCAAGTCTCGGTTTGACAAAGCAGGAGCAAACACAGGCGCAGAAGTTGCAACGTCCAGAAAAATGAGGGTTTTAATTCCCAATAAGATTTCAAAAATGGTTTTTGAAATCTGGCGCTCAATTGAAATATGGAAAGGTGGGCCTCTTGGGGACTCTTGGACGTGATTTAGGAGGTAGTTATGGCAAGGAACATAGATGACCAAAATCATTCTCTGGAGGCGAGAGGGCGTAGAGAGGAGTTTTACGTTTTCGGTGGAAGAAGAAAAGGTCATCCTGCTTTTGGAGAAATCGCCACCAGCCGCCGCCGCCCGTTCGTGATCGTCCTCCGACGCCGGCGTCCAGATTACTGCTGTCACCGGCGTCCAGATCCCGCCGCGGTCACCGTCCAGATCTCCCCGCCGTCGCTTGCAGAGATTGTTGTCGTCGCCCGTGAAGAAATAGGATCGGGTCACTTGTTGTCGGCCCTTGTTCGTGGCTTGGAAGTTGAAGACGGAGTTGGAAGGGGTTGTGGATTGTCGTCCTTCTTCGTGGTTTTGCGAACGTCATCTTCGACGTTGAGACGGATTGTTCAATCCGTCCGGGTAACACTTCTCACCTCTCTTGTATTTCTTTTTTAATCTTGTACTTGTGTGTGTGGATTGGAAGGAAGACTGTGTATCCTGTGTGGATTGTATTTGTGGTGGAGAAGTGAAGATCCTGTGTGGATCGGTGGAGGGAAAGCCTGTAATCTGTGCGTGTGATTTATCACACATCTTTAGTGGAGGCTTTCCGGGTTGGACTCTGATCGTTTTTCACCCAATTGGGTTTTTCACGTTAAAAATTTCCTGTGTTTTTCTGTTTTTTGTTGCCTTTATTTCCGGCATTGTATTGTTGTTTCCGCTTGCATACCGCTGAACGCGGTCGCACAGGTGCTCACTCAAATTTGCAACAGGTGCTCTGGTCGGGATTGTTCGCTCTCTTTCCCAACACAACATCAGATTTTCGGCCAAAAAATCTCTAAAAAAATAGTTGGGGTGCATTCTGTCAATGAAATCACAATCAGTGGTGCTTTCCGTCATACTAATTTCAGTCAAATGATGTCAAAACATAAGAGCAAGACCAAAATACCTCTGAAAAAAGAACTGGGGGTGCATTCCGCCAATAAACAGATATTTGGGGGGGTATTCCGCCAAATTAAAATATTTGGGGTACATTCTGCCAATCACGTGATTTTCGAGGGTGCATTCTGTCAAAAAACCGTTTTGTCAAAAAAACTATTTAGGTGAAATGAAATTTGTAAAATAAAATATTGGAAAAAATTGTTTGAAAAAAAAAGGAATTTTGGATGATTTTTTTATATAAAATGATAACCAACTCGATGAACATATAAAAAAGACATCTTTGTTTTCATATTACAAAATCAATGCAAAATTAATGTTTTATTATGAACAAGACATGTTTTTTCTTAACCAGTTATTCTCGTGATCTCGATCTATTTTGTAAACACATTCACACTTGTACACATTTTCATATGCACATTTGTCAGGCCTAATCCTATAAAAAAAACAACTAAAAAAAATCAGAAATTACGATTCCAGAGATCACTTGGCATTACTCGGGACAATAAACCCCAAAAATAGGAAAATGAAAGAGGAATAATGTGAAAAAGCAGATATGTATTCTCATTCAAAAGCAAAATACCGAGGTCGGGAGTGGTCTCAGGCTATCGTGTTGCGAGCATCAGGAGGAGATCTCCCGGAGATCTGGGCTCTGCCTATGCGCTGCGATCAAGGAGGAGGAAGAATCGAGGGAAGCCGGATTCCCTGGAGTTCTTATTTGAACTCCAGTGAGTGAAGTTTCAATTTTGCGAATGAATGGGGCTGAATCAGAAAAATAATTAATTTAATTATTTTCGGACAGAATTTTTTCGGGGCCCAAATCGGAAGTCTAAACGACTTCAAATCAAAAAGTGTTCAATATGAAAGTTATTCGTCTCGGAGATATCTACAACTTTCATGTTAACCAATTTTTCTGATTCCGCCCCATTTATTCGCAAAATCGAAACTCCACCCCCTGGAGTTCAAATAGGAACTCCAGGGGATCCGGATCCCCCTAGGGGACGCGCGATATTCCTCTGTTCAAGACTCATCACAAAAGTTTCGCGATCGGCGGACGGCGGCAGTTGCGGTGGAGATGGGTATTAATCCCGCTGTTGAAGAATATCGCCAGCGGATGGAAAAGCTGATTGTTCAAATAGAAATTTTTATATAAAATTTTTTGAACAGCAGTATTGAAAAAACTGTAGATTGTTTGGATGGTCGGTGCAGCAAGAGGTGCTCTTTGAATATAGCTTTTATTCTTTTTGGAAGCACTTTTTATAAAATAAAAATATTTAAATATATATTGTTCGAAGGGAATAATTAAACAATTAATTAAACTGATATGAACCACATAACTCACAAAATAATAATAATTGTTAACAATTGCTACATATTATCTTTTCCATTCATTTTGTTTCACTTGTGTGATAAAAAATTGATATTAATCCAAATTTTGAATACGATGACTTCTAATTTTTATATAAAAGATGTATCGAAATGTTACCTGCGAGCGTTGTATAATTCTTCAGCAATGCTATCTCGCACTGCAGACATATGATCAACTCCCTCAGCATCAAACATATCAGTTTCAATACCTTCCTCTGTTGTAGGGTCTTCATCCCTTGAGCGTATGAATGAAGATTCATTAGCATCGCAGACATTAAATTTTGGGTCTCAATAAGATGAATGTCTACGAATGAAGTTATGCAATGTCATAGTCGTTAGCAATATTGAACTTTGTTTCTTGAAATTGTACTGTGACATTCATCCATGTTACTTTGCATCTGCATTTCTTTCCCCAAAAAAATCAAAACAGTTGGATTGTATCTATTTTTTGTATTGCAACATTCAATTTTAATAATAGCAAGTGGCAACAACATATCAACATTAAATTTTTTTGTACTGAAAATTTCACTCGAAAAAATTTCTGCTAAAAATTGTACTGTGCTAGCAAGAAGTGCCCGGCGGCCGGCGCAGGGGTCGCGCCCGGCGGTGTCCTCCAGGGCCGGGCGGTGCCGCAACCGACCGACCCTTTCCGGCTGACCGACCGCACCTCTGGCCACTATGTGGTGGTGGTCGGTCGCCTCTCTTTCCTGTTAGAGTGCTCGAAGCATCCGCGTGACCGTCTAGTTTGGAACGGCCTACTCGTTGCCCCTAGCTTGGGTATTTATAGGGAAACCCTAAATACCCGACTACGGGTTGTTGGACTCCTATCGGATCCTAACCGCAACCCATTAAGCACCTGTCAACCCTATTCCAATATACCTCAACAATCTCCTCCTATATTGTAAATAGGTGTTAGCACAGTACAGGTTACTTAAACAAAAATTAATAACGACCAAAAATGAGTTTTCCAGAAAAACATAAATATGAGTTTTAGATAACAAAATGCTAAACTCAAACACAGTCCCAAACATAACAATAGAATATCTGAAAGAAAACTCAAAAACTGAAAATTGATCTATGCAAACAATAGATCATCTTCATCTGGGTCGAAATCAACTTTCTCTCCTCCAGTCTCCATGTGATCTGCAAACAAACACAATAAGAATGTCATGAGACAAATCTCTATGAATTCTAACATTTGCCAATCAAAAGTAAAGTGATTAGTTCTAGCAGTAAAAGAACGTAATACTCTAACAAGGAAGAAAGAATCACATATCAGCATCTCTATCTAATTTACACAAAATTAGAAAATTGATTTCATAGAATCAAACCATATTCCATCGATTATTAAGATTATTATTAAACGTTTCACAATTGTGCTATATCATCAAGTTTGGAATGATACAACCAGCTGTGACCATTATATCATCAAGTTTGGAATGATATAACTAATAATCAAAATATCAGGACTCATATCAGCAACTTCAGTATTCCTTTTTGGAATGATACCCGATTCAGCCTTCGAATGAAATAATTGCGTAAGTCATCAAGTTTGGAATGACTGGCAACTAACCACCTCTGGCTTTCATCAGATAGCATCTGAAATACTTCAGTGTACCCAACTCTAGATGCTTGAATGTAAGCAGACTACGGTTCTAAAATTTAAAACATAAGCAAGGTATTAAGTCCTCCTAAATGGACTTTAATCCCATCTCCCCCGATGTTTTAGTTGTTAGAACCTTACATAAGCCCTTGGTAAGGACATCTGCTACATTATCTTTTGATCTCACGTCCAAAAGGGAGATTATCCCCTGACTGGTGAGATAGGTCAACCAGGCCTGTTTCATCCTTAGTTGCCTTCGCTTTCCATTGAACAACGTATTTGTAGCAATGGTCTTTGTGGCTTGATTGCCACAATAAATCGAAATAGAGTTCATTTTTAGACTCGTCATTGGAATGTCCATTATCAGGTCTCTTATCCACTCTGCCTCTTCTCCAGCTGAGGCGAGAGCATAGAGTTCTGATTCCATAGAGGATAGTGCTATACACGTCTGCCTCTTAGACTTCCAAGCTACTGCTGCTCCTCCTAGGGTAAACACATAACCACTAGTGGATCTACTGTCAGCAATTTCTGAGCACCAGGAGGCGTCAGAATAACCCTCAAGCACTGGAGGATATCCACTGTAACATAAAGCATACTTTTCAGTGTACTTTAAGTATCGCATTAGCCTTTCCAAGGCGTCCCAGTGATCCTTCCCAGGGTTACTCGTAAATCTACTTAACATGCCGACCGTAAAGGCTATGTCAGGTCTAGTGCAGGTTGTAGCATACATGAGACTTCCTATGAGTTTGGAGTAATCCAACTGTCTAATAGGTGAACCTTCATTAGGTTTCAGTCTATTGTTGTAGTCGTATGGAGTCTCGGCCTTTTTGCTACTAACGTAACCCCACTTCTCAAGTAGATTCCTAATGTAGTGACTCTGACTTAGGGTAATACCCTTTTCAGTAAAGTTCACTTCCATACCTAGGATGGTCTTCACCACTCCCAAGTCTGTCATGCTAAATATAGCCGTCAAGGCAACTTTCACGTCTTCCACCTCAGACTGATCAGTGCCCAGAATTAGCATGTCATCAACGTACAAGCATATAATTGCGACCTTATTTGAACTCGTTCTTACGTACAGACATTTATCTGATAGACTAGATTTGAAGCCCAAGTCTTTAACACAAGTGTCAAATTTCTCGTGCCACAATTTTGGTGCTTGCTTCAATCCGTAGAGTGACTTAATCAACTTACAGACCTTATTTTCTAGACCTTCTACGACAAACCCTTCAGGTTGGTGCATATAGATCTCCTCAGTCAGATCTCCATTAAGAAATGCAGTCTTGACATCCATCTGATGAACAACAAAATGTTCAATAGATGCTAATGCGAGAAGTATCCTAATCGTCGCAATGTGACAAACAGGTGAGTATATATCAAAGTAGTCTATACCACTCACTTGAGTGAAGCCTTTTGCAACTAGACGTGCTTTGTATTTGGCGATACTCCCATCAGGATTAAGCTTCTTCTTCAGAACCCACTTACTTCCAATGGTTCTAGCCCCTTTGGGCAAATCAACCAAAGTCCAAGTGTGGTTTTGCAGGAGAGAGTTCATCTCATCATCTATGGCTTCTTTCCATAACAGAGAATCCCGAGATCGCATCGCCTCCTTATAGGTCGATGGATCAGCTTCAACTTGGTAAGTCACAAAGTCTGTACCGAAGCTTTTAGGAACTCGTTCTCTATTAGATAACCTTTTAGATGCTAACGCACTAGTGTCTATGGGCTCAGTGTCAGAGGTTCTCATTTCTGGCTCAACAAAAGTCTCAGTATTGGTGACTGTCAGACCTGGAATCGTCAGGTTTTTATCCTTAAGGAACTTATCCTCGAAGAAAACTGCATCTCTAGATTCTATTACAGTGTTAGTTGAGAGATCTAGAAATCTGTCTGCAGCACTATCCTCTGCACATCCTAGATAGACGCAAGTGTTCGTCCTAGGTCCAATCTTAGCTCTTCTAGAGTCTGGTATCCTAACGTAAGCGATACAGCCCCAGGTCTTTAGATTGTCAAATCTAGGAGGTCTCTTAAACCAAAGCTCATATGGTGTTTTAGTCAACTTCGCATGAGGAACTTTATTAAGAATGTGATTTGACGTGAGGACGGCTTCACCCCAATAAGCTGCAGGCATGCCAGCAGTCAACAACATGTAATTCAACATTTCTGTTAAAGTCCTATTTTTCCGCTCAGCTATACCGTTGGATTGTGGTGAATACGGGGCAGTCGTTTCAGGAATTATGCCATTGCTGGCAAGAAAATCTCTGAACTCCCCCGAGACGTATTCGCCTCCTCTATCACTCCTTAGCCTTTTAATTTTCATGTCTAGTTGATTTTCAACCCTATTTTTGAAAATACGAAATTTTTCAAAAGCTTCATCTTTGGATTTAAGTAGGTAAATGTGACTAAATCTAGAGTAATCGTCGATAAATGTTATCAGATACTTCCGACCTCCTCGAGTGACAAAACTTTTGTAGTCACAAATATCGGAATGTATTAACTCTAGTAATTGTGTGCTCCTAGAAACCTGACCAAAAGGTGTTCTAGTGATCTTTGTCTGAGCACAAATTTCACATTTGTCAAACTTAATGGTTGTGTCTAAGGGAATGTTGTGAGTTCTAGCTAGTAGAAGTAGTTTCCTATAGTTCACGTGTCCTAGTCTTGCATGTAAAGTCTTAGGATCTATCAAATTTGAACTAACCTGATTGACTACCTCATTTGCTAGACTCAGCCGATACATCCCGTTGACAACATACGCACAACCAAAGTAATGCGAGTGAACCATAAGGGTTACTCGACCACCACTAATGTTAAACGACATACCCGCATCGCATAATAAACTAATAGAAATTAAATTAGCAGCTAACGAGGGTATAAATTTAACATTCTTCAAAATTAAACGCGTACCTGAGGATAGAGTCAGAGTAGCATTTCCAACCCTCAGAACATCAGCAACAGCACCATTTGCAACAGTAACAGTCTCTTGAACAACTTCATCATCCTCCAGAAGCGCAGAATTGTTGCAGACGTGGCAGGTAGCACCTGAATCGAGCCACCACTCTGAACTGGCCTTTCCCTTTCCGACCATGGCAACAAAGTCGGTAGGCGCAGTCTGATAAACCATATTGGCTTTGTTATCAGTCCTGGGTGTGCTGGATTCGCCCCGTTTGGGCTGCTTGCAGTCGGAAGCGCAGTGACCCCACTTGTTGCAGTTGTAGCACTTGCCTTTGAACTTTTTAATTTTCTTGCTGGTGGCAGCAACTGCGGGTGCACTGGTCGGTAGTTTGGTCTTGCCAGGCTTAGGCTTGCGCTTAGGATAAGAAATCATGTTAGCAGCAGAGGTCTGCTTGCTAATCGTCTCTAAGGCATGCCTAGTCCGGTTCTCATCCTCAATGCATATGAAGCGCTTGAGGTCTTTCAAACTCACCTGCGTCTTCTTCCGATACATCTCAGTTTTGAATGAGTACCATGCCGAGGGTAATTTGAATATTATCGCTCCTGCAATGAACCCATCTGGCAGGGGAATGTTCTCACTGTTCAGCTTGTCCACCAGAGTCTCAAAGTCAGCAACTTGAGAGAGTAGCTCTCTGTCTTCAGTGAAAGTGAAGCCCATGAACTTGTCCACTAGGTGCGTCTTGGACATATTCTCTTCCTCTCTGAATTGCTCCTCAAGTGCGTCCCAGATCTCCTTGGCTCTTTTCATCTTGCTGTAGGTCTCGGCCAGCCTATTAGAGAGACAATTTAAGATGTAATCTCGACAGAAGTCTTCATCGTTGATCCACTGATCCTCATCTTCTCCTCCTTTAAAGGATTCAAAATCGGTCTGCACTGTGTAGAAGATGTTCAGGTACTTCATACCGAACTGCGTGTTCCTCTTCCAGGCACTATACTCAGCGTTGGAGAATTTCTCCAGCTTTATCATCGGCACAGGAGACGACAGATTGCTTGCTTTCGACATTGTGGGTTCCTTACACGAAACTAGAGCTCCACTAGCAATCTAAACAAGAGCAGTAAAACAAGAAAGAAATCACCTGAGCGAGCCGACGACAGTCTTTAGATCCAATCCAATAAAGTTTGTTCCTCCTCTTCGGATAAAAGAGATCACCAAAGACTAGATCTCAATCAGCAGACGTCCACAACAAAGATCAGGACAACCACCAAATGAAGGGAAATAGAACACTGTATCAGCAGCAAGAAAAAAAAACTCCTCCAAATGGCGGCAGCAGAAGAGCACAAACTCAACAGATAGAGCTGATTTCGTATAGGCTTCCTGCAAGAGAAATTGGGGCAAGAGATCTCTTGTTGCTGCAATTGGATCTCCCAGTGACGATGAAGAAGATCAATAAGAAATCCAAATATCTTGGTGTACTCTTTGACAGATCAGAAAATTGCAGACGGGAGCAGCAGGGTCTTTTCTCCTAGGCAGAAGAACAGATTGCTATGCTCCAAATACACGAGTGATGCACTGCTTTCCTATTTCCTTTTATCTGCTGCTTTGATCTGGAGATGGAGCGGCAAAAAATCAATCAGCGACGAGAAACGCGAACGACGTCCTTCTCCTCTCCCCGATCGGCCACGGGAACAGCGGCGGCGGCGATTGAAAAATCGCAGAAAACTAGAGCAGCGGCTAGAGGATCACCGGCGGCCCTCCTCCTTCTTTGCGAGCAACGAAGGCGCAGATCGAGCGTCGGGACGGCGACGGAGAATAATGCGAATGGGGATTTCTCCTGTACTTCCCCTTCACGATCGGCGCACGGGATGGGGTGGAACCATCGGGGAAGACGGCTGGGTCTTCTTCCCCTTGGCGATCGATCGGCAAGGGCGACTACTTCTCCGATCTACTTCCCGATCGAGGAAGAAGCAATAGCGGCGGAGACGAGCTTCCTCTTCGAACCGATCCCGATCTTAGATCCGGAAGAAACCGCGAGCGATCCAATCCCGATCGGCAGCGGCGATAGAAAATCTTCCAGATCTACTTCCCGATCGATGCTTTTTTAATCGATGGCGGCTGGAGTGATCCAGAAATTGGCGAGCGATGCAGGAAAATCGCGAACGGGAGACGGTTACGGGAGCGGCGGCTAGGGCAAAACGAAAACCTTCGAGAATGTTAGAGTGCTCGAAGCATCCGCGTGACCGTCTAGTTTGGAACGGCCTACTCGTTGCCCCTAGCTTGGGTATTTATAGGGAAACCCTAAATACCCGACTACGGGTTGTTGGACTCCTATCGGATCCTAACCGCAACCCATTAAGCACCTGTCAACCCTATTCCAATATACCTCAACATTTCCCTCTTGGGAGCCTTCCCCGTCGTCCGATCGTTCCACCACAATCGTGATTCGTGACCATCAAATGCACGGGCAACCACCGCGTAACCATCACCAGTAGTGGGGGCATGTTTTTAGTGGGGGTCTGCACTTAGTAAAATTAAATATACAAATAATATTCGCTTTAAACTATATTTAAAATTATGATATTGGTGGTTACGGTGTGTGGATAGTTGCATAACCTTTGTAACCACCTCTTGGAGGCTATAAATAAGCCACCAGACTTCCTCATTTCTCATCTCTCTCTCCTCTGCTTTTTTCCTTCTCAGGCCAGAGCTCTGTCGGATTCATCCTACGAGTCACCTTCGAACTACCGCCGATCTATCAAAAATCCATCTAAGTCCCAAAGTGCGCACCGAGAAGGAGATTCCTACTACAATCAGTGCCTGTTCGCTCGCAACGTCCCAGCAAGTAGTCTCACCCGGCGCAACCTGTTGCTCATCATGAGCCTAAGTAACCCTCTCTCATCTCCAAAGTGTAACGAGGAGCGGTCTATCGCCCCGATTTTTCAAGCAAGTTGTAACTCAAAGCAGATAGTGGAGTTCGACTAGCACAGATCTGGTCACGTGATTTTTTACTTAATTAAGGTGGTTTTCCACGTCAAAACATAGTGTGTATAATGACTCTCTCACATTGACTATGTGCGCGCTAGACCGCTTCGTGAGCTAAGATAGTTCAGGTTAATTCGGTCCGACCAAGTCATCGAGTTTGGTCGCAACAGTTTGGCATCGTCTGTGGGAAACAGTTCTCAGCATCCTCCAAAGGTTTAAAAGACAGTACCCTTTACACTGCGGTACTCGAGACTAGCTCCCATGGCTAGAAGGAGCACCTGAACCACCAATGGATCACCTCTTGGAGGGTGCATTGAGCCGGCTCCCTCTCACTCGCTCGTCAACGCGACTCTCGGCGATGAGCCTGTTATCCCACCCGTAGCCACTTTGAAAGGGCGCATGCAGTAAATAGAGGAGTGTCAGATCGAGATGCTCGCCCTCCTCTAGAATATCGCAGCTCCTCAGCCTCCCACACCAATTAATCCCCCGCCTCTAGCTCGGGATCACGTTCCTCCTCATCAAGCCCCCCACGGGGAAAATGAATAGGAAGAATTTTTTGACGTTGCTAGTTCCACGCATCGTGCTCATCAGGGAGTTGGAGGCGGCCACCAGCATCATTTGGAAGAAGTAGCTAGTGCGCCACCGGGTGAAAGGCTCACCCGCAAGGAGATACGTGAGGTGATTTCCCAAGAATACAGACAGCTTGGAGGATGGGATATCTTTGTGTACCGCCTTCTCCGCCAGGGATCCCCAATCGCCCCCAGGTTCTAGCTCATACAGTCCCGCACAACTTTAAGCTCCCTAATATCAAGCTGTTCGACGGAACAGAGGATCCACTCGAACATGTCAACTATTTCCTCACTATAATGAGGATTTTTAGCGCCCCAGATAAGTTTTTATATCAAGTGTTCCTAGCCACTTTGAAGGGTCAAGCCCGCACCTGGTTTCAGTATCTTCGAGAGGGATCCATCTTCAACTTTGCAGAATTAGCCAAACAATTTTCAGAACAGTTTGTGGCCAACTGCAGAATCGTTCGGGATCCTTCGCAGCTTTCAGGCATCCAGCAGAATGTTAGATCGTGAGGCGCCCTTAGAGAAGGTGAGGGATGAATAAGGGTTAATTAATTTACTTTAACTAAACAGAGTTTACTTGGTGAAAAACAAGAAAATCAAGACTAATTTTTGATAAGCAGAATTAAACACTCAGAAATTTATAAAAGCAGAAACAATAACAGTTTATATCAAAAGTGCTTAATCTGAATATAATATATTTCTATAGAGCTAGAGACAAAAGCTTATGAAAAATACAATTTACTTTTGATTTTGCCGGTCCTTCTACCAAGAACTGACAGCTAAAGTGTATCTCTCTCTAGATCTTGCTAATAGCATCCCCTAGATCTAACCACGATCTAAATGTTGCACACAAGGCAGCGATTTCTCCCTAAGCCGCACAAGGACTTGGACGCCACGCACAAGGATGCAATTCTCTCCTAAGCCTCGCAAAGACTTAGACGTCACGCACGAGACAACAATTTTCTCTCTCGATTACAATAGGAATAAAGAACAAAACAAAAAAGAAAACTTCAGAATTAAAATTCCCTCTAAACGACGCGTTAGAGATGCCGATGAATCTTTGTCAGGGTTGCTTTGAATGTCGCGTACGTGCCGTCGATCTTTCACGTTTTGTCCTTCTTGAGAGTATGGAGTAATTCTGGAGCTCTCTGGATTGTATAAACAGGAAGGAACACTCAATGTAATGAAATTCGTGATCTCCACAAAAAATTGACTAGCTTTTATACTTTAGCGATATCCCCTAGCAACACTGGGTATCGCCAACTAGCGATACCGTTATCGGCTGCTACGTGTCCCACATATTCCTCATTTTTGCATCGCAGATCGGTCATGTCAATCATGGAATGTCGCCTGGCGATATTAGATGTCGCTGGGCGATAATGAAGAAACTGCCAGCGATGTGGAGATAGTGAGTTAACTGCTCATGCCGCTGTCGCCTGTGGGCGATACCTAATATCGCTTGGCGATATCTCCTAAGCTCATCTGTTCTGACCCAAATCAACACCCAAATGCCATTAGAGTTAGACTTGTGATATCTGCACATCATAAATATCAAATGATCAAATACAAACGAGATTTGTTTTTAGCAAACCAAGAAGCGTGGAACGCATGCTTCAACAATCTCCCCCTTTTGATAATAACAAATCCACTGAGAAAGAAATCATGAATGATCTATGAAGTGTTAGTAACTATGATTAGCAAGACTAAGCATTCATATGTGCACAAACTCTTCTTGGATGTAACACTCCCCCTACAGGTGTACACTAGTCATGAATGATCTATGAAGTGTTAGTAACGAGATTTGTTATTAGCAAATCAAGAAGCGTGGGACGCATGCTCACACAGAGAAACCCTCAACTACTTCTTTCGCCATTTCACTTTAGAAGCACGACAAATTCCGGGGGTTGACCCCGAACTTCTCAGGGGCGTATTCCTCGGAGGACTCCACCCAAGCGGTTTCTATTCGACACTTATGAGAGAAACTATGCCTAACTATCCAAACCTTGTCCATCGGGTCGAAGCCCAGATAGCAGCCTACAAGGCTATCGAAACGCACCTCCAGTAGTTTGAAGGAGGACAGAAGAGGAAGAGAGGGCAGGAGAGACCCCTTTAAGACAAGAGGAACGATGCCAGGAAGAGCGCCAAAATGACAACCGTCATCGTGACCCGCTAAGGGACAAGGGTCAACGACCGCCCTGAGAATACACTCCACTCAATACCACTCAGACAAATGTGGTATATGCAATTCAGGATGATCTGACATTCTAGCGACCGAGAGTGTCGCCGCCAAACCCAAGAAGTTACCAGTCAAAATACCGTGTGTTTCACCGTACGACTGGTCACACTACCGAGGAATGTTTCATACTAAAGAATGAAATCGAGCCCCTTGTCCATCAAGAACTCCTTGGAAGGTTTCTGCAAGGATAAGCGTAAGGTCAGTAAGGACCGCGTCAAGGAAGAGACTAGCAAAATGCGCCGCATGGGGCCCTCTGCGCTAGACAAATGGTCGGTAACATCGAAACCATCGTCAGACCCCCATTCCTCTCTACTCAGGTATTCTCAGTTGAAACAGTCAAAGGATCTAAGTATGGAGGTCAAACAGGATTTCACCATCTCCTTCAGTAACGAAGACCTCGAAGGGTTGCAGACCCCCCCCCCCCATCAGGACCCGCTCGTCATCAGCACAGGAGTTGGAGATCCCTGCTTCAACGTTAAAAGAATTCTCATATACAATGTGAGCTCTATCGATGTTTTGTTCTTATCCACTCTCTACATCATGAAACTCACCCAACAACATCTGTCCCGTTGCGGGACCCGTGTATGGTTTCGGCAATAACCAAGTTCCCGTTCAAGGAACAATCACCTTGCTAGTGAAAATGGGTAATTTTTTGAGGCAGATTACTCATGGTATCCAGTCTGTCGTCGTTGACTTAAGTTCACCTTACAATGTCATCTTCGGAAAGCCGGTTCAGTATATTTTTGGAGCAATCCCGTCAATTCCTCACTTATCCATGAAATTCCTAACCCCAGGAGGGATAAGGGTCGTTCGCGGGAACCAAGAGGCAGCTCGCGTCTGGTACTTAAAGCATACTCGGCCGAAAGTAACAATCACCTTTGATGCCAATGACGTCGATTTGCATAGCAAAGACGCTATTGAACCAGTGGCAGAGCCAAGAATATTGGAGCGTGGAGGCACAAGACACTTAGAATATGAAAAAAAAATAACAAATAAAAATTCTCAAATGAAAAATACATTAAAATAAAATTAATACATCTCTTCTTAAAAATGAGCCATGCTAACTCAATTAATTTATCCTTATTGAAAGTAGCAAATGAATCTCGAGGATTGAAGCAAACCATGCTTGAAATCAACTGAATATTATCATTATCAAAACGATCATTCAGCTCTTGATATTGATTTAACAACAAGTTCAGTTCAAAACAGAAGAAATTTTACAGCGGATCGATTTAACTGAAAGACAAAACATCGGGTAAATATTTAACAAGCAGCAGCACTGCAACATCCAGTAATGGGAGGAAATCCTGTCTATTTAACTGAAAGACAAAACATTGGGTAAATATTGAGGAAGAAATTTACCTGAAAGACAGCTAGACAGGCACAACGCCACAGCGGATCGAGCAGCAGCAGCAGGGGCGGAGCCGGTCGGTGGATCGAGCGGCACTGCGGCAGCACTGCAGCAGGACGGTGGTTGCCGACTCGCAGGTCGATGGATCGAGCGGCAGCCGGGCGTCGGCAGCTGGCAGCAGAGGCGGAGCCGCCAGGTATCCAAGCTTTGGGAGTAAACCCTAACTTAGGGTTTACTGCGAATGGCAGCCGGCAGGAATCGGTAGGAAATGTCGTAGCCCGCAAAAAATACTCCAGGCTTAGGGTTTACTCGGCTGCGAAGTGCGGACTGCGGTTCACCTGAACCAGACCGAAAACCACGTGGGGGCACGGGCCCCCACAGGCCCCCTATATACCTCCGCCCCTGTATTGAACCAAGGAGCTCTCATTAGGAGAGGAATACCCTCCGCCGATCAAGAACTCAGTATCACCCTTATTCTTATTTTTCTTTATTTATTGTTGTTCTTGTATTTCAATATTCTATCTATTATTTTTTATGATGTAAAAGCCGCGAGCCACGACTCGCTCGAACTATATTTAAATTGATCATATTACATTGTGTTTTCTTTATTCTCATCTCATGAACTCTTCGGTTAGGTTAGACTACTCCCCGGATCGAATACTTGCATTCTCTGACGAGTAACTCCCGACAAGGTTCGATCACTTCCTTGAAGTGATTTGCCCTTTGTATTTATTAAACAGTGATTTGGCCATTAAGACTCCGTTTGGGGGGACTTATTTTCACCGGTCAAGCGGTCACGATCCTAATTAAGGTCCGGTTCATGCGCTCGTGACCGCTTGACCGGTGAAAATAAGTCCCCCCAAATGGAGCCTAAGCAGTTCTCCTCATATAGGACCCTGGCTGCAATTTTAGCCATTGTCACACGCCGCCAAGTCTTCATATCTATGATTCCCAAACCTCCTTGATCTTTGGGGCAGCAAATGACTTCCTATCGGGCATAATGAATCGAGCTCTTGTCGCACGCCACATGCCAAAGGAAATTTTTCAGAAGGCTCTCAATTTTCTTTATGATGGATAGCGGCATCGGCGAGTTAGCCAAGACATGTAACGGGATAGCAGATAGCGTACTGTTGATTAATGCAACACGTCCCGCCATAGAGAGGTGGCGCAGCCCACCAACACCTGAGTTTACACGCCATTTTCTCAAGCACTTCATCATAATCAGCACGCCTAGCCTTGCCCGGCCGAAGTTTGATGCCCAGGTAATGAAAAGATTTTACATCCTTGTGGCAAGCAACTCGGTCACTTCAGGGAAAAGTAATTATGTACGTGTAGCGTTTCCTGAGGTGGGAGCAGGGAAAATATGGGGCGTTTACCTTTAAATCCAGCAGCTGCGAAAAAACGAAGTAAAAAGAGAAAAAAAAAACAAAAGCAATGCACCATCTACGAGGCAAAATCGGACGGTCATCCTTTCTCCCGCACATGTACGCTCAGCGTTCCCAAAAATTTTCCCACTTCAGGAGCAAATTTTTATATTCTTTGAGAGCCAACTCTTCGGTCAGGCTAGGTCACTCCCTGGATCAAATACTTACATTATCCGGCAAGCAACTCGCACTTGGGCTAGGCCGTGCAATCAGATCGAATCATTACATTCTCTATCATTACTGCAAGCCAACGTCCCGCCATCGCCAGGGCCTGCCCCCCTCACGGTCGCACTGTCGCACGGTCGGATCGAATCCTTATATTCTCCGACACCCTGATCGAATTCTTACATTCTCTAGCAGTCGGCTCATAGCCCAGGCTAGGTCATGCAACCGGATCGAATCATTACATGCTCCGGCGATCAAATTGAATCATTACATTCACCGTCGTAATCGCAGGTCAACGCCCCGCAATTGCCAGGGCCTGCCCCCTCGTGGTCGCATAGTCGGATCGAATCTTTACATTCTCTAACACCCGGATCAAATCCTTACATTCTCCGGTAGTCGGCTCATAGCCCAGGCTAGGTCGCGCAACCGGATCGAATCATTACATTCTCCGGCGATCAGGTTGAATTATTACATTCTCCGTCGTTTACTGTAGGTCAATGCCCTGCCATCGCCAGAGCTTACCCCCTCGCGGTTGCGCATCAGATCGAATCCTTACATTCTCCAACACCTGGATTGAATCCTTACATTCTTCGACAGTCGGCTCATAGCCCGGGCTTGGTCGCGCAACCAGATCGAATCATTACATTCTTCGGCGATCAGATTGAATTATTATATTCTCCGTCATTACTACAGGCCAATGCCCGGCCATCGCCAGGGCCTGCCCCCCTTAAGGTCGCGCAGTTGGATCGAATCCTTATATTCTTCGACACCCGGATCGAATACTTATATTTTTTGGCATTCCTCTCATTGTCAGGTTCGGCCCGCAGTCGGATCGAATCCTTACATTCAGATTAGTCGCCACTCACTCTGACATTGCCACAAGCTTATATTCTTTCAGCTACCAAGATCCGCACGACCAAGGCAAGAAGAACAAGAACAATACTATCATATTAATATAAGTGCAAATACACTACATAAAATCACCAAAGGGCAATGATAAACATACATCATGTTAACCCCAAAATCGACGATCACTCCCAAGGTCTCTAGCTCGCAAGTCGCGGCCCACTCAGGGGAACCCCCGAGGATCGCGATCTGCCTCGGCCTTCCCTTTTTTGTCCCATGCGGTTTGGCCAGGCTAACCATGCAACATGCTTCCTTGCAGGGAGGCGGCCTATATCAGCTTGCAGGATCGATCTGCTGGAGTCAACTCTCGGTCAGCGCCATCGTCGCGGACTCAGCAAGCCCCTCCAACACAGCTGACCGTCAACCCCAGGAGGGCGGCCTGTTCCAGGCCGCCGCCGCCTTGGGCGGCCTGCCCCAGGCCGCCAGGCATGTGGGCGGCCTGCTCCAGGCCGCCGCCGCCTTGGGCGGCCTGCCCCAGGCCGCCAGGCATGTGGGCGGCCTGCTCCAGGCCGCCGCCGTCTTGGGCGGCCTGCTCAGGTTGGTGGGCAGCCTGCTCCTCAGGCCGTCCCCTTTGCTCAGTTCTTCTGCCGAGGTCGTCGACCTCCTTTCCTCAGGCCAGTCCGCGGAGTCCGCCGAGGTCGTCGACCTCATCTTCTCAGTCCGCCGAGGTCGTCAAAGATGACGTCACTGGGCCCCGCTTCAAAAGATTCTCCCCGGGCCTATAAATACCCCCCAAGACCTCTCATTCTAGACAGGCGGGAGGAGAACTGCAACCTTGATCAAAGGCTGCGGACTCAAATCTCCAGTCCGTCACAGCTTGATCAAGCAAGGTCGGCGGACTCAAATCTCCAGTCCGCCCAGGTCGTCAAGGGTTGAGGATTTAGCTTTTTCTGCCATCAGCAGGCAGCTTCAGCAGGCAGCTTCAGCAGGCAGCTTCAGCAACCTCGGTTCTTCAGTTCTCCGCAGCCCCCTCTTACTTAGTTTCTGGCATCTCCTTCCTCAACCGCCAGCTTCCCCCTTTGTACCCCTTACTGCTTTTTCATGTAATGGTGCAATAGCAAGTTGTAACTCTTCTTGATTAAAGGTAAAGCCCGTCGCAAGAGTGACATTCAAGCCGCGGCGGGCGAAGTCTGCTGTTGCCGCTGCTAGCGGCCTCCTCTCTTCTTCTCTCCTCTCTCGGCATCAACCTGCAAAGCTAACCATTCAAGTAGCTGTCTGCTCGACAGTACCTGATCAAGCTTCTCCTCTGCTCAAGCAAGCTTCTCCTCTGCTCAAGCAAGCTTCTCCTCTGCTTGAGCAAGCTTCCTCTCTGCTTGAGCAAGCTTCTCCTCTGCTCAAGCAAGCTTCCTCTCTGCTCGAGCAAGTTTCTCCTCTATCCCCGCAGCCCTTCTTCCTTCACCCTCAGCTTGTGAGATCGAACACCCCTGTTAATTGGAGGGCGCAATTCTTGCGTCAACATTAACACGCGACCTTCAGATCTCGACCAGATAGTGAAAGCAGTGGTTACTCATGTCAGACCATCAACCAGCCGAGAATATTTCTTCAAGTCCTAGTGATGATTCTCTTTGGGAAGCCTTAGAACAATCTCGCAGAGAAACTGCCCAACAGTTTCAGGCCATCAACCGTACTCTAGCAGCTCTCACGCAGCAATTGGCCACTCAATCTTCAGCAGTGCCAATCCCTCCAGTCAACCTAGCACCAGCATCAGAGACTCCTCAAGTTTATCCGCCGGCTTACCCGCCGGTCTATCCTCCTCTTTATACTCCAACCTTTCCGCAAGGACCTGCAGCTCCTTTGCGATCTCAAGATGATGAGTTTGCAGCTCATCAAAACTTCTTCCGGGAAGCTGCCCGGGGAAGCCCAGCTAGATTTCTTAACTTTCAGGGAAGTCATCCATTCTCTTCAGCTCCTGCATTTGCTCCTCCTGCAGCAACCTTTTACTCCTATCCTCCAGCTCCTTCTGCAGCTACAGATCACGCTCCTTATTTTCCTTATGCAGCAGAACAAGAAGAGTCATCGCCATTTGTAGAGAATGTTCGATATGAACCAACTCCGGTCAACTTCAGAGAGCCTTGGTTACCCGTCTATACTGGAGAGACTGATCCAGTTAAACATCTTCAAGCCTTCGAATCAGCCGTGGCTCTCAAGACCCTCTCAGATGCAATTAAGTGTAAGCTCTTTGTGACATCCTTTGATGGGCAAGTGAGAGATTGGTTCTATGGACTTCGTCCTCAGTCCATCTCTTCCTTCGCTGAGTTGCGAAGAGAGTTTTTGCTCAGATTTTCCACCTCTTCAAAGAGGAAGGGCGGTCCAGAAGCCCTCTTTGAGATCAGACAGCGAGAGAATGAGACTTGGTCTCATTTTGTGGATCGTTTTCAGAGGGAAATATTGGACATCGAGATCGTTGACCAGGAGATGTATCGGGTGGCTCTCATCAATGGTTTGCAGGAGGGACCACTCAAGTTTGAGGCCAATGTCCGAGCACCAAAGACGTATCAAGAACTAATTGCCTTAGCCAACTCATACATCCGCGGTGAAAAGAGCAATCCCAGCTTCGTCTCTAGGCTGGTGTCGGAGAAAAATCCTTCTTGCAAGCAGCCTTCTAGGTCTCCTCGGAAAGACTTCTCATCCCACTCAAGAAAAACAAAAAGATTCCAGCATCATCATCAACACCTCTTCCCGGGCCAGGATCGTGCCCAAGAACGATTGCTGCCACCAGCCCCACCTCCGCAAACAGCTTCAGTTCATCGACCGCAAGATGATGACTTGTCATATTCTGGGCTTGATGAGACCATGCTAGAAGTATGCCAGATTATGAAGGATAGGGCAAATTCCAAAAAGCCCTACCAGCCGAAAAACCAAAGGTCAAAAAGTTCAGATCCGTTCTGCGAGTTCCACAAAGAAAGCGGACATTTGACTGAAAACTGTCGAGCGCTTCGTCAGCTGGTGCAAGAATTGTTGAGACAGGGTAAGATGCGTGGTCTGTTCCCGAAAGATGACCACTCTGATCCGGCAACTTTAAAAGGAAAAGAAGTAGCGGACATGCCTTGCAGCTCAAAGGGAGTGAATCAAATCGACACGTATCGTGGCCTCGCTATAGGCGAGACCCACGATGCTGATGACGTGGGCGCCCTTGGAGACCTATTCTAAAGCCAAAAGGACATGACAGTCCTCAGAGCTCCTCGCAACCAACAACAATTACTCTTGCAATATTTTGCATATTTTTCAAACATTCTCTTTTTTCATTCAGTAAAGTTTACATCAGAGATCTCATACTGACACAGTTCCCTTTTTTGTAATGTTTCTCCTCTATACATCTTCTCTTTGTCAAAGAGATCACTGAACCATCGAGATATCGCCGAATCTTGCTCAGGGCCCCTTCGAGGTTGTTCTTTGGCGTAAAACCACAATGACCACATATAGCGGGGAGTTTTCGCATATGTGCAGTGGGGGCCGTTCAACTCTCGTGCGGAGGATGACGGGGCTTCGGATCCCGGCCGATGTCTAGCGCAGTGTGAGTGCCTAGGGGAGGCCTCCTGTGATAGTTCTATCGTGCTTCGATAGGGATACGTTACAGTAGCGATGATCTTTGCTTGACAAGCAATGGCGATCAAGTGTAGCCTTGTCTCCTCGATCATCTCACAACTGTGACGGCCGAACACTCTATGGTACTCTCAATCCGTGCTTGTGCGGGATCCACAATGTTGTTGATCTCTTCAAAGACGAGCAATGCTGTAGACCATTTGGCGCACCTGGTAGAACGGATCAACAATGTTTGTAACCCGGGGCAAGAGAGCAGTGTATCTGTCGCTTCCTTCTTAGGATTTTGCGCATGTTTTTCCTTTTATGCTCTGTCAAGGGAATGCGGCCAACCCGCTTTAGGTAGGACTACACCCCGGATGACTTTAGGGCAAGTGATGCATAAGACCCACGGGTGCTCTCCTGTGGCAGCATTCAACCTTTTTTTAGCTCATCCTCGGGGTATAGCCCTCCTTTGTGCTTTTATCTTCTTACAGGTTAACAGGTCAAGTCCAATCTATTTTAAGGATCTGCAATATCCTTCTGGACTTATGATCATCTCATATGCGCTGCCTACATAAGTTTTCATCCAATGATGATCAACAAAGTTCTCTTATCAGATGTTAACTACACATCATTTATTCTCAGCATATGATTCTTCTTGATTAGCAGACCATGTCATCATGGATCTAAAATTCGGACTCTCTTATCATGCTGATCTGGGTCTTCACATTGATATTGGTCACACAAGAGAGAATCGTTATCACGGTTTCAATTTTATTCATTTGATAGCAGAACTTGCCAGGTAACTCTTCTGCTGCTTGATCATATCCTATCATATCAACAGGGAACAACCGCAGGTCGCATACAGGTACTTGCGAACTTGGTTTTCTCTACTATCATACCTGCTTGCTTACTCTTCCTTTTGCAGAGATTAGCAGGTAGCGGCAAGTTCCTCTCAGGTACTTGCAGCCTATTTTCTTCTTCTTCTACTTGCTTGCTTACTCTTCCTTTTGCAGAGATTAGCAGGTAGCGGCAAGTTCCTCTCAGGTACTTGCAGCCTATTTTCTTCTTCTTCTACTTGCTTGCTTACTCTTCCTTTTGCAGAGATTAGCAGGTAGCGGCAAGTTCCTCTCAGGTAAAAGATAGGCAATGATAGATTTTTTCTGAGAAGGGACATCAGGTTCTATCTCTCCTGACCTCTAATTTTTTTCTCTCCTTATTACTGAGGGGAGGATCACGATTTTTGTGAGTCTTCTACTTTTTCGAAGTTCCTTTCAGAACTTAAAAAAGTGCGGGGATTATGTTAACCCCAAAATCGACGATCACTCCCAAGGTCTCTAGCTCGCAAGTCGCGGCCCACTCAGGGGAACCCCCCGAGGATCGCGATCTGCCTCGGCCTTCCCTTTTTTGTCCCATGCGGTTTGGCCAGGCTAACCATGCAACATGCTTCCTTGCAGGGAGGCGGCCTATATCAGCTTGCAGGATCGATCTGCTGGAGTCAACTCTCGGTCAGCGCCATCGTCGCGGACTCAGCAAGCCCCTCCAACACAGCTGACCGTCAACCCCAGGAGGGCGGCCTGTTCCAGGCCGCCGCCGCCTTGGGCGGCCTGCCCCAGGCCGCCAGGCATGTGGGCGGCCTGCTCCAGGCCGCCGCCGCCTTGGGCGGCCTGCCCCAGGCCGCCAGGCATGTGGGCGGCCTGCTCCAGGCCGCCGCCGCCTTGGGCGGCCTGCCCAGGCCGCCAGGCATGTGGGCGGCCTGCTCCAGGCCGCCGCCGCCTTGGGCGGCCTGCCCCAGGCCGCCCGGCTTGTGGGCGGCCTGGTCCAGGCCGCCGCCGCCTTGGGCGGCCTGCCCAGGCCGCCAGGCATGTGGGCGGCCTGCTCCAGGCCGCCGCCGCCTTGGGCGGCCTGCCCCAGGCCGCCAGGCTAGTGGGCGGCCTGCTCCAGGCCGCCGCCGCCTTGGGCGGCCTGCCCCAGGCCGCCCGGCTTGTGGGCGGCCTGGTCCAGGCCGCCGCCGCCTTGGGCGGCCTGCCTCAGGCCGCCCGGCTTGTGGGCGGCCTGGTCCAGGCCGCCGCCGCCTTGGGCGGCCTGCCTCAGGCCGCCCGGCTTGTGGGCGGCCTGCTCCAGGCCGCCGCCGCCTTGGGCGGCCTGCCCCAGGCCGCCCGGCTTGTGGGCGGCCTGGTCCAGGCCGCCGCCGCCTTGGGCGGCCTGCCTCAGGCCGCCCGGCTTGTGGGCGGCCTGGTCCAGGCCGCCGCCGCCTTGGGCGGCCTGCCTCAGGCCGCCCGGCTTGTGGGCGGCCTGGTCCAGGCCGCCGCCGCCTTGGGCGGCCTGCCTCAGGCCGCCCGGCTTGTGGGCGGCCTGCTCCAGGCCGCCGCCGTCTTGGGCGGCCTGCTCAGGTTGGTGGGCAGCCTGCTCCTCAGGCCGTCCCCTTTGCTCAGTTCTTCTGCCGAGGTCGTCGACCTCCTTTCCTCAGGCCAGTCCGCGGAGTCCGCCGAGGTCGTCGACCTCATCTTCTCAGTCCGCCGAGGTCGTCAAAGATGACGTCACTGGGCCCCGCTTCAAAAGATTCTCCCCGGGCCTATAAATACCCCCCAAGACCTCTCATTCTAGACAGGCGGGAGGAGAACTGCAACCTTGATCAAAGGCTGCGGACTCAAATCTCCAGTCCGTCACAGCTTGATCAAGCAAGGTCGGCGGACTCAAATCTCCAGTCCGCCCAGGTCGTCAAGGGTTGAGGATTTAGCTTTTTCTGCCATCAGCAGGCAGCTTCAGCAGGCAGCTTCAGCAGGCAGCTTCTGCAACCTCGGTTCTTCAGTTCTCCGCAGCCCCCTCTTACTTAGTTTCTGGCATCTCCTTCCTCAACCGCCAGCTTCCCCCTTTGTACCCCTTACTGCTTTTTCATGTAATGGTGCAATAGCAAGTTGTAACTCTTCTTGATTAAAGGTAAAGCCCGTCGCAAGAGTGGCATTCAAGCCGCGGCGGGCGAAGTCTGCTGTTGCCGCTGCTAGCGGCCTCCTCTCTTCTTCTCTCCTCTCTCGGCATCAACCTGCAAAGCTAACCATTCAAGTAGCTGTCTGCTCGACAGTACCTGATCAAGCTTCTCCTCTGCTCAAGCAAGCTTCTCCTCTGCTCAAGCAAGCTTCTCCTCTGCTTGAGCAAGCTTCCTCTCTGCTTGAGCAAGCTTCTCCTCTGCTCAAGCAAGCTTCCTCTCTGCTCGAGCAAGTTTCTCCTCTATCCCCGCAGCCCTTCTTCCTTCACCCTCAGCTTGTGAGATCGAACACCCCTGTTAATTGGAGGGCGCAATTCTTGCGTCAACACATCAGACTCAATAAGAAAAAAAAATGTATACAAGCATACAAAGATAAAAATGCAAGTCGCTACTCGTTGGCTGCTTATATACCAGGCTCAGGGGTCACCTCCTTCGTCATCAGAAATTTCATTAAAGCTAAGGCACGATACGTCACACTTCAGACGCTTGACTACCAAGCAAAAAGCCTTCGACACCCCGCGTCTGAGCGCAACCTCGCTGACATCCTCTATATGAGGCTCAACCTCTCTGGACCATCCTCACAGACCTCCTCAACAAGCAAATCATGATCACACATATAGGCTAAAGAATCTTTGTACTGCTCAAGTCCAGCCGCCTTCATCTCAAGTACCCGCTCTTTTGAAGAAAGATGCGCTATCTCAGTCCTGGAAGCCTCCAACTTCGCCCTCAAGCCGGTACTCTCCTTCTGAGCAGTTTTCAATGTATGCACGGTCTTCTCCACCAAAGACTTCTCTATCTGTAACGATACACAGGCTTGCTCCAGCTCCGACTTCAACTCTGACCCGATCCATCAAAATCGAGATACCTCTTGATCTAGCTCCTCTCTGGAGGTAGCAAGTGAAGCCTCTGTAGCCCGAAGCCTCTCCTGAAGAGCCAAACATCCGTCCTTCAAGCTCACATAATGATCGTTCCACGTGAACGCTATATGCGCCCGAGCTTCAGTCTGTAAACACCAAAGGATTAAGGTTGTGCAAAGTAATCAGTTTAAATAAAGAAAGGTGAACGGTTCACTTAACACGTCACTCATTGCCTTCAAAGAAGAAGACACTCGGGGGGGGGGGGGCAGTAACCTCTGTGCGGGGGACTCGGGAGGGGGGGGGGCAGACATCTCTATCACCTCGAGATTTGAATCAACCAGAGTAGGCTTGTCACGCAGTGCCTCATCAATCAGGTCCTATCTTCGACTTGGCGAAATTTGCAACTCCTCAGCAGCATCACAACTAATCCTCAAAACAAGCTTCCTCTTGCGAACTAATGACGCGATCGCAGCGTGTTCAACATCAACTGAAAGTCCACATTGGGACAGACGTTTCTTTTCCACAAATAAAGAAATACTGAATAAGTGGTTCGCCAACTCCCGAGAATCTGAAAATCCCAGTATCGAAATAAATCCCGCTCTCTCCCTCTCTGACGTCGGCAACGATCGGGCAAGGAATTTTAGAGCTCAGGCAAGCCCCAAGAGTTTCTGACATATCCAAACAAGGTGTTCCTATGACGACGATCCGTCCAGGTCTCAAAGTCAAACCAACTTTTATTGTTGCGAATCTTAACACGATCGCCACCATCAACACAAACATCACTCCAATCTCTGAATAACTCCAAAGAGAATCTTGAGTCATACTCTCTGAAGAAAGCTACCAGACCCATGATGCGAGTCATCCCTAGCAAAGTGAACTGGGATATCGGGACGCCGCAGAACTTCAGAATGTCCACCACCTCCTCGCACGGTGGAAAGCGGAAGCCTGACCTCAACGTCATCTCGCAAATTGTCAACCGATCCTAAGGTGGGTTGAACCCTTTCTTCAGCATGAGATATCTTCACATCTAGATTAGCAGGTAGCCCGTATCTTTTCCTCCAAACTGCAATTTGCTCAGTAGTGAGCATAGAGTGCAGCCGTACAGACATCGACAGACAGAGGAGCTGGTTGGGAGGAGAGCGATGACGAACTACACGAATCGACAGGAGAAACATCTTGGGAGAGAAGGAATCGCGGAGATGCATGATTCTTGAGTCATGAAAATAAATCATGACTCTAAAATCGCTATTTTTGCGCTATTTCACGTGGCAGCAGATGCCACTGGACACGCTGCTTTTTCTGTTTGGCTGAGCTACTGTCACAACCCGCATTTTCCCAACAATTAGATTAAATCAGAGTAAGGGAAAATACGCGCCGTGATGCCACGTCGTGCAGGGGATAACTGCAGACGCTCAGGCAGGGCTCCAAACTCTACAGTTTTAAAAGAAAACATATGTTATCATTAACAAAATCCCGTTTAAGTTGAGAAGATAGCCGTATCCCTCGGCTTAGTGGATCATTTAGTCCACGGTCTACAATATAATTATACGCTTGCGGAAGATATTTGATTAGATTGACTCTAACATCCTACATGAGTATAAATGTCCCCGAGGAATAACTCATGCTATGTAGACTCTAGATTTATAATAAGTATATGAAAAGTCTTTACGCTAACTAGAAAGTAGTGACTTAGTTTTGAAAGAAATTGCATGGATGTTTTACTATTAATAGGTTTTTTTTTTATAAGTCAAAATACCTAACATGCAGTCCTAGCAAGGAATCATCCCAGAGAGCAAGGTATCTAAATCAAAACATAAGAAACTACTACAGCCAGCAAGTGTCAAAAATCAACAATCCTGTGGGCGTCAACAACCTGACACGAACCCACAGTATTAGGTATGTCTGAACTAAGGAAAACAACTAAAAAGACAAACTACCTCGCTATGGCGAGGTGCAAAACCACAGCCAACACTGCTGCTCAGAAAACCAAAACTAGCCTATAATGCCTTATCGGCGATGCGCCGTCAACCCGACGTTAAAAGTAACGCCATGACGTCAAAAATATGACGATACCAAAACCAAACAAAATCATCGAAAAATCAGGGGCGTTACAGTCACTCCCCCTAAAAAGAAGTTTCGTCCCGAAACTTAATACAAATCCAAAATCTAACAAAAGCGAAGAAATCAAACACAACCTAAAACATATAAACATACCAGAACTAGGCGAAGAGGTGCGGATGAGATTCTCTCATCGCTGATTCCAACTCCCACGTCGCGCTCTCGACGTCCTGGTTTCTCCAAAGAACAACAAAGGGACACGAGTTCAGAACAGAGGCCCATACACGCACCGAATTAAGCGAAACTCACACCATAGGCGAAAACTGGCGCTACGATTCCAATGGCGAAGCCAAAACCTAAATCCGACGAGCCATTCCTGAGATAAAAAATTTCCAAATACAATGACATAAATACTCAAAACTTCAATCGCGCGCCGAGACTCCAAAAATGCTCGGATTGCGACGAAACTTGACGAGCAAGTTTAAAATTACTCAACTTAGATTACATGGTGTACCTGTCAGCATCGTGTCAGATCGAGACTCCAGATTTACGTCTCGTTTTTGGAAGAGTTTACAAGAGGGGTTGGGAAAATGCGGGTTGTGACAGCTATTCTGAAATTCGTGGTGTGCAGCTCTAAAAACACCCAATCTACACAGAGCCTTAGGGTCTGTGTAGATGGGCGTTTTCACGCCAGTGCGGGAACAGACACAGCCACAATGCGGGAAAGTAAATGTGCGGCGATTGTTCCTGCCAAACCCTTCCGGAATGTAGAAATCCCTCCGTTTCGAACCCCTGCCTCCCCCTCCAAATCAAAACGGTGGCGCCGTTTGCGCCCGCCTGTCTGCTCCCACCCGACCAAACAGACCCTTAAGAAACTGAGTTTCGCATTTTTTCACCCAAACACTCATGCAAGTGTGAACTCGTGTTTTATCCAATTGAAAGAAGATCATCCCAAATGATGCCTTGGCCATGATCTTTACATGGTGTCCCTCTAGTTCATGGTGTGTCATGACAACATGCAACACGATAAGCGGCACGATGGGGCAACAAGGCTTCGAGGGCGTCAAAGAATCTTGTATGGCACACTTTAGAGGTTCGTGTGCAAGGCATTTGGGACTAGAATAATGCACTGCTTGGAGAAACTTCAAAAGAGGCGTTGTAAAATCTTAACGTTATGACAATGCCAAAAACACCGCATATGACAAGCACCATGGATACATTTGCAAAGATGAATAGGACGTATGCGGTCATGGCATCGCATATACATGCAAATGAAGAGGTCATGATGTGCGCACAATAGCCATGACATACGGGATAAGACCCTAGTGCAAAGACTTAGGAGAGCGGTGGAGGCTTGCGGAAAAGGATGACAATATCAGTTGGCCCGCAAGACGACATATATATAGCAATGAACCGAGGTATGGAGAGTTGGAGACGTGTTGTGCACACTTGTTGCATGGATGACAAAAGATGAATCATGACGATATGGATTGCATCAAGTTGAGGATCACGCTATATGTTTTTAGTTTATTTTCAATTTATTTTTAGTTGGATGTCTATTTTCTAACTAAATGCGGAGTCGGGGGACATAACTCAAGTTCGTTCGGAACGGTTCCCCTCAAAATCAATAACCGATCCATATATGTTTGATTCTAATCTTTTGAAATCGGAACCGGCTCTTATACTTAAACCTATATATAATCATACCCGAACCATTCACAAAATAATAACACTAATATTGATGTTTTGTACATTTGAAATCATAATAAACATAAAAAAACCATACTAATTACTAACGATTAATCATATAATGATGCATGACTGCTAATCAACTAACAATTATTTACAATTTGATTCTTGGGGAGTAGCTGTTCACTCTTTCCACACGCGTCCACAAAATATGATCGGGCCGGGTTTGGACCGGGCCGGTCGGCTCCAGGTTTTTTGTCAACCGGTCTCGACCCGGCCCAGCTTGAGCCAGGCCAGGCCGGGCTCGGGCTTCCTCTCAAAGAGAGGGCCCGGTAAGGCCCTTCAGGCCGGCCCAAGCCGGCCTGATTTCCAAGCGGGATTAAAATCCCGTCTGGATTAGGCGTGATTAAAATCCCACCTAATTGGCGGGATTATTCCGCATAATTGGGGGAAATCCCGCCAATTGGGCGGGATTTAATCACGCCTAAATATAGGCAGGATTAAATCCCGCCTAATTGGCGGGATTTTCCGCCAGCCCGGGTCCCGAGCCAAGGCTAGCCCGGTGCCTGGGCTTTGCCCGACCCGGACAGGGAACCAGGTCGGGCAACCGGCTAAAATGGGGGGCCGGTAGGCGCCCAAGCTCGGCCTTGATTAGGGCCGGGCTTTTCCCGGGCCGGGACGGGCCCGGACTTTTTGTGCACGTTTATTCATAGGTAATTTCACGCCATGAGTTCAAATACAGACTGAGATAGTGCTGTAGAAAGCCATATTGGAGTTGAGATTGAAGGCAACACGGTCAGAATGGTGAGGCTAGGGATGCGATGGTCTGCAGTTAACTAGCTAGAGGTAACGGTAGTTTCAGGCAGATGAAAACATTCTGGCGATGCAAATTGTTGTAGTGCAGACAGAGCGGTGATTTTCGCGAAGGTCGCAAGAGTGCAGTGGCATGGACTGAGATATTGCATGAAACAAATCGCTTGTCGCAAAGGTCGCAAGTGTTACATTGTGGACGACGACGGAGCAACGGTTGTTTTTTGCTCAAAGAAGCTACGAAACGTATGTGCGACTAGAGACATCTCCGCCTATGCTGTTGAGAACCCTTAACTTTGTTGTGGGCCGCAAGAGTGGTGACATTGACTGAGGTAGTGCATGCAATGTGGTACTTGTCGCAAAGGTCGCAAGAGCAAACGAAACTGTTGTTTTTTGCTCAAATACGCAACGAGACGTATGTGCGACTAGAAGCAAATGGAGAGGATTCATTTGTCAAGGATGCAAATTTTTTTTATTAAAAAATATATATATAAAAAGATGAGCATTAGTGAATCCGCTGGATCCTCCTCCAACAAATTTGGACCGCGAAATGGATCCCCGTCATTTCGTCAGAAATGAAGAGGATCCTCGTCTAATCGGAGTGGGCGCGATGTGTATCAACATAGGACATTAAACGGTTACACCACAAGGAAATTAAATACTATTGAAGGACCGCAAAAGTACATGTGGATTTGCAGGTACCTTATGCATGATCTCCTCTAGTAGTAGTTGAGTATACTCTTCTATTTTTAACTAGCTTTCCTAGGTTAGACTCTAAATACCGGTTTTAGACCCATTTTAAACTATTTATAAAAAAAATGTTGTGTGCATATTTTGGCTCCATTTGACACGGTGGCGGCGGTCGTGAACGGTGGTGGTTATGAACTGTAGTTCGTGAACACCCGATCACACCTAAAGAAGGCTCTATTTGGCACACGGCGGTGGTTATGAACTGTAGTTTGTGAACACCCGATCACACCTAAATAAGGCTCTGTTTGGCACAGTGGTGACGGCCAAGAACATATGGATTAAATTGTCATTCGTTAATGCCCGGCTAAGGAACTTCATCCACTTTTATGTTCAAATCAATGAAATTCGTTAGGTGTTTCATATCAAATGACGGTTTAACCCATGCATTTACGACTGCCACCGTTGTGCCAAGTGAAGCCGAACTTCATTTACTTTTATGTTCAAAATTAGTTTATTTTTTTGGGTGGTGGTCTTGTAAAAATTTATGGAAAACTGAGAAAGTGACCGCAGGAACACTCAATCATAACCAAAGCCAAGTAGAATTCAACACAATAAAAGCACAAAAGTTTTAATCTGGAATTCACAAATCTGATTTACAAAACGAGTCATATATTGTGAGACATGATTTTGCAATGTCGTCGATGAAAACAAAAAAGTACAAGCAAGAGTAATTGTGCGGTCTGCAAATTCTAATAACCCAGGTAACACAACTGTTATTTGTAAGCCCTGCCCGCCGAAATCACCCAAGTAGTCAAACCGCAACTAGCCGCGCAGATTACTTGTTATTGAATGTTGATGAACTTGAACAGAACCCGCTGATAGATCAGGCGAACTGCTCTACTTAACCGCAATCCCGAGAAAGAGACTTCAGGACGCTGAGACCACGACATACTGTATACCGCTGACTGTTAACCGCGAACTGTTCCACACAAAGCTTCCACTAGTTGTCTAGCCGCCTGATGCTATCCGCACAGCCTGCACAAGGTCAACTTCACTTAATCGCGCCGATTAGAAAATCTCAACTGCAAGATTAAAGTGCGAGCTAAGTTCGCATTGTTCTTGTTGTTTATGACGAGTCGAAGACTCCTATTTATAGGCGTGAGGAGAAGTGATGTTACCGCCCATAACGATTGGATAATCGCTCATAACGATTGAATAATCGCCCGTCAATCCGCGACTAGCATCACCTATCCGCACAAAATGCGGACACAACATCAGTTCGCCACAAGGAACCATCTAACCACATAGGGGTAAAGAAGGACCAGTCCACCAAGCTGAGCGGACAACAAAACCAGTCCCCGTGGACTTGTTCAATCCAACCATGCGTCCTAAACCACTGTGCCAATGCCGAACTGTCGGTCCCCGCAATCAGACCGCACAGTTCAGCTGACACAGATACCAGACCGTGCAGTTCGGCAGTCTTTGATCCAGAACGCTCTTCACAGCAACAAAGTCACGCGAATTGATCCAATCACGCCAGCGGCGGACTGCCAGACTCAGCCACCAGACCACACGGAGCAGCGGTGTACGCAACCAGTCCGCGCAAACTGCAGCCAGCGACTAGAACAAAATCTGTCTAGTCAACATGCTGAACTCGGCGAACTCCAGAAGCTGACCGCTCAACACAGGCGATCACGACGATTTAGGCAACAACCTGGACTTGTCATAAACCCGTGACCAAGTCCACTAGCTACACCAACGAACACTGGCTATCAACTTGTCAGAGAAGACTCCAGCAAACTGTGCGATTAGCTTCCTCAGATCACGCTAACCGTCAGTCTTCTTACGAGCCAGAGATCCTGAAAGCTTAAGCGGACCGTGTGGTCTCACAATCCTGACCGCCACAACTACGGTTAGACAAGGCTAACCGCCCGGTTACTTCTCAAAGGTGCTTGCTGGACCAGACCGTATGAAGGAAGGATAGAAGCCGAAACCGGCTAACCGCCATATTCTAGCCGCCAGTCCGTGAAGGTCTCTACGGTCTGTGAGGTCTGCCCAAATCAGATCGCACACCTCCACTTCACTCTCACTTCAACAATTTCAACAGGTCTAACTTTTTAGCGTTTTTTAACGCACTTGCCCTATGTATTTCTCACAAATATTCACATGAAATTAGTTAAATTCTCAAGATTATTAACTCTTTTTAATATTACATTTTTATAATAATTAACAGCCAAAAATGGGGCTCAGTTTTGTGCGGCGGTGACGACGGTGAAAGCGGTGGTTATGAACAGTCTTTCGTTAATCCCCGACCTCACATAATGAGCTTCAATCAATTTTATTTTCAATGAAGTCTTAAACAAATAACTCATCATAAACAAATAGGCATTTAATACATGTCATTTATTACTAAAAAAAACTTTAGCAATAGATTAATAAAAACTAACACAATTTTATTATTAAAAACATTGACATGATTTTAAATGTTTAGGAGATCAAAATAAATACAATAGCCAAGCTAACTTCAAATATATGATACCTCATTTTACATTAATAGAAGCGATGACAACCTTTGCGATCTCAAAGCAAATCTAATGGCCGTAAGCTACTGTGTATGATTTATCTTGAAAGAACACCTTACTAATATAAGGAAAAATGTCCTTTGGTGACAACATAAATATATGTAAATTAAGGCTATGTTTGAGGGAACTTATTTTTGCTGATCAAGCAGTTACGATTGTATGAACGGTGTCTTGATTAAAGTCGAACTAAAAAATAGAAATAAGAAAATTATGACATGCCGTTGGCGGAAGATTACAGGAAGGAGCAGAGAACTGGAGAATGAATGAAGGATTGAACTAGAAATAAGAAACTCAGGAGCTCTCGCCTCTCGAAGTCGCGGGATTGCAGCCTTTGCAGGAAGAGTTACCTCCGTGGTAGTGGAGTCGCGTCGTGCTATCGTGGTGGATTCGCGTCATCGCGGTGGAGTCGCAAAGAATTAGGGCATGCGTGATACGACGACCTCTCGACTCCCTCTGCGCAGAGGAAAGTAGCGGGCAAAGTAAAATCACGAAAAAATTGAACAACCATCCATTCTCTGTAGCATTTGACGTAAAATTCAACCTGGGCATGTGCTGGAGTATCCCAAACATGGGTCCGCCGGTGAAGTACGGATCCCCGGACATAGGCGGGGGTGGAGATTTCGGAGGTGTCTACATCGTCGACGTCTGCAAAAGCAGGGGGATGGTAGTACATTCATGCGATAAAAGATTCAACGGTACGATGCGGCTAAAGAAGTGCGGTGCTAATATTAATTTTAAAATCTAAAACAATTCACATTTTAGTGCAAATAGTCAAAAAAATGTAATATTGGTGCCCTTCAACTAATAAACCCAAAATAAATAAATAAAACAAGGTGAGTGTTATCCACACTACAGTTTTGGTTATCCGCACTTTTTTCCCCCCCAATTTTTCGCGCCTTTTAGAAATACGTCATGTACATGCATTTTTACGAAAAGTGTTCAACACCAAAGTTGTAGATCTCATCGAGATCTACAACTTTCGTGTTAAACACTTTTCCTGAAAATGCATGTACAAGACGTATTTCTAAAAGGCGCGAAATCTGGGTGTATTTCCAAAGTACGTATTGTACATGCATTTTCAGGAAAAGTGTTCAACACGAAAGTTGTAGATCTCATCGTTGAACACTTTTCCTGAAAATGCATATACAAGATGTATTTCCAAAAGGCACGAAAAATTAGGAAAAAAATATTTGCGAATAACCAAAACTGCAGTGCGGATAACAATCACCTAAAACAATAAAGACCTGGCGGCCATGGTACGTTGGTAAAAGGACAGATGAGGCGCACGTGGGGTAGGGCCACGCGTGGCAGACAAAAGCTAGACATTTAAGATTGAATAGGCCTGCATAGGCGACAGTCGGACGCCAATGCAGTCTTACCGTCGCTGGACAGGATCGGCTTCGGATCCCTTCCCGTCCGCCTTTTACTTTATTTTTCTATTTTTTAACATTTTCATTCAATTCTTTATTTTTTTTAATATTCTTACGATTCCCAGAACCACGGAGTAAAGACTACTAAAATTTTAAATTTGGGCCCGTTCATATTAATAAGGACAGAACTATACATACCTAATTTATACCTAAAAATTACAAAAAGTGGGTCTAATACATAATAAAATATATTATTTGACCTTTTTACACACATAAAACACAACAAAAAGTAGGGATCCGATTATTTTATTGTGTGTGAAGCCCACTTTTTGTGATTTTTAGGTATAATTTAGGTATGCATAGAATTATTCTAATGGGAGTTGTTAATCACACCACAGCTTTGACTAGGAGCACCGCATTTTCTCATAATTTTTCGTGTTTTTAAGAAACACGTCTTGTGCAAGCATTTTTAGAAAAAGTGTTCAACACAAAAGTTGTAGATCTACAACTTTCGTGTTGAAATTTTTTCCTAAAAATGCATGCACAAGACGTATTTCTAAAAGACGCGTAATCTGATCGTATTTTCAAAGTACGTCTTATACATGTATTCTTAGGAAATGTGTTCAACACAGAAGTTGTTGAGATCTACAACTTCTGTGCTGAACACTTTTCCTAAAAATGCATGTACAAGACGTATTTTCAAAAGGCGCGAAAAATTAGTTTAAAGTGCGGTGCACCTAGCCAAAACTATGGTGCCCTTAACAACTCCATTAAATTTTTACTTTTCGTTGACACATGATCTGAAAACGTGAAATAATAGTTTCTGTTGTAATAGTATCGACAATTTCTTTTTCAATGTAAGCAACCAAACAATCATTCATCCATTCATCCCTCATTCTTTTTCGCAACCGATTCTTTATGATCTTCATTGCAAAAAACGTTCTTTCAGCAGTAGTTGTAGCAAGTGGTAAGAGGCAAGTCAACTTCAACAATCTAAAAACTAACTGATAGTGATTATCTTTTTTTAATTTAATCATTTTTTTCAGAAGGTCACTCATTCTTTTAACATCAGAAAATGTGTCTGTTGATGTAGATCGCATATCAAAAATATATATGTCAAGTTGTCCTTCAAGTAACTACAACTCTATTGGCGTAAAATCATACGGATATAATGCAGCAAGATGAAGTAATTTTTATTTATCATAAGATCTAAAATGATCTTTTGGGTCTAGACAAGCAACACATAAGAGTACTTCTGTGTTTACTTCATCAAAGCGATCATTTAACTCATTTAGCATCCAATCAAGCACTGCATTAAAAATTTCAATTCTGAAATAATGTTTATTATAATCTCACGTCTATTACGTCACTAGCGCGTTTGAGCTCCAGCACATCAACATTAGAAGAGAACATGCAAATAAAATTTAAAGCTGTGCCATAATGTGACCTCAATCTCGTGTCACCAGCGCATTTGAGCTCCAAAGGTTTATTCAACCCCCGTCCACTTCAAAGAAATCTGGACTGAAATCAGTCCAGATTTCATAGTGAAATCTGGATTGAAATCAATCCAGATTTCCAGATTTCACAGAAATCTGGACTGATTTCACATTGAAGAAGAGGACTGATTTCACAGCAAAAGAAGAAGAAGAGAACTGATTTCACTGAAAAAGAAGAAGATGACCGATTTCACAGAAGAAGAAAAAGACTTATTTCACAGAAGAAGAATAATAAGAAGACTGATTTCACAGAAGAAGAAGAGAACTGATTTAACAGAAGAAGAAGAAGTACCGACGACCACGGGAGCCGGAGCAGGTAGCCGCGACGGGAGCCGGAGCCGAAGCAGGTAGCGGCGACGGGAGCCAGAGCCGGAGCAGGGAGCGGCGACGAGATCGGGAGCTGGGAGTGGCGACGGGATCGAAAGCAGGAGGAGCAGGGAGCGGGATGAAATGAAACCTAATTTAGCGATAAAAAAAACCAGTCGGGCACGTGCCCTACCGTGCCCAGGGGTAGTTCCGCCCCTAACACAAAAACAATCAAAGTTGAAAATCAACAATAAATAACAAGATTTTTACTTGGAAAATTTTGAAAGGGAAAACTTGTTTCACAAATACATACCTAATTCATATGAAATTCACTAGTAATAATTGAGTACAATAATTAATTTTTCAAAAAAATAAAAACCACGGGTTCATAAGCTTTATATGACAGTAATTATTTAAAATTTATTAGCTCGAACAAATTGAAAAAAAACTTAATGCTGAAAATTATATGAACAAATATGCCAGAGCGTAAAATCTGAAGGAGAAATTACAAAATTAGGAGAAAGTTTGACTCACTAATACAAACCTAATTTAACCCCTCCTTATTGAATTAAGGCTTAGTTTGGCACAGTGGCGGAGGTCATGAATACAAGAGTTAAATTGTCATTCATTAACGCTTACTTAAGAAACTTCATCCACTTTTATGTTCGAATAAATGATGTTTGTTAGCCGATCCTTAACGAATGACAGTTTAACTCATGCATTTACGACCATCACCATCATGCCAAACAGAGTCTAAGATAGCGTTTGTTTCGGTTGATGGGGGCAGTGCGGTCGGTCGAAAATGATGTTTTGTATGTTAGCTGCGTTTGCGAGAGCTGAAGCGCAAAACACCTTAATTTAAATAAGCGATGTATAGTTTAACTCCCAGCTGCAGCTGCAGGGAATAGCTCCAGTCCAACCGTAGGGAACGACAATTTCGTTCTTCTCCACCGAGCGACAACCTTCCCGATCCCCGGGCGGTTTCGTTTTCTCCTCCAAGCTCTTTGATCTTCAGCCAACAGTTTCGAAGATCAGGTTTGTGTTAGTGAGTCAAACTTTCTTCTAATTTGTATTTTTCTCCTTCAGATTTTAGGCATATTTGTTCGTATAATTTTCAGCATTAAGTTTTTGTTCAATTCGTACGAACCAATAAATTTTAAATAATTATTGGAATATAATACTTATGAACCCCGTGTTTTTTTTATAGAAAAATTGATTAAGAACTGGGTCTGAGCCTGTGGTACATGTTTTCCCTTTCAATTTTTTTCACGTAAAAATCTTGTTATCTGCTGTAATTGTCTTATGTACGAGAAATACTTATGTCAGGACTCCTGACGATGCTCATGGTCCTGCACCAATGAGGAGCCTGCAAAAGAGGTGAGGCCCATGCAATTTTGACTTGTGTCATACACTTTTGCGCAAGACCCTCATAATTTCTGGCTCCTCACTAATTGTCCTGACATTTCTTTAGGTCAGTAGTCTTAACCTAAAAATTAATCCTTATGCACAGTGCTAATAACAATGACTTAATTTATTTGTGAAAAGCAAAAAAAATTATTAAATAAATAGCTTGCACTCATGTAGCCCTCATTAATAATATCTTTCTTCCTTCTTGGGATTGCTGCGATCAATCTGCGATCTCTGTCTAAATTTGCTCTTCATCTTTTTCTTTTGCTCTGCTTTTGTTGTTGTTGAAATCTTTAATTATTTCTCCCTGATGCTTAGCTTTCAACTTTCTCTTCTTCCGATTATACCCATGAAATCCTCTCCTTTGCTCTCTCCATAATTACTGAGAGTTTAAAGCAATTTTAAATTGGTTGAGTGAATTCATGTGTGCTTTAAAGTTTATAAATTTATAATGTATTCAGCTAAAGGAAATTGTTGGAAGAATTTTTTTCTTGGACTATGGTTGGCTATATTTGGTTTCAAGGTGGAGGGAGCGGCCGGCGGGTTGAAATGAGACTTTGGAACCGGAGGGGAGAGGCGGGGGTCGAAACGGAGCGGTTCGGGGCCGTTTCCTCCTTGCTGCGGGTTGAAACTGAGCAAACGCCGATGGAGAGCGTTTGTTTACCCGCCGTCCGCGGCGTTTGCTCCAAACGGCCGGCGAAAAAGCGGCGCCAAACGAAGCCTATGTCTAAAGATTTATTTGGGAGAGAAGGCGTCGTAAGAAAAGGAGCTGTCAGAAATAGAATCTATTCAACGAGATAATCCTGGATTGAGTTTAAGATAGTACAAAATAAATGAATGCATATAACAAATAGCAAAGAATCATGAAATTTTTCGTAGAGTAGATTGGAGGAATTGATAAAAGCTTCTTACAATGAATAGCTTCATTTCTTAGATGAACGACACATGCATACAAGGTTAGGGTTATGCGCAGTGGCGACACAGTAATTTTTTTTTTAGTCTGGACGGATTTAAAAATTGTTTGATTCATACTATTAAAAAATAGGGTATTTGCGTGCGTATATAAGTGTGGACGAGATTAACAACTTTCATGTTGAACACTTTTCGAAAAAATGCACGCATATAAGTGTTTTTTTCCATTTGCGCATATATATCCGAAAAACGCGCAGCTCATTTTTCCATATAAGCGTAAAAAAAATGAGTGTGGACGGCCGCCCACCCTCGCCCCAAGGTGATTCCGCCCCTGGTTATGCGGCTTACTAAGAGTAAATGTTGTGATTGAATAGGAAGATGGATGTTATTGTAATCGGCGGGGAGGTAGAAGAATGATTTCCAAATGAGGATGGGGATTGGTTTTGTAGGAACACATGAAATTTTCTAGACTGACGAGCGAGCTCACGTAAGATTAGAGCCGTGAGATCGAAAAGAAAGACGGGGTTGGCGATTGGGGAGAAACTCCATGAACTAGTGTGTCTTCGACGAGCGAGAAGAGGAGTGGTGAGATGGACCGGGTCTGCTGGGTTCGTCCCCTTCTCCGAAGGATGTACGCGGAAGAAGCTTCACATGACAAGAAGGTGGGGATCGAGATGAGGAAGACGAGACGCCTCGTTTAGAATGATGCAGAATGGAAATCGGGGTAACCGCTGATTTTTGACCTAAGCCTTGCTAGATTAAAGAATACTATTTTTTTCCTCCGTAACAAGCGTTTACACAGATGCCTTCATTTTGAACATGATCCGTTTTGGACGGTGGTGGCGGTCATAAATGCATGGGTTAAACCGCCATTTATCAAGGATCACCTAACACATCTGTAAGGAATCCAGAGTGCCGAGAAGTAGAAATCCGAATAAAGTAGTAAACAAATGAAAACATAGATCAAGCACAAACACAACGATATACAGAGGTTCACCCAAAAACAGGGCTACGTCCTCTCCCCCCTTCCCTTCTCAGTTCTTGTAATCACCAAAAGAAATACAGATTACAAAGGTTTCAAGGATCTAAACCGATCCTACCTCAACTCCTTCTTCTGGACAAGAAACAAAAGAGAATAACCCCCTTCTGGATCGCCGCCAACAATCTCCCCGTATGCACCTCCAAAAGGGTATACCAGCCGTCAGCCGTCGTTTCGTCCGTATCCCTAAAAAAGAACCGGAATACGCCTTAAATAAGCTTTAGCATGACAGCATCGTCGAACGGCGTTCGACGATCGTCGAACTCGGCCCGAACGGCGTTCGACGATCGTCGAACTCGGCCCGAACGTCGAACGTCGAGCTGCGCTCGACGTTCGACGTCGAACCGAGTTCGACGATCGTCGAGCTGGGTTCGACGATCGTCGAGCTGGGTTCGACGAACGTCGAACCCAGTTCGACGACTGGAGAAAACATCTCCACCAAAAAGGACCGGAAGTGTTCCACAAGAGGACCGGAAGTGGATCACACTTCGATTCCTCTAAGCTCACGTGGGCTAACCCCGTATGAGAAACAAGAGGACCGAAAGTGTTCCACAACCCCAACAACATCATCCGTCTGAACATAAAAGTGGACGAAATTTTTTAGATGAGCGTTAGCAAATGACAGTTTAACCCCCATGCCCAAAAGAAGCCGAAGTTTATCAGCTGCTCCAAGCAGACCCTAAATTACGCTCCATTTATTGCTTATTATCTCCGGTGGCGGTATTTGGAAAATGTCATTTTTTTCATGAATATTTGATAAATAGCCAATTGAAAATCCATTCGTAAAATATTGTTCATTTTTCAGGTGTAGTTTCAACTAGTTATTTAGCAGACATCTCAAAAGTAATTGCCCTCATAGAAAATATTAAGGGTGTGTTTGATTCAATTGACACTGATGAAAAGTAGCCGATAGAAATAGAGTTTAAAAAATGAGTGGTTCCTTAAAAACAAAGTTTTGGTGTAAAATTATTTAGGTGATATTTGGTTGAGCTGTTAGACTGCGGTGCGACTGAGACACGTCGTTATTTAGATGAAATGGAATTTATAGTGCTATTCAAAAAGGAGATTTCAAAAAAGTGTTTGGTTAAAATTGAGTTTTGGTGAAGAATGGAGATCGAAGAATGACTTTCTCAAACCTGCAGGAGGAGCTAGACATCCGCTCATGTTCCGGTAGCGAACCATGAGCTCACGTACGGATAATGGAGGAAGAGAAGGTTCATGACGCACACAAAAGCCCTAGGGTTTTCGAAACCGTTGGCTGAAGATCAAAGAGCTTGGAGGAGAAAACGAAACCGCACGGGGATCGGGAAGGTTGTCGCTCTGAGGAGAAGAACAAAATTGTCATTCCCTGCGGTTGGACTGGAGCTATTCCTTGCAGCTGCATTTGAGAGTTAAACTATACATCGCTTATTTAAATTAAGGCGTTTTGCGCTTCAACTCTCACAAACGCAGTCAACATACAAAACATCATTTTCGACCGACCGCACTGCCCCCATCAACCGAAACAAACAATATCTTAGGCTCCGTTTGACATGGTGGTGGTGGTCATGAAAATGGGGGTTAAATTGTCAATTGTTAACGCCCACTTAAAGCACTTCATCCACTTTTATGTTCAAACGGATGATATTTGTTAGATGATCATTAACGAATGATGATTTAACTCATGCATTTATAACCGCCACCACCCGCTGAACGGAAAGTGTCAAAATGTAGCCAGTAGATAAAGAAGATTCAAAAAATAGTTTGGACGAGCTATTTATATTGGGAAAGGGGTGTCTGTGAAGATCAAGCTGCCATGTATGTATATGTAGTTTTTTTTTTACTTTGTTAATATTTGACAGATATTAATTGGGCATTGATATTAGCATCACACTTTTGAGTATACGTACTCAAAATTTAAGTTTTTTTTGGACTTATAATTTCTATTAGCAAACATTGCACAAAAATATTCATTATTCGCACTCGCCACTCTCATGCTTCCGCCTCCTCTCCAAAAAGTTGTGCAGTCGTCGACCCTTCCTCCTCTCTTTTTGTCCGGCTTAAAGGGCTTCAAATCCGGCAAGTGCTTTTCCTCCATTTCCTGAGCGACTTTCTTTATCCCGGCTTGCTCTCCTCCATAATCCGACGACTATCTTTTCCACATTCAGCGATCTCTCTTCCTCTTGGCAGTGGTGCTCATCTATTCCGCGATTTTTAAGCGTCCATTCCTCCTCTAGACGATGGTGCTCCGCTCCTCCCCCATTTCAATTTTTGAGTGCAGATATCTTTCGTGTTTGCGGATGACCAATTTAAAAAAAATGCCTACGAATAGCCAAAAGTGTTAGCCAAAACTGCGATGCTAATATCAGCGACTTATTAATTTTCATACATTTAGATCAATTATCTTGGTAATTGTTGGGTAAAAGAAAAGGTTAAGTTGTCCAGATTTAGCCCTAAGTCCAATAAGATCATATATCTTTGCTAGGGAATTTTTTTTTATTTTTTGAAGGAATATAAATAGGTAAAGATAGAAATAAATTTAAATTTGGAGATGTCAGATTAAAAATAAGTTAATGAGGTTTCATGAAGGTTTTAAATTTGTGGATCAATCATCAAGTGTTGTGAAATCAGAAACTCATGATGAAGGCGAGCAGGCGCCATAATTGATAGCAGAGATGGTGAAGATGATAAGATATGGTGAAGGTGGAGTATTAGGTCTTTATTTTGTGAGCTACATCTCAGTTGGTGATGAGACTCGATTGAGGGAGTGGTTATCAAGAAGGTTTTGGGTTCGATCCTCTGCCTCAACAACTTGCTGCAATCGAGAAATAAGCGCGGAGAGGGGTTGGGGTTGCATGAGCTGCAACCCTTTTGATGTCAGGTGAGACTGCACTGTGATCACGTGTTGGGTCGGCCCTAGGTCGTTACAAAATGAACCTCTCTATCGTGCTTTAAGGTCCTATTTATAGATAATCCATTAGGTGGTCTGCGAATAACCACCTTCTGGCGAGATAGGCTGTGGCTGCCTTCTGGCAAAATCGGTGATGAATAGCTTTGCCTGGCGATGAGGCATGCTGGACGAGATCTCATGGGCGAGAACTATTGGACGAGATCACATGGATGAGATCTCCTAGTCGATGTCTGTGAATGACGTCGTCTAGCGAATAGCCGCCTGACAAGGTCTACGAATAGTCGTTTGGCGACGTGGTTTTCTGAAGTGTCTTCCCTAGAAATTTCCTATTTCGACGAATTACAAGTGATACATCATCAACCATGTAGTAGTACTAGCAAAATCCAAGGATATATAAGGGGACATCCACTTCTCGATAGTCATCCCAAAGCATCTCCAAGAGAATTCAAAAGAGAATTTAAATAAAGTCTCCAAAGGAGGTGAGCTTAAAGAAACACATGAAGAGGGAAAAGGCTTACAGTCGTGAGACCGTGCTCTCTCAACAAAATCCTCTAACCCTCTCGGATGAGACCGTTAAGCACAATACCATGACATATTCCATCCGTCACACAATCACTTATGGGCTTCATGAGAGCCGAGCCCAAGTGGACCCATGCCTAGATGCTCATCAATTAAAAGGTCAATAATATAATCCATAAGTATATTTTAATAACAAAATGGTAAATTTACTTGATAGTTGTTTCTCTTATTTGCAATTTACACATATCCTAAGTACATAAGTAGGTATTGATTATAAAAACTATATATATATATATATATATTTAAAACATTTAGTTAAAGAAAAAACAAGAACCAATAACCCATCTTATAATTAAAAAAGCAAGATTAATATCACAACATCCCAATTTGAACCCTAAAACCAGACCGGCATTTACTGCTACAATATGTATTTTCTATCCATTAACTCCTCTCCTTATATTTGTCCTTTTCCAATGTCTTGGTAGAGATTTTCGTCAAGCTACGGGAAATGCAGCCGTAGTTCCCCAGACGCGTCGTATCGTACACCGGAAGTTCGTCGCGAAGACGGCCGACGCACGCCAGATTCTTCAGCTCGAACAGATCCGAGCTCGAATCGCTCCCGGCATCTTCCTCCACCGCTTCGGCGCTCCTCACCGCCGGCGTCCGATCGCCTCCGCAGACGTACTTTTCTCCATACGGACTGCAATCGTCGCCTACAATCACACTCACCGGCGAGAACCTCACCGTCCTCTTCCCGGTCGCCGCATGCGTTCTTTTCAAACACGAGTGCGAGTACGAAGGCGCTGCCGCGCACGATGAGACGGCGGACACCTTCGATTTCCCGGCGAACATCGAGTTGAGGAAATTGGCTAGGCGCGCTCCGGGGGAAGATGGGGCGGCGCCCCCATTCGTCAGATCTCGCAAACGGCTCCGTATCGATCCGTGCCGCTCCTTCTTCGCTCTCTTCTCCTCAACCCGGGACGGGATCGGCGGATCCTTCCCGTCGTCGGCGGACCGAAATCTGGCCGTGCGGGATGACGGCGTCGTACGGATCGGGCGGAGGCCGACAGGTTGAGCTGCAGAGATAGATTCGGGATCGGAGGAGGAGAAGCCGCCGTAGCTGGATCCGTCAGAAGAGCTCGAGGTCCAGCGGCGGCGACCAGATTGTTCGCGCCCCGGGAAGATTACCGGCGGGAGATGCTTTTTCCTCTCGGATAAACCGCCGGCGTTCTTCTTCCTGGAGGAGATGGGGTCCGGTGCGCCGCTGGGGCGCTTTGTTACCCCGTCCGTGTCATCAATGGAGCGGTAGATGGCGTCGAGGAGAGTGGAGGAGAAGGAGGGGTAGTCCCAATACCGCCGCGGCGGCGGAGACGGCGTCGGCGGCGATCTCCGTGCTCCGGCCTGCCGCCCCTCCATTTCTATGTGAATGATTATCTTCTTCACTAGCGGCGAGATGCAGAAAACAGAGGATGGGGCCTCGTCTTTAAAGAGTGAGAGCAGAGGAGGGGATTGTCTCTCCTTTTGAAGCCTCGCACGCGCGGGTCGGGCGATCCGACGTGGCATTTCCCCCCCTGCTTTGCTCGCGGGTCCCACCTCGATCTTCTTTCGTCCCACCCGTTCGATGGGGAGCGATCGGATCCGGAAACCGCACCGGTAAGTTCATTCTCCGCCGTTACACTTACCACGTTTTGATTACCGGTATTGGGCCGATAACGGCTCAGCGACTGAACCGGTTTATTTAATGACGAAAGGCAAATTAGGAAAAAAAAGGCACGCAAAGAATTTGTTTGGAGCATGTATTCGGGTCCAATATGAGCTGTTATATTCTGTCACAAAGTTTCACACGCTATCACATTTGAAATTGAAACGTCTTTGAGATGTGTGCGATTATCTACGCGAAGTTGGATATCCGTACTTTACGATAAAATGTACGACAACAGAAGGAGGCAGGAGCAAATTCGTGAAAATGACCTAAGCGTGGGTGAGTCTATGACTGTGAGATCGAACGACTGGTTTGATTTGGTTTCGGCTTTTGATTTCGGGGGGTTGAAAAACGAACCACTTCGGTTCGGCATACAAACTAATATACTCATTAAAAGAGGGGGGCAGGAGGAAATAATATGGATCTCGTAAATATGCTCTTACCTGCTTTATTCCTCTTCCTTCTTTTTAAATCTTTAAACAAAGCATTCAGCTTTAAATTTGAGAGAGACAGAGAGAGGGTGGAGGGGGGAAGAGAGAGAGATTCAGCGGGCCGATCGGCGATCCCTATAAAGAGAGCGTGTTGGAGAATGGAGAAAGACATGGCCCAATATGAACTCCCTTTTTAATTCTTACCACGTCCTCTTTTCTTCTTGCTCTTCCTTTAATTTTTTCATCCTTTTCACCGTAAGGCCAGCTCAGTAAATAAAAAGTTACTGCTCCCATAATCATCAATTTAGGCAACGTTTGGGGGTCCGGGGGTGTGCAGTGCAGCGAGTACACTGTACCGTAAAGTGCAGTGCATCGGACGGTTGCGCTGAGATCTCGCGCGAGTTCAACTTTGTGCCGCGATTTGTGCATGCTTCGAGATGAGTGCGCTCAGCGCAACCGTCGGATCGCGCTTTACGGTGCAGTGCATTCACTACATTGCACCACCCCCGGACCCAACGTTTGGTGGTTCCTGGCGGTGCCGTTTTGAAGCCTTGGGAATGGAGTGGTGGAAAAGGTGGGAGGAGCGATTATTGTATTCCTAAATTTAAAACCGGGTGCAAGCAGGTGTTGCCGTGTGGAGGTCTCGACGGGGAGGATAAAGATAAGCGAGATCTAAAAATCCAAAGGAGAAAAGCGAACCAGTCATCCCACTCGCGCGCGATCACCCCGGTGTCTGAATACCCGGACCGAAAAACTTTCGAGGTGGGAGGGGCAGTTTTCTATGTTGCATGCCAAAAATGACATTTTGGAGCATTGAGAATGAAGAATGGAGTTTTAACAAATAAATTTTTTTTCACCGTTCACATTTATCCCCCACTGCCAATGGAGAAAAAATGTCAAAATAAATAGAGCCTTAATTAAAACTTTTAGTACAATTTTAGGTGATTGTTAACCGCAAACCCGCTATTTGTTAGTGACACCCTAAAATTTCATAATTTTGCGCGTCTTTTCGAAATACGTCTTGTACATGCAATTTTAGAAAAAGTGCTCAACACGAAAGTTGTAGATCTACAACTTTCGTGTTGCGCACTTTTCCTAAAAATGCATGTGCAAGACGTACTTTGAAAAAGACGCGAAAAATTAGTAGATTTTGGGGTGCTACTACCCAATAACGGGTTGCGGTTAACAATCACCCAATTTTAACTCAAAATCTCTGTCATGCATGCTGACTATTCTTTTTTTTATTCAGTGAGTCAAATCATATATTATTGCATGCATATTTATACAATGACGATTAATATGATTCTAACATATTTAGACTTAAAAAATTATGAAATTATTACTCCAAGCATTTGACTTCAAATTTTCTTTTCAAATATACATTTTCAAAGAGAATAATTTTAATATACATACACCTAATGATTCTATTTATAGAGTTATATAAAAATTAAAATTATAACACAATCAATTAAAACCAGACCAAACCATTAGACACTGGTTTAATTTTTATTCTTACAGAAACCTGAAACCGTTGAACCAAAACTGAAACCAACCGTTGTCACATCGGTTCCCAAAATTATACTCGAATCGTAATCAAAACCGATCAAATCTAAAATGATTTTGGTTTTAATATACACGGTACAAAATTACAGAAAACAAGTCAACAATATACACGGTACAAAATCACAGAAACCTCCCCCCCCCCCCCCCCCCCCCCCCCCCCCCCCCCCCCCCGGGTGCTTTTCTCGCTTTCCTCTTGCACCGGCCGGATCTCGTAATGTGACTGGGGATCTCGCAGTCAGTAGCGGATCCAGAAAATTAATAATGGGGGTGCACAAATTGATAAAGGGGGTGCACACAAATTTTTTTTGAATGTGTCACTGTGTTCTAAAAATTTTAATATAGGGACAAGACATCAACTTCATTCAAAAAAAAAAATTTGAACGTTTCAATCTTATCGGAGCTATATTTCCCTCATCTAGCCACCATTTTTAACGTTTAAGTAGTCAAAATCTATTGCCTCGACGAGAGAAATTCAAATACACTAACCAATTTGATAAATAATGGGGGTGTCAGTGTCCCTCGGGCCCTCCTCTGAATCCGCCCCTGCTCGCAGCGATCCGGCCGTTGAAATTTTTCCATCGAGTTGAGGGGGGGGGGGGGGGGGGGATTTCTCAGAAATCAGAATGGTAAATGCAGACCAAGCTTGAGTGGGTGATGGGAGTGCGGCAGAGAGGGCATTCAGGCTTCTCATTGCACCACTCCATTATGCAATTCCTGAAAGAATAATGGTACTTTAGGAAATAAATACATAAAGAGTGCTGTTAAATGCAAATCACTTTTAGCTATATGCAGATCCAAAATATTTAGGCTCCGTTTGGCACGGTGGTGGCGGTCGTAAATGCATGTGTTAAACCATCATTCGTTCATAAAAGTAGATGAAATTCCTTAGGTGAGCGTTAACAAATGACAATTTAATCCTCCATGTTCATGACCGCCACCACCATGCCAAACGGAGTTTTAAGTGCAGATGATATAGTTACGAACAGATCTATCCAAGAAGCATACTCTCTCTCTCTCTCTCTCTCCTTCTCCCATACTATGGCTCCGTTTGGTGCGGTGGTGACAGTCGTGAACGCAGTGGTTATGAATTGTACCGCCGGAACTTCCCAAGGAACTTCATCCACTTTTAAGTTTAAAACTAGTTTTGTTTTCTTGGTGGAAGTCATAACCATTGTCATGCTAAACATGCATTCTATAGTTGTGGTGTTTTTGTCCAAACTTACCAGAGAAAAAATGCCGTATCAAACCGAGCCTATATATAAGTCGAAAACAGTTTTTTCAGTCATCACCGGCGTTTGCTATAGTTCCATGACCGCCGCTTTGATATTTTTGCAATTGAATGACAACGGAAAGGACAAGAGAAGATTGGGGTTACTGATTTACGCGACGAATTGCTTCGAAATTTTGTTTCATATTGAATTTGCTAACAGTCTATATACCCAAATTTATTGTGATTCATTTTAACAATCAGCCATTGCCATTAATAGTACAAACCAAAAATTGTTATACGCAGACAAAATTGTCATATACAAACCAGTTCAAAATTTTTAAAAAAGTAAATTTTTTTTTTGTAAACACTATAGCATATTAGAGGGAAATTAATGCATCCATTTGGTAAAATCTGGATCAAAATATTAAGTAAAATCTGAATCAAAACATTAAGAAAAATTGGAGAACCAAAATCAGAGAAATCTACGAAATCCGAGAGTAAAATCTGAATAATAAAAAAAAAACTAAAAGAGGAACAACTAATTGAAAGTAAAGTAGTAGTGGAGGAATCAAACTGAATCCAGAGAACAAAAAAAATGAAGTAGAGGACGGACGGGTAGCAAAATTGGACCAACACCATTCCTCTCTGGATCTAACCGAAGCCTGGAGGAGGAAGACGAAGTTAGGGTAAATATCGGGGGAGGCAACTGGAGGAGGCATGGCGTCGGGGTTGCCGTCGGAGGAAGAATCACGTCCAAAGGCTGGTCATCTGGATGAGGAATGTCGTTGTCGGGGCTGCTGTCAGGCGGGTCATCGACAAAATTGGCCGTCACCATCAAGCGATGGAAGGAAGGAATCAAGGGAGACGGAGAGTTTTCTTGCGGACGGCTAGGGTTAGAATGAGAGTATTATTTTTTTTTAAGGTTTTTATATGATTTGTGAATAGTATTTTAAAAGGCCCTAAAAAACTCTAAAAATTGATTTGTATATAGCAAACTTTGGTTTGTTTATAACAACTCCCATAAAATAAGAGCGCTTTAGTTGGTATTTCTACGGTGAACGAAGGAAAGGGAAGGTATAGAGGACGATGATGTAAAGAAATCACTCTTCCTTTCTTTTGCATTCTTTTAAACACTTCTGAGAGCAGCGAGAGGGCAGACGACGGCGGCAGATGATGCTGGCTTTTCTCTCTCTTAATTTGGTCACTTTGCGTGTGATTTTGCTCTGAAATTGGACTCGGGCATGCAGGCTCTCGCTTTCGCCGGAATCGGAGCTATTTCTGGCGCCATCTTCTCCGTTGAGGCAATTGAATCCTTGGTTGCTCTCTGGCATTCCACTGGATTGGGGATTTGGAGTGTCCTCTAAGTGGTGAGTAGTAGTAAAAAAAAAAAGAAAAAAAAGAAAATAAAATTTTAATGTCTTAAAACCTCCAGGCATGAATTAATGGCAAGGAGACGTGTATTTGAGAACAGATCTGCGCCTAAAGGTTGTTAGTATTTGTTAGAAAAGCCTAGTTAAGGGCTCATCTAGGGGCCCATTTTTCTCTCTTTTTTCTCTCTTTGTATTAGTCCCACATCATGGAGTGGGATTTCTCTCATTCCTCTTTTCCTATATTAATGTATTATACTTGTAACTTTACAATTCAAAAAGTATATACAAGGTTTAGAACTTTCTCTACATGGTATCAGAGGCAACCCGGTCCGGCCTGTCTTTGACCGCTTGGCTTCTCTGTCCACCCGGTTTCCCTTTTTGACCGCGGCGGCTTGGTCATCCTTCTTCCCGCTTGTTGATTGCGGTCTCTCTCTCTCTACCAGCCTCCCTCTCATCTACCGTGGATCCACCTCTCTTTCCCGTTTTATATAGCCTTCCTCTCTCTGGCTCGTGGACCCCACCTCATTCGGTTAGTTTTTCTATCCGCTACGGTCTCTCCCTTCTTCTCCTTCTCCTTACCGCTGCGGTCAGCTCCTTACCGCTGCGGTCTGCTCCTAACCGCTCGGCCTCCGCTTGGGTGCGGTTTATTTCTAAACCGCCCTGTCCACTACCCCTTTCCCGCGACGTCTGCCTTTACCCGAGGCAGCCTTCTCTTCTCGTCGCGGATTTCTCTACCTGCAGCAGTTGCTTATTCTCGTGGTGACCTCTTTTACTCGTAGCGATCTCTTTTACCCGCAGCCCTCTCTTCTACTCGCCTTCTCTCTTGCTCGCTGCTCTGCCTTGTCGCTAGCGGTTTCTCCTCTTCTCGGCAAGCTCCGCATCTAGGTCGTGGCATCTTTCCTTGTCGCTGGTGTACTCACCATGACCGTGCGGATTCCTGCCTAGTCGCTGCGACCTGTCTTGTCGCTAGCGGTTTCTCCCTCTCGTTGCGGACTCCGCATACTGGTCGTGGCATTCTCCTTGCCGTTGGTGTTATCACCGTGACCGTGCGGCTTCTCTTTTCTTTCTCTCTCCAGGTGGCCTTTCTTCTCTTCTCGTTGCGGCCTTTTGTCTTCCCGCTGCGGCTAGGCTCTTCCTGCGGCTGGACTCTTCCCACTGCGGCCTTCTGTGCATGACCTTGGTGCGGTTTGCTTCTATCCGCCCGGTCTAGTTCCTGTTCGCCAGCTTTTTGCTCATGTTGCGGTCTTCTCCTAATCGCGCTGCCTGCTTGGTTTTTTTCTAACCGCAGCGGCGTGTTTCTAGCCGTTGCGGGCTCTTTTCTTACCGCGCTGGTCGTGGCCGTTTCTTGCCGCTGGTGCGTTGTCACCGTGACCGCTGCGGGCTATTCCTTGCAAGATGATCAGCTGTCCTCCGGGCTCTGTGGTGTTTGTTCCGATGGTGCTGTCTTGCTCATAGCTCATCCTGGATTTTAGATTCCGGGGCCTCTCACCACATTAGCTCACGGAAACCACCACAATATTTGAACTTCGTGCATCCCAAGTTCATTACTGTTGCTAGTGGGGACACAATTCCCGTTTCTGGCGCGGCAGATACTCTCCTCACTCCCTCCATTTCTCTTCGCTCTGCCCTTCCTATTCCAGGCTCTTCTTTCAACCTTCTCTCTGTTGGTCGACTCACTACTGACCTCGATTGTGATGTTATTTTTACTTCTAACTTGTGTGTTGTGCAGGATCGCAAGACGCAAACCATCATTGGAAAAAGGAATCTGTCAAATGGTCTCTATATCCTTCACCCCTCTCCCCCAACGGTGTTGTCTTCTATTAACTCTGTTGATTGGCATCGACGTCTGGGTCACGCTCCTCTAAACATACTCAGAAAATCTCTCTCAGACGTGTCCTTCCAAGAGTTTACATGTGAGTCATGTATCTATGGGAAACATCATCGGTCTACGTTCTCACCACATCCTACTCGGAGTCCTGCTCCCTTTGATCTTGTTCACTCCGATATTTGAGGACCTTACAAAATTGCGAGTGTTTTTGGATACCGATACTTTGTCACATTTATCGATGACTACTCTTGGGTGACCTGGCTGTATCTCCTTCGTGACCGCTCTGAATTGTCCGGTGTATTCCGTACCTTTTTCATTGAAACTCACAACCAGTTTTTCACTACTATTAAAACCCTCCGCACCGACAATGCCCGTGAATACACTAGTCATGCCTTTGCTCACCTCTGTGCGGAGTTTGGGATCATCCATCAAACCTCCCGTGTATATACCCCCCAACAAAATGGTGTTGCTGAACGCAAGAATCGACACCTGCTTGAGGTCACCCGCTCCCTTATGGTTCAGATGAATGTTCCCAAACAGTATTGGAATTTTGCGGTCTTTACCGCCTGCACTCTTATTAACCGCATGTCTTCCTCTATTCTCAATTTTGCGGTTCCCTTCAATCTTCTTTTTCCCTCCAAAACTTCTTTCTCCATCACCCATCGCGTGTTTGGTTGCGTGTGCTTTGTTCATCATCTTGGCCCGTCCAATGACAAACTTGCTCCTCGTGCTACTAAATATATGTTTGTGGGTTATTCTCGGACTCAGAAGGGCTACGTTTGTTTTTCTCCCACGGATCGCAAGGTGGTTACTTCTGCTGATGTCACCTTCCTCGAAGATCAGCCATATTACTCTCAACCTGCTGATTCTCCTCTTCCACCACCTCTCCCGCAGCATGTTATCCCTATTAATTCAAACCTTCCACCTCTCCTTCCTACACCAATCCTTCCCACACCCATCCCACCTAAACCACCTACACCACCTATCATTCGTGTGTACACTCGACGTCCTTCCTCGTCTACTACCCTACGGGAGTTGCCCTACTCTAATGACGTTTTGCAGCCTGCGGATCCGACAATTGCTTCCATTGCCCACCCGCTGGCCAACTATGTCTCTTTTCACCGCATCTCTCCGGAACTCCGACAGAGTGCTCTCTCTTTATCCTCTATCTCCACCCCTAATTCTGTACAGAAGGCTCTTCAACACCCGGGGTGACGGGCGGCCATGGACGATGAAATGCGGGCTCTCTGGGCTAACCAGACTTGGGATCAGGTTCATCTTCCTGCAGGCCAACCCTGTGTTAGCTGCAAGTGAGTCTTTGTTATTAAACATGCGGCGGATGACACCTTTGAGCGTTTAAAGGCCCGCCTCGTGGCCCGGGGATTTACTCAGCAACATGATCTTGATTGTGCGGAAACCTTCTCTCCGGTGGCCAAATTGAATACGGTCCGTGTTCTTCTCTCCTTGGTTGTTCATCGTCATTGGCCTCTTTATCAGCTGGATATTAAGAACATCTTCCTCAACGGTGATTTGCAGGAGACTGTTTATATGCATCAACCTCCCGGGTTTGAGACCACGGGGGAGTCTCAGGTCTGTCATCTTCGAAAATCTATTTATGGTCTCAAACAGTCCCCGCGCGATTGGTTTGAAAAATTCTGCAAGGTTGTCTGTGATATTGGCTTCATTCGGAGCTCGGCTGACTTTTCTCTCTTCACCCGACACCGGTCAACCGAAACTGTGATCCTACTTGTCTATGTTGACAATATCCTCATTACTGACAACGATACTACAGAGATACAACATATCAAGCAACAATTAAACTCCGTTTTCAGACCAAAGATCTTGACAACCTTCGGTATTTTCTTGGGCTTGAAGTTGCACGACGCCATGATGGTCTTGTGTTATCCCAAAGGAAGTATTGTATGGACCTCCTTCATGATGCCGGCTATTCTGGATGCAAACCTGCGGATACTCCTATGGACGCCAATCAAAAGTTCTCGGCCCACAGCTCTGACTCCGACAAGTTGCTTACAAAACCGGAACACTAAAGACGCTTGGTTGGGAAACTGATCTATCTTACGGTTACTCGACCATACATCTCTTTTGCCGTGGGAGTCGTGAGTCGTTTTATGCATGCTCCTCGGACATCTCATCTTCAAGCTGTCGAGCGCATTCTTCGATATCTCAAGATCGCTCCAGGACAAGGGATTGTGTACAAGCCATCCACATCTCTATCTCTTGTCGCGCACTCTGACGCTGACTATGCAGGATCCATTGATTATAGGCGTTCCACAACTGGTTTCTGTACCTACTTCGGTGGACATCTCATAACCCGGCGTAACAAGAAACAAACTGTGGTTGCTCGCTCTTCTGCTGAAGCCGAGTACCGGGCTATGACTGCTGTTGTTTCCGAGTTAACCTGGTTTGAGAGCCTTCTGGGAGACTTCGGTGTTCGTCTCTCATCACCGGCGACCATATTTTGTGGCAGTCATAAAGCAATACACATTGCCAAGAATCCGGTCTTTCACGAACGCACAAAACATATTGAAGTTGATTGTCACTTTATCCGGGAAAAAATACAGTCAAAGAAGATAGATTTGGAGCATGTTCCTGCTACAAACTAAGTTGCTGACATCCTGACTAAAGCTCTCTCCCGACCGCTATACTACCAGTTTTTATCAAAGCTTGGTGCCTACGACTTGTACGCTCCAGCTTGCGGGGGAGTGTTAGAAAAGCCTAGTTAGGGCCCATCTAGGGGCCCATTTTTCTCTCTTTTCTCTCTCTTTGTATTAGTCCCACATTTTGGAGTGGGATTTCTCTCGTTCCTTTTTTCCTATATAAATGTATTCATACTTGTAACTTTACAATTCAAAAAGTATATACAAGATTTGAAGCTTTCTCTACAGTATTCAATAAATTTTTTTTTTCTTTTTCGGGTTTTCAAATAATCAAAAGTGAGTTGCACTTAACATTTGATGTATTAATCTGCAAATTTACATACCAAACACAGATAAAAAGGGGGCGTATTTTTCTGTAATTTTATTTTACTTTTAGGAATTATATTTTGAGAACAAAGTTTTATCTTATTTTGTTGCTTTATGATAAACGGATTTTAAAAACCGGGGTCATATTTTGGTCTAGGTCGGACTTTTTGCTAGGATTTCTCAAGGTATGTTTGACTGGAAGGAGTAGGAGGGGATGTATGGTTCTAGTGTAACTAAGGGTCCGTTTTGTCACGACGGTGATGGTCACGAACACAGTTGTTATGAACCTTCGTCCGTGAACTCCCAACCGCACCTAATAAATTTCATTCACCTTTATGTTCAAAATTAGTAAATTTTCTTGGTGGCGGTCATAACCGTTGTCATGTCAAACACGTAGCGTTTTTGTACAAATTCACCGAAGGAAAAACGCCGCACCAAACCGACCATAAATGGTAATCTCTAAACCACCCTAGTGAAAATGGGAGAATTTTAATGATGTTTGACACTGACTCTAGTCCATCATAAGACAAGTTTACGAGATTTAGCATTGACTCATATTCCCTCATTTCAGATGAGAAGAATACGAAACTCCATCTCAACCAAACAAGGGAAAAAATAGAAACTCTCATTAAATTTCTTGTTAACCAAGCAAGTATATGTGAATTATCTTCAACCCATTTCATTAGTCCTTTCCTTCTCCGCTTCCTTTCTTTCAAATTCCTCAAATCATGCAGAGTGATAAATTTAAGCACCTTACAAAAATTTGAGAGGCCTATTAGGTCAAAAGAGGGCGATATCTCGAAGATTAAGAGATTGGGTTACTACAAATATTATCACTCAACAAATATTATAACTTATACTTCTTATACATCAATAAACAAAAGTTTATCTTTAAAAGGCACGAATTCAACCGCCGAACATCTAGAGATTGAAATACATAGAAGAATTTCGAACATAACTTCGCATCTCAGGTACTATCTACTATGTTTCAAGATATTAACTCGAGAGAACAACATTATCGCCCACCATTCTTAAAAAAACAAAAAATTTCAATATGCATTTAATGAGTTAGGTTTTATCGCCATTGAGAGATGCATATTATGAGGAAACAAAAGATGCACATTCAATAAGAAAAGCTTACCAGCAGAAAACATGACCACAAGGTGTGGCTGTAGGATCCTGGCGAGTGCTCAGGCAGAGAGTGCATTTGCTAATGCTCACGTGTGCTTGAGTCTGAAAAAAGCTCTGTTAACAGATGAATATATAGAAATAAAAGAGAGACATTGTGAAACATGGGGCCTATTTGGGTCGGCGGCACAAGGGTGTGGTATTGAAAGATCCTTGTGCAAAAACAGTTTGGTGAAGGGATGTTTTGCGGGGCATGTTCCACATTCCGTGCCCAGCAAAAGCCGTTTAAAAAAAATACATATATAATCAAGGACATGAAATCAATAAACATGTACCTGCATAAATCTAAGTTGATACATTAAAATAAAGCAGAAGAAACCATCAATATCACAAATCAATGGAGAAAAATTGAACATAAGATCAAATTGACAGAGTTCATAAATTAAAATAAAACTGAAGAATTTAACAGTTCACAAATCAATGGAGAAAAACTGAAGATATAAATTAGAAATAATACCAAGTGAGGAAACCGATATCACTTAACGTTTGGAGGACAGAAGGTAGAGCGAAAAGGTGTAAAGAAAATTACTATCTTTTGAGGTGAAAGTAGCTTATGAAAGTTGAGGTTGGAGGAGAAGAACAAAAAGCTGCCAGGAGAACTAAAACCTCCTGAGGAGAGAGAGGTAGCAAAAAAACGGAGAAAAGAGTTTAGAAAAACAAATGAGAGAGAGGAAAAAAAATAGAGAGAGAGATCAGTGAGAGAGAGAGCTCAGAGTAAGGAAGATGCACAATCCCACCATCTAACCAGCCTGATATTTCATCTCTTGCTCAATGCCCGCTCCCACTGTTACACCTTCAAGGGACAGGATGGTGTTTCTTCTGTATCACTCAGATTTTCCTCAAGTTCTTCAAAATAACATAAATAGGCTTTATTTATGCACTTATGAACGGGTAAATATTTTTTGATGCAAATATAATACAAGCCACGTTCGCGTTTGTGCTATAAATCCGTGGCGGTTAAATGATTCCGTCCGGGTTTAGTAGGTTGGTGGACGGTTATTTGGATAATGGTTTTGAAATTTTGTTTTTGATGTTCTAGGTTCGTTGGGTCATTGATCCTTGAATGCTACTTTATAAGCCAAATTTAAAATCTGAGGTTCTTGGGCAATTACGGCCTGGCGAATTGAAGGTTATGTATCTTTTGCGAAATCTGGTTGGAACCAAGTGATTTGACAAGTTAAATCCTCGAATACATCTTTATAACTTGTAACGGAGGTCTGTTGGAACAACCTATGTAATTTGCCCATAGGAGCCTCGTAATCGGAAGGGCCAAAATGCTCAAATACCGCATGTTTAAATTCGTGCCAATCAGTGCACGGTCTCTCGCGAGTCATGGATTGATAACAACGTGATATCGGCCGATCTAAATGCATGGGTGCAATTAAAACGAAATTCACATAAGGGATATTATGGTAACAAAAAAATAATTCGGCGTGATAAATCTAATCGGTGGATCCCCTTTCATAAATCTATGAAATTGAAATTTAACCTGAGGGAATTGCGGATCATTACCAGCCGGCGGTGGAACCATTGGTTATGGACAAACAAGCGGGGGAGCGCCAATCTGGGTTTGAAAACCCGTCGGAGGTTAAACTAATACCGGTTGCGAAAACCTGGAGGTAGGCCATTTTGTGTGAGCACTACGGGATAGAAGGTAGATAAAGTGTGCAAACCTAGCGGTGGCGGAAATGTGACCGCCAACAAACCAGCCGGAGGGCCATCAGTGCCTTGATAACTATGAGATGAGGAGGGACCTGGACTGGAAAAGGGAACAAGATGTTTAGCCGAAAATGAGGACAACGGTGATCCCAAAAGACTAGCCGTAATCGTTGTAGTCGGAGGTGGCTCGCCTTGCGTTGGTGGAGGAGGTGGCTCGCCTAGTGTCTTGGAGTGATCCATAAATGCAAAAACTTCGCCCTGGAAAGTTTTGAAATCTTTATAAAGATAGATTTGGTACAACGTTGATCTTTTGCGTTAGATCATTGATTTGAAGGCTGGAACATTATAATGGCAGGCTCATGTTGATCATTTCTTCTTCTAGACGGCTTAAGTTAAGGCTTGTTTCTTTCCGGAAAGAAGTTTACAAAGTATTAAGTGTTTCTTTATGATCCATGGCTTTCCATAATTCCTGCTGGTTGGCTGATAAATCCTTTAATCGGGTAGATGGAGGGTCCATGCCCCATGAAGTTGAAGAGGAGGAGTTCAATTACGAGAGTATACCATTGTAACACCATTAACTAACAGAAGAATGACCGGCAAGCTGGGCTGAGCGCAAGTGAGACGAAGGGGAAAGGAGGAAGACGAGACTAATGAAAAGACAAAAAAACTTTATTAAAATCTTCCATAGTTCGGGCATACAGTGTATCCTTATTAATACAGGAGTTATCCAAATAGAACCTTTATAACTCGACACTAAATATTTACGAATATAACTTGTTCGTACTCGTCGGGCATCCTGTCCCTTGAAGGTGTAACACCAACTCACCCTTTCTTTCAGGTGATTTACATCAGATCATTACTAATCAAGCGGCGACTGTAGCAACTCCAATAAATAAAAAGAAGTCGTATACAAGTGATCACACATAGAATGCCTTAAAAGAGAAGGAGATATCGTAAAGGCAATGATGGTGGAAGAAACCAAGCATATACCACGAGCAAGCATGCTCAAGAAACAATGCAGTGAGCGTGTGTAGGGCCGTTGGGCTCTAACATATTTACTACTTTGTCCGTTGGGCTCTAACATATTTACTACTTTTTTTAATTGGATGACGTGGAAGGGCGTTAGGCCTAGGCTACTCTAGTACCATGTTAAAACATAGCCCAAAGGTCACAGGCGTACTCTCTGAACTTGGAACGAGGCCACGCACCCCAGGATGTGGTGACAGGTACATGAGTAACAATTTTTCTTAAATTCTAAAAACTTAATATCCTTAATTTTTACGCAAACCGGCATCAGAGCAACATGATCAATGTTTTAAATATTGGATGTCGACGACATATCGGATTGAGTTTTTAAATGTCGGATGTCGCAAGTCGGAGACATGTTTGGGATATTTTTAAATATTGAATTTCCATGTCTTATAAATAAATTTTTTTTTTATGAATACTAACTATAATTATATGTTATAAAAATAAAAAAATAATATAACAAATAAATAAAAATGAGTTATTTACATTACAAAATAAAATTGAATAATATCTAAGATAAATAATATTAACAAATACAAAATGATACATTGTAAAATATATTTAATAGTATAAAATAATTTTATTTTGATAATAATAAGTTTATTGCAAATAAAGTAATTTTAAAAGTTAAAAATCCTTGATTGATTATAAGTCTTTTCAAACTTATAAATTTATATTGAAAACATGCAAACAATCAAATAATAAAGGTATTAAATGTTTACATATTTTTTGTAATATGAAACTAAAAATTGTGAAACAATTATATAAAATTGGTAGTAAAAATAAAACGTTAAAAAATTGAAACAGTAAGTCTAATCGATTTACACAGATAATATAATATTCACATGCGATTTAAATATATGTTATTAGTATGCTAATATAACATAAAATAAAATAGCGGACGATATATTTAAAAGTCGCGTCGGCCGATATATCGGAAAAAATCGGACATGTAGGCCTATGTTTTACAAAAGGACAATCTTCTTTTTTTTAGAAAAATATACCGTTTTGCCCTAAAAAATGACATGTCGGAGGACATTGAAAACAATGAACATGATCAAAATAGTGAAAGTCGCAAGGTTCCTACAAACTCACCACACTTAACTTCATGAAAGAACTTTCGCATGGGAAGTGTGGTGGGCCCATAACCCACAGTTCCGAGGATTGAAACCTCCCTTTGATATCAATGGTAAGTCCCCCCCCCCCCCACCCTCAAGTACGAGCGGGAGGGGAGAGGACCTTATGCCCAAAACGAGAGTTCTAAGATAGTAAGTCATTACAAATGGGGGTATCCTCACGACCTGTAACCACCGACTTCTTAGAAACTTCGCCCTGTAATGCTAATCATCACAATACATCAATGTAGTGGAAGTAGTACTCTTTATTTCATTAGCCAGTCGCATGGGTACAATGTTTGTGGTCATGTCGTTAAATAAATATAAATTTCACACCAGACAACTTATTAATCCTCAAGTTGCCCCGCTCATGTCATCTCGATCATCTTCTTCAATTTCCCGCAGGATCATCGATCCGTTCCTCCTGAGGTATTGGGGCAATGCCTGGAGGGGGAAAACAACAAAGGAGTTAGTTGAATACACGACTAAGTGGTTCCTTAATCCTCCCCACCTAGCTTTTGCACGGCTTTGAGATGAAAACAAAAGTTAGTGTAATAGTCGAAGCACATTATATGTATACATATAGAGCAAAGTTAGTCAATAGCCGAATCAAAATAATCATGAGATCAAGTCAATTTCATAGCTATAAGAGAAATTACAATAACAATTCCAAAAGTAAAGTCCCTCGCGGCGAAGCGAGCATGGTTCTCCAGCCAGAGATTCATGAGATCGCAATAGACAACCCGTACATACGTATTCTTCCACTATGTCGACATAGTGACCAGTTTATGGGGGAGCTTCACCCAAGGGCCTCACCGTCGTGGCCCAACTGTGACAGTGGAAGGGTCATGTCCACTTCTAGGGCGTGACACAAAACGAGCCTAGGCCTCGATGGGAATTCACATCCGTCAATGTCGCCGAATCAGACGGAAATAAGAGTAAGGAGGGTGAAAATCTTATACTAGGTAGCTAGCCCAAGGTTGGCCCAACTCCTTCCCATATAAGAGTGTGTTGTCTAACCTCCCCGTCAGTGTGTCTTATTTGGGAAGGCCAACAAACCCGCCACATCCCAAAGTTGCACTCACCCATTACACAGAGTTCAACACCACAATATCATAAAATTTTAATAACAGGATAAGCATGAAAAAATCATAAATAATAGAAATAGTGCATCAAAAGATCGGAGTGCGACCCATAGGCTGTACAATACATCTTGCTAGATCACGTCGTAGCACAAAATAAGAACACTTTCAAGATAATAGTTTAATAGATATCCATCAGATAATAGTAAGTCTTAATAACTATCTCGCACATCGACTACAGTGGTGATAATCTCAATAGGGGTGCCATCAGGTTCTGACCCATAAGTGGTCATGCAATGTTCGGTGATCTTTTCTTCCAGGACATCTGTGTCCATTAACAGGGTCGCTACGGGTTCACCATGGATTTTATCTTTCTATTAGAAGTAAAAGTGGGTAGAAATAAAATAGTCGTCGATCTTTAAATCTAGGCGTTCGAATGTTGCGAGGTGATGAAATACAACTAAAGATTTTATGCGGACATATATCAAAATTAGAGAGAGTCTACGTCACTTGGGTTGAATAAGCTGTCAAAAATAATTTATAATATATAGAACATATTTTAGTTCAAGTTATCATTGATTCGGGACCTTGAGGTGCCCATGATCAAACTTCAAACAAGACAACTATTTCAGTTAAAAACCGAAAGAGGTAGTTTTTTTTTGGTTATTCGGATAATAATTTGAGGGCCCAAATGACCTCATATGAAGTTAGTGTCTAAATAAAAGTTACAACCATTTATATACTCTAGAATTTTTATGTTCAAAAGTTTCTCTGATTTGGATCTTAAGAGGTATGAATCCGAACTCAAGTTTCCTTGAAAATAAAGATATTAAAAACTTGGGAAAAAGAATTTTACGCCCTTTCAGTTGAAATTTTGATGGCTTTAAAGGCCTAGTATTAAGTTCCAATCAAAATAAGAATTATAGCCCTATGTATTGACTAAAACTTTTCCGTTCAGGGTTGAGTGTGATTTGTGAGTCTAAGGTCCTCAAAATTGAGTCTGAAGTATTAATAAAATTTGTCTATTTTAATTAAAACTGCTCATGATCAGTGAATAACATAACGAGACTGCACAAATCTCATTGCGATCCTTTGGCTAAGATAGAGCAGAACAAAACCTTGTCCTTAGAAACTTGCAAAAGATTCACCCCGCACCACTCATTAGCAACGATTGGTAAAAGTTGTGATTAACACATGCATGGGATCAGACGGTGGCTGTAAGCCACTGCCGATCCTACATGCAGGAGGTCTAACCCGCCGCCGGCTTCACGGTTCGGGCCGACGCCACCTCTACTGGGTTCGCCGGAGCGGGGCGCTCATGTGGGGAGGTGCTACGGTGGCCTGGCTCCATCGTCGGCGGGCCTAAAAATGAATAGTGAAGGTGGCGGCGGTGTTCCGCCACCCCCGTGTTTCGAGCCTAACTACTAGCAGCCGACGGCCCCACTCCGGCGTCCACCACACCCAGTCGGTTCGCCGGGGGGGGGGGGGTGTCCTCCGGTGAGCGGACTTTGACGGTCAGGCACAGGTCGGAGGATAAAAACCTCCCTCTGATACCAATTGTAAGGTCTCCCCTCTGAAACCAGTTATAAGGTTCACGCTCGGCCGCCAGAGTTTGCTCATCGGAGGATGCCCCCCCTCCTCCCCGACGAGCCAACTGGGTGTGGTGGACGCCGGAGTGGGGCCACCGGCTGCTACTAGTTCGGCTCGAAACATGGGGGTTGCGGAACACCGCCGCCACCTTCACTATTCATTTTTTAGGCCCGCCGACGGTGGAGCCATGCCATCGTAGCACCTCCCCACATAAGCGCCCCGCTCCGACGAACCAACCAGAGGTGACGGCTGCTCGAACCGTGAAGCCGGAGGAGGGCTAGACCTCACACATCCAGGATCGGCGGTGGCTCACAGCCATTGTCCGATCCCATGCATGTGTTAAATCCCAACTTTTAACTTCCTCGTACCAATCATTGCTAATGATCGGTATGGGATGAATCATGTGCAAGCTGCGAAGGATAGGGTTTCGTTCGGCTTTATCTCAGCCGAAGGATCGCAATGAGATCTGTGTAGTCTCGCTATTCACAGACCATGAGCAGTTTTCACTAAAATAGACAGACTTTATCAATACTTCAGACTCGATTTTGAGGGTCATAAACTCAAATTAGACTTGGCCATGAACATAAAAGTTTTAGTCAATACATAGGGTTATAATTCTTATTTTGACTCGAACATAATCCGAGGCCTTTAAAGCCATCAAAATTTCAATTGAAAAAAGCGTAAAATTCTGTTTTCTCTAGCCGTGTACATAAAGCCCGATCCGGCCGTCCCGGTACCGGGTCCTACGGGTCCGGGCTTCAATCAACCGACCTGGGCCTGGGTTTTCATTAAATCGGGCTCGGGGAGCTACCCCGGGAAGCGACATGATCCGGCCCTCAGGGCCGGGCCCGGCTTATATATATATTTTAAATTATTAATTAAAATATTAATAAATATTGAATTATTTTTTAAAAAAATTATACATTAAAAATTTATTATTATTAATTTATTACAATAATAAAATTCTCATCTTATGGACAAAAAAATGAATTTATATTAATATTGAACAAAAATAAAGTACATATACAATTTACATTAATTGAAAAAAATGAAATTTATTATTATTATTAATTTTAAATAAAAAATTTACAAAATTCATTAACTTAACAATCACACAAAATACATTTTTTTATCGGTTATGTGATGAATGTGAGACGCGCTAATCATCCCTTAAATTTATTGCGTCCATCTCGTCTTCTAGCTCCTCCGAACTATCCTATAATACTATAATGTGTTGCTTCCTTTTCATAGCATCAAAGTAGTTCTTGTAGCAGATGCATATTTTCAAAGATTTTTCGTTGAGCCGACTCCTCCTTGTAGCAAATGCTGAAAAAACGCATCATTTAGCATTGATTTTAAATCGCGTTTTAACCACTCAATAACGATGGTATTATTAGAGGCGTTATAAAAAAAAAATACACATTATTTTATCTTTAACTTTAAATTTTCGCACATATTTAATAATTACTTGATATATAGCTTTACTTGTGTGCGGATATTCAAAACCTTCAAAACATATTACGCGCTTATTTAGCTCCCATGAAACGGGATCAATCCAATGACACGTGATACAAATATACAATAATCTTACTTTTATGCTACTACTCCAAACGTCACTAGTTAAACACACACGTCCTTCGAAAGTTTCAAAATAATTTATTAGCGATTATTTTGATTCTGAATATGATTTAATGTCGTCGCGCCTAAGAGAGACCCTAAAACCTTTTGATATTTGGGCTGAAGCCCTTCATGTATGTATTATGTCGCATCCTCGTTGTCGTAGTGGCTGAATGACAACCCACGTCTGATGACATGTTTCATGTGCAAATCTCGTTGTCGAAGTTGATCGTACGTCTAAATTTGCCCTGCTCCTGAAATTTGTGTCTGACTGGACTCGAGAGCTTGTTTCAAAATGCAAAACTTAAGGTGTCTTGCTAGTGTCGAGTTGCCGGTAAGGGTCAGCAACTTCAAACATAATTTGCACCGCGCTTTGTATTCATCGCCGACTTTTACCTTATCGAAATGCTCCCAAACTAGCGTCGTACGATTGTATTCCACCACTACAGGCGAAGATTGAGTAGACGACGCTGGCGTTGAGGAGGACAATGTCATACTAGCGTACACACCACACTTAATTTTAAGTGAAAGTAAATTAATAGAGAGAGAGTGAGTGAGAGAGAGAGAAGAGAGTGAGAGAGAGGGGGTTGGCTGGGTTAGGGAGGGGTTATAAAAATATATATATTTTTTTAAATTTTTTTTTTTAAAAATAAGCCTAGGGCCTAGGCTGCGCTGCTGTACATCAGTACAATAGCTGACTGATGTACTACTGTACAACAGCCAACGACTCTTTATAAGAGTTAATCAACGTCGACTAACGACTCTTTATAAGAGTCGTTGACTAACGGCTCTTTATAAGAGTCGTTGACTAACGGCTCTTTATAAGAGTCGTTGACTAACGGCTCTTTATAAGAGTCGTTGACTAACGGCTCTTTATAAGAGTCGTTGACTAACGGCTCTTTATAAGAGTCGTTGACTAACGGCTCTTATAAGAGTCGTTGACTAACGGCTCTTATAAGAGTCGTTGACTAACGGCTCTTATAAGAGTCGTTGACTAACGGCTCTTATAAGAGTCGTTGACTAACGGCTCTTATAAGAGTCGTTGACTAACGGCTCTTATAAGAGCACAATCAACGGATTTTATAAGAGTCGTTAGCTTAATAGTGCCTTGGTCGGGCAATCGCCTGGGCCTGGGCCTGGGCCGGGCATTGACAGAGCCAGGGCCAGGGCCGGCCCGACCCGGGCTTTTCCTCCATACCTGGGCCCTGAGCCCGGCCTAGGCCCGGGTCGGGCCCAGACAGGCTATTTCCGGCCGGGCTCGGGCCGGCCCGCTGGGCACGATCTTTTTTTACACAACTGTTTTTCTTATGTTTTTAAAATCTTATATTTTCAAGGAACTTTGAGTTTGGACCTCTTAAGGTCCAAATCAGAGAGTTTTGAACATAAAAATTCTAAAGTTCAAATGACTGTAACTTTTATTTAGACACCAACTTCATTTGAGGCCATTTAGGCCCTCTAATTATTATCCGAAATAACAAAAAAAATTACGTCTTCCGGTTTTAACTAAAATAGTAATGTCTTGTTTGAAATTTGATCATGGGCACCTCAAATCCCCGAACAACAATGACTTTAACTAAAATATGTTTTATATATTATAAATTATTTTTGACAACTCATTCAAGCCAAGTGACATAGACTCTCTCTATTTTTGACATATATGTCGGCATAAAATCTTTAGCTGTATTTCATCACCTTGCAATATTCGAATGCGCAGATTTAAAAATTGACGACTATTTTCTTTTTACCATCCCATACTTACTAACAAAAAACTGATAAAATCCAGGGTGAACCCGTAACGACCCTGTTAATGGAGACGAATGTCCTGGAAGAAAAGATCAGTGAGCATGACCACTTATGGGTCAGGACCTGATGGTACCCCTATTGAGATTACCATCACCGTATTCGTGCGCGATATAGCTATGAAGACTTACTATTATCTGATAGATATCTAATAAGCTATTATCTTGAAAGTGTCATCTTATTTTGTGCTACGAAATGATCTAGCAAGATGTATTGTAGGGCCTACGGGTCGCACTCCGATCTTTTGATGCACTATTACATATGATTTCTGTCATGTTTATCCTGTTATTAAAATCTTATGATATTGTGGTGTTGAACTATATGTGTAATGGGTGGGTGCGATTTTGAGATGTGGCGGGTCTGTTGGCCTCCCTGAATAATACACACTGACGGGGAGGTTAGACAACAAACTCTTATATGGGAAGGAGTTGGGTCAACCTTGGGCTAGTTACCCAGTATAAGATTTTCCCCCTCCTTACTCTTATTTCCGCTTGATTCAACAACATTGACAGACGTGAATTCCCATCAAGGCCTAGGCTTGTTGTGTGTTATGCCCTAGAAGTGGACATGACCATTCCACTATCATTGTTGGGACACGACGGTAAGGCCCTTGGGTGAAGCTCCCCCATAAACTGATCATTATGTCGATATAGGGGAAAAATACATGCGTACGGGTTGTCTATTGCGATCACATGAATCTCTGGCTAGAGCAAAATGCTCGCCTCGCCACGAGGGACTTTACTTTCGAAATTGTTATTGTAATTTCATTTTTACAGTGACTAAGAAATGACTTGATCTCATGATTATTCTGCTTCGGCTATTGACTAACTTTGCTTTATATGTATACATATGATGTGCTTCGGCTATTGCACTAATTTTTGTTTTCATCCCAAACTCGCGCAAAAGCCGGATTGGGAGGACTAATGAACCACTTGGTCGCGTATTCGACTAACTCTTTTGTTGTTTTCCCCGTCCAGGCATTGCCCCAATACCTCGGGAGGAACAGATTGTTGATCCTGCGGGAAATTGAAGAAGATGATCGAGACAACGTGAGCGCGACATCCCGAGGCTTAACAAGTTGCTTGGTGTGAAATTTATATGTACTCAGCAGCACGACTGCAAAAATTGTATCCGTGCGACTGGCTAATGAAATAAAGAGTACTACTTCCGCTACATTGATGTATTGTGATGATGATTAGACTTACAAGGAAGAGTTTCTAAGAAGTTGGTGGTTACAAGTCGTGAGGATACCCCCACTTGTAATAACTCACTATCTTAGAATCCTCGTTCTGGGCATCAGGTCCTCTCCTCTCCTGCTAGTACTTTGGGGGGGGGGGGGAGGGACCTTACAACTGGTATCAGAGGGAGGTGTAGATCCTCCGACATGTGGGTTATGGGTGGCGGCCGCAAAAAGGAGGCATTGCTCTCTCAACCGGATGGATCCATCTACCGGTTCAAAGGTATTCCCTCCATGCACAATCTATTAAACTCCATACAAGCCACCAAGGCACTTCTACAACACTTGCCATCCTAAAGTATACACTTGGCATCCAAACTTAAACAAATGGTGGTGATGGCAATGGAGTAATCATTGCTCTGGTTCTTTAAGAAGGCATCGGCTCCTTCATCCTCCTCATGCCAATATGGATGGCAAGAGTTGCATGGATTTCTCCTCCCCAGCTTCATCTTCATGGATTCTATTCTCATCTCCCAGTTCTGGCATTCTCTCTTTCTTTATCTCCCTCTCTAGGAATAGAGAAACCAGGATTGGAATAGATCCGATGCGGTATATCCTAAAATCGGTGCACGGTCTCTCGCGAGTCATGGATTGATACAACCGTGTTGTCGGCCGATCTAAATGCATGGATGCAATGTAACTAAAATATAATTCGGCGTGATAAATTCAATCAGTTGGATCCCCTTTCGTAAATATATGAAATTGAAATTTAACCTAAGGGAATTGCGGATCATTACCAGTCGGCAGTGCAACCATTGGTTGCGGACAAATAAGTGGGGGAGCGCCAATCTGGGTTTGAAAACCTGTCAAAGGTTGAACTAATACTGGTTGTGAAAACCTAGAGGTAGGCCATGTTGTTGTGACAGGGGAGTTTGGTGAGATGAGGAACCGCTGGAAAAGAACCCAGATGGTGTGGTCCCACTATCGCCGAAAGAACTTGAGATGACAATTATGTTGTGGGAGATGAGGCAAGTGAGATGATAATCCATGGGTAAAGGGATCAAGATGCTGGAGGGGTGGTCCCCCTGTCGCCGGTCCTAAATTTGCCGGAACTGGAGGCGTGAGCGCTATGGGCTGGAAGGTGGATGAAGCGTGCAAACCTAGCGGTGGCGGAAATGTGACCGCCAACGAACCAGTCGGAGGGCCATCGGTGCCTTGGTAACTATGAGATGAGGAGGGACCTGGACTGGAAAAGGGAACAAGATGTGTAGCCGAAAACGAGGACGACGACAATCCCAAAATACTTGTCGTAATAGCTATAGTCGGAGGTGGCTCGCCTAGCGTTGGTGGAGGAGGTGGTTGCGACTTGCGAGATATCCGGTGTTGCTGTCTTGTAGAGATCCATAAATGCAAAAACTTCTCCCCCGAAAAGTTTTGAAATCTTTATAAAGAACTGGTACAACGTTGATTTTTTGCGTTAGATCATTGATTTTGTAGAGAATGACCCAAAAGCTTGTATGTATTACTTCAATATGTAAATACATTGGGAGAATACAAATATATATAGGAAAGAGGAGAGAAGAATAAATCATATACATGATGTGGGACTAAAGAAGGAGGAGAGAAAAATAAAGAAAGAGGGCCTAATAATGGGCCCTTTACATGGGCTTTTCTAATACTCCCCCGCAAGCTGGAGCGTACAAGTCGTATGCGCCAAGCTTGGATAGACACTGATAGAAGAGGGTACTTAGTAGAGCTTTTGTGAGGATGTCTGCGACCTGTTCAGTACCCGGAACATGCTTGAGCTCGATCTTCTTCATGTGGACTTTCTCTCGGATGAAATGACAATCTACCTCAATATGCTTTGTTCTTTCGTGAAAGACCGGGTTCTTGGCAATATGTATAGCAGCTTGGCTGTCACATAGGAGGAGAGCTGGTGAAGATAGCCTTACACCAAAGTCGGCAAGGAGACTCTCAATCCATGTGAGTTCCGAAACTACAGAAGTCATTGCCCGATATTCTGCTTCTGCTGAGGATTGAGCAACCACTGCTTGTTTCTTACTGCGCCAAGTAATCAGATGTCCCCCAAAATATGTGCAGAACCCGCTAGTGGACCGTCGATCATCAAGAGATCCAGCGTAGTCGGCATCAGAGTATGCCACCAATGTTGGGATTGAAGATGAGGTTTTGTATACAAGTCCTTGGTCAGGAGCTGTCTTGAGGTATCTGAGAATCCGTTCCACTGCCTAAAGATGAGAGCTTCGAGGAGAGTGCATATACCGACTGACGAGCCCCACGGCGAAGGATATATCAGGTCTTGTTACCGTTAGGTAGATTAGTTTCCCAACTAGACGACGATAATATTCTGGATTTTGTAGAAGGGTATCAGAATCCGAGGCCTGATCACATAGTTTGTGATTGACATCCATGAGAGTGTTCACAGGTTTGCAGCTGGAGTAGCCTGCATCATGAAGAAGATCTAGGCAATATTTCCGCTGAGAGAGAACCAGACCATCTGATCATCCAGCAACCTCCAGACCTAGGAAGTACCGAAGATGTCCCATATCTTTAGTTTGGAAGACGGAGCTCAGATGTTGCTTAACGTCCTGTATGCCGTTCGAGTCATCTCCAGTAATGATGATGTCGTCGACATATACCAATAGGAGAACCGTACCCGTTGCCTGGTGGTGAGTAAACAATGAGAAGTCAGCCGAGCTCCGAGTGAAGCCAATTTCCTGGAGAGCTTTGCTGAACTTGTCGAACCATGCCCGAGGGGATTGTTTGAGACCATAGAGCGATTTGAGAAGGTGACACACCCGAGACTCCCCCGTGGTCTCAAACCCGGGAGGTTGCTGCATGTAAACCGTCTCGTGGAGGTCGTCATTCAGAAAAGCATTCTTGATGTCCAGTTGAAGTAAGGGTCATTAACGATGGACAGCCACCGAGATGAGAACGCGGACTGTGTTGAGCATGGCGACCGGAGAGAAAGTCTCGTCATAGTCGAGACCTTGTTGTTGGGTGAAGCCACGAGCTACTAGGCGAGCTTTGAGTCTGTCAATGGTCCCATCAGGAGCATGTTTGATGACAAATACCCATTTGCACCCAACTGGTTTCTGTCCGGGAGGAAGGGGCACAAGGGTCCAAGTCTGGTTTGCCCAAAGAGCAGTCATTTCTTCTTCCATGGCAGCGCGCCACCCAGGATGTTGAAGAGTCTCATGTACGGAGTTAGGAATAAAGACCGAGGATAGTGAAGTAGCCAATGTCAGAAGATGTGGAGAGAGGCGATGTAGAGAAACATAGTTGGCCATCGGATGAGCTGTAGAGGCGGGCACCGGAGCAGCAGAACACGAAGAAGCCGAGGTCGAAGCCAACTGCATAGGGGCAACGGAAGGAAGAGGGAGGCGAGTATAGACCCGAATGACGGGCGGCTTAGGAGGAGCAATAGTGGGAGTCGGCTGAGGGAGGGTTGGAGGCGAGTTGACAGGGATAACCGACCGTGGAATGGAAGGTGGTAGCGTGGTTGGTGGTAGAAGAGGTGGTAAAGGAGGAGGGAAGAAGGGTTGATCCTCCCAGAAAGTAACATCAGCGGACACAGAGACTTTCTGGATAGCCGAAGAATAACACACATAGCCTTTTTGGGTGCGGGAGTAGCCGACGAAAATGTGTTTCGCTGCTCGGGGATCCAGTTTGTCTATAGTGGGACCCAGGGTATGGACGAAACAAGTACATCCAAAGACCCTGGGGGTGAGAGGAAAGGCAGGTGCGGAGGGAAAGAGAAGGCTGAAGGGGGTAGCATTTTGGAGAACCGAAGATGGGAGACGGTTGATGAGAAAACACGCAGTAGAGACCGCAAAGTTCCAGTATACTTTGGGAACATGCATGTGAAGCATGAGGGATCGAGCAACATCAAGAAGGTGGCGGTTCTTTCGTTCTGCAACCCCGTTTTGTTGAGGGGTGTAGGGACAAGATGTCTGATGAACAATACCGAAATCTGCGCATAGATTTGCAAACTCGTGGTTAGTATACTCACGGGCATTATCAAAGCGGAATGTTTTGATAGTAGTAGAGAATTGCGTACGAGTCTCTAACACAAAAGCCCGAAAGACACAAGGAAGCTCTGAGCGATCACGAAGTAAATACAACCAGGTGGTGCGAGAGTAATCGTCAATAAACGTTATAAAGTAACGATAACCAGAGATACTGGTAACCCTGTACGGACCCCAAATATCATAATGTATTAAATCAAAAAGAGCAGAGCTCCGAGTGCAATGTGCGGGAAAAGAAGAACGTGGCTGTTTGTCAATAATACAGGAATCACATTTAAAAGCAGGAAGGGATATGTCAGGAAGCGCCTTCTGGAGGAGAGGTAGAGGAGCATGCCTAAGACGTCAATGCCAATCACTAGATGATACAGAGGAAAGGGCGGTAGAAGAGACATCGAGGAGGTAGAGCCCGTTCTGCAGTCGACCCCTACCAATGGTAATTTGCGTCTGCCGATCCTGTATCAAAAAACCAGAAGAGGTGAAGGTGATATAGCAGTTCATATCAGTAGTAAGACGACCAACAGAGAGTAAATTAAATGGTGATGCCGACACATAAAAAGCGGAGCGAAGAGAGATGGAGGGGTGGATCAAGAGATCAGCACATCCAGAGACCGGAACACTCGCACCGTTGGCCACAGTAATAGATGTGGATGAGGAGCATCTGAGAACCTTGCCGGCAGCAGTGAGGTGATGTGGTGGGTGGCTCCCGAGTCCAAGATCCAACGGGAACTGGAGGAAAGACAGGCAGTACCTGTAGTGGAGGTGGATGCAATACCTGTAGTAGAGGTGGAGGCAACTGAAGCAGACGGAGGGTTGAGTAGCCCCTGGAGTTGTTGCAGTTGAAGGCGAAGAGCCTCAAGGTCTGTACCGGTGGGTGGAAAGCTATCAGTGGTAGCAGCAGTAGGCGGGCGAGGAGGGTAGCCATGTTTCTTGTGACAGACTGCTTCAGTGTGTCCATCCCGGTCGCAGTATGAGCACTTTGGGCGACCTCGACCACCACGGCCCCTTCCGCGGGAGCCCGTACAGCCACCCCGAGTAGAAGATGGTGGGGGAAGTAAGGGAGGAAGGGCCTGTTGAAGAAGGGACGGCGATGGTGGTGCAGACGTCTCCAGGGGAGGTGGTACTCGAAGTAACATAGAGCAAACATCTGAGAAGGAGGGGGTAGCAGGTGATGCCAGAACCTGGGCCCGGATACTGTGAAGGTGTGGCGGGACTCGAGACATAATCATAGCAATACAGAAAGCCTCCTTCTGGGCACGCTGAGCAGCGAGATCAGTAGTAGATGGCTGGTGCTGAATCCAGGCCTCCGTGAGAGTCTTAGCACAAGCCACAAAGGAGGTCATGCCTATAGTCTTGCCAACATCGAACGCTTGAAGATCGGTGATGATGTCAAAGAGGTGCTGGAGGCTGTCCTTGTCCGAGTACAAGGAGTGGAGTTCATCCCACATTGCTTTGGCGGTCTCATGATAAATGATCAACTGGTAGGGCTCACCCTCCAGAGAGTTCAGGATCCAGGTTTGGACGCGACCGTCATTTCGCAGCCATTCATCAGTAGTAGGAGAAGGAGGTGCCTGGGTAAGGTGACGCGCAAGGACCTTGGCTTGCAGGACCCTCCGAACGGAGTGAACCCACGGGATGAAGTTCGACTTCCCAGAGAGGGAAAGAGTAGTAATCCGAAGCTCATCGCGGAGTTCACGAGCAGGAGCCACGCGGTCTGCCGTGGGGGTAGTTGTAGTGGAGTCGCTAGAAGACATGGCGACCTGGAGGAGAGGAAGCGAGCAGAAGGCAGGCCGCGGCGAGTACAGACGCGCTAGGTAAGGCACGAGCTATTGTAAGCCGCGGCGGACTGGAGCAGTCCGTGGCGAGAGGAGCACAACAGATCGCCGAGAAGAGAGGGCAGTCCGTAACGAGAAGAGCACAACAACTCGCCGAGAGGAGAGGGCAGGCTGCGGCTAGATGGAGAAGGAGAAGACAAGCAGGGAGAGCTCGTCAAGTCGCGGCGATTAGAGGACGACCTCTGCGGGCTGGACCAGTCCGCAAGACGGAAATCGCAGAGAGGAGCGAGTCCGCGGCGGGCAGGGAAAGGAACTTGCCCGCCAGAAGAGGGAGGAGAACAGCAACGGACAGAGAAAGCAACGCGGACAGAAGGGAGCTCGCAAAAGCAACAGGTAATGCACAGAAGGAAATACCGCCGAGCTCGCAGCGGACCAAAGAGAGCAAGAAAAGGAAGCGAGTTCGCTGAGCTCGCAGCGGACAGAAGTAGACCGCAGAGCTAGGGAGCGAGTTCGCCGAGCAAGAAGAGGAAGCGAGTTCGCCGAGCTCGCAGCGGACAGAGGGAGACCGCAGAGCTAGGGAGCGAGTTCGCCGAGCAGGAGGAGGAGGCGAGTTCGCTGAGCTCGCAGCGGATAGAAGGAGACCGCAGATCTAGGGAGCGAGTTCGCCGAGCTCGCAGCGGACAGAGAGAGGCCGCAGCGGATTATGAGAAGCAGTGGACCCCACAGATAAGAGAGAGAGGGCTATAAAAGGACCAGAAGAAGAGTGGTTCCACGGAAGAAGGAGAGGGAGCGGAGAGGAGAAGGGCAGGCCGCAGAAGCTATGCGACTAGGAGGTGCGGACACAAAACGTCAGGCCGCGGAAACCGCAGGCCGCCGGGCGAATAGACGTCGGAATCTGCAGGAGGCACCGAGTCCCTCTGATACCATGTAGAGAATGGTCCAAAAGCTTGTATGTATTACTTCAATATGTAAATACAAGGGGAGAATACAACTATATAGGAAAGAGGAGAGAAGAATAAATCTTATACATGATGTGGGACTAAAGAAGGAGAAGAGAGAAATAAAGAAAGAGGGCCCAATAATGGGCCCTTTACATGGACTTTTCTAATAGATTTGAAGGCTGGAACATTGTAATGTATGTCTCCTGTTGATCATTTCTTCTTCTAGGTAGCTGAAGTTATGGTTTGTTTCTTTATCGGAAAGAAGTTTGCCGAGTATTAAGCGTTTCGTTAAGAGCATCCATGGCTTTCCATAGTTTCTGCTGGTTGGCTGATAAATCCTTTAATCGGGTAGATGGAGGGTCCATGCCTGCTATGGCTTCGAAGAGGCGGAGTTCAATTACTAGAGTACCATTGTAACACCATTAACTAACACTAACAGAAGAATGACCGGCAAGGTGGGCTGAGTGCAAGCGAGATGAAGGAGAAAGAAGGAAGACGAGATTAATGAAAAGACAATTTTTTATTAAAATCTTCTATAGTTTGGGCGTATCCTTATTTATACAGGAGTTAACCAAATAGAGCCTTTATAACTCGACACCAAATATTTACAAATATATCTTGTTCGTACTCGCCGGGCATTCTGTCCCTTGAAGGTGTAACACCAACTCACCCTTTCTTTCAGGTTCGCCGGGCATTCTGTACCTTGAAGGTGTAACACCAACTCACCCATTCTTTCAGGTGATTTACAGCAGATTCATTACTAATCAAGCGGCGACTGTAGCAACTCCAATAAATAGAAAGAGGTTGTATACAAGTGATCACACATAGGATGCCTTAGCAGAGAAGGAGATATCGTAGCGTTCAATTGGCAATGATGGTGGAAGAAACCAAGCGTATACCACGAGCAAGAATGCTCAGAAAACAATGTAGTGAGTGCCCCATCACGTGTAGGGCCATTGGGCTCTAAGATATTTACTACTTTTTTTAATTGGATGACGTGGAAGGGGGCGTTAGGCCTAGGCTACTCTGGTATCATGTTAAAACATAAGCATCCAGCCAAAAAATAATTGGTAGGAGATGGAAAGACCCAAGATCTGAATTAAGGACACAAGACTGTTAATTTTCCGATGTGGTACTATTCTCACCCAAGATCTGCATTAAGGGCACAAGGCTATGTTAATTTTCTGATGTGGTACTATTCTCACCCAAGATCTGCATTAAGGGCACAAGGCTATGCTAATTTTCATATATAGTACTATTCTCACCCAAGATCTGCAAGGGCACAAGGCTATGTTAATTTTCCGATGTGGTACTATTCTCAACATATAGATATTAGCAATAGCCATTTAGAAAGCACTAACAGCCATGGTGAGTGTGATAAGATGTATTAGTGGTAAGCCTACGAGTTCGGCAATTTTCAAAGAGCGGGAATTCACAAAGTACAATAATTATAATACTAAATTAGATTTGTGCATGCAAAAAGGAAACAACATAATCATCTATAAAACACATAATTACTTAGGGTCCGTTTGGCACGGTGGTGGTGGTCGTGAACACCGAAGTTACGAACTGTTGTTCGTGAACGTCCGAACTCACCTAAGAAAGTTCATCCATTTTTATGTTCAAAATTAGTTTGTTTTCTTGGTGGCGGTCAAAATTGTTATGTCAAAAACACATATTTCATGACAACAAACACATGGCTTTCACATGGCCTTCAACAAACATATTTACTTTGAAAGCAAATCACAAATAACTGGAATAGAGTAAATCATAATGAAGATGTCAATAGCCTTTCATATGACCTTCAAATTAAAAACTTAAGGCTTCCATCATCAATTGCATAGAAAGAAGGAAAAAAATCCAAAATTTATATGATGCTTAAAAGGAAAAATATAGCATGCATTACCTCCGAAGTCGACGGAGAGTCAAAGCCCGAGGCACCTTTTCTAATAGTTGTACCGGTGATCAAGTTGCCATCTTCATTCAAAACTGGCAAACCTCTCCCTGCAGGCAACAAATATGCATTGAGAAACAATTCATAAACAACCGAGGCCTATTCCATCTACTTTAAATCTTGTATAAAGCTTTAGGCTTCGTTTGGCATGGCGGTGGTGGTCGTAAATGCATGGGTTAAACCGACACCTAACAAACTTCATCTTTTAAACATAAAAGTGGATGAAGTTCCTTAGGTGTGCGTTAACAAATGACAGTTTAACCCCCATGTTCACAATTGCCACCACCATGCCAAGCGGAACCTTAATCTCAGCTGATTAGACCTCAGTCCAGAGACTCCAGAGAGAAGTCTACAATGTTCCTTAACTTGAGATAAAAAATACAAATTGTTGGAAATTTTGAACAAATAATTTGGTGCTGTGATTTAGAATGGAGAAAAGAAATAATAATAACAATTTTTTATTTATGATTTTGGATATTCCTATATTTATGTATAAATATAAGACGTTTTTTTAGGATCTCGCATTAATATTGTTAGAGAATATAGGGAAAAACAACGTAAAGGCCCAATAAGTTGGCTCATTTATTGTCTTTTTGTTTAGTCTCACATCTTCTGTATCGGATGCTTTCTCTCTCTTCTCTCCTATATATTTGTACTCATACTTGTATTTTGTGATTCAAGAAGTATATACAAGGTTTGAACCACTTCTCTACATGGTATCAGAGGCAAACCGGTCCTCCACGCGGTTAAGATCTTTTCTAACTGCAGCTTCCCGTGCAGTTAACTCCTTTTCTAACCGCGGCTTTCCGCGCGGTTAAGCTCTTTCTAGCCGCTCCTCTTGCTCTCTCTCTCTCTCTCTCTCTCTCTCTCGTGTCTTTCACCTCTTCTTCTTCTTCTCTTGCCCCCCTTTTATAACTCTCTCTCTGTCCGATGGGGTCTGTTCCTTTTTTCCTCTAACCGCGTGGTTTCTTCTCGGCTACCCGCTTCCTGTCTACTTGCTGCGGTCTCCTTCTCTAACTGCCGAGTTCTCGCCTTCTCGTCTTCTCGCCGCGACTTCTCCTAGTCGCTGCAACCTCCCTAACCGGCGTGTTTTTTTCTACCCACCTTTTCGTTGCTTTCCTCTCTTCTCGCCGCGACTTCTTTTAGTCGTTGCGGCTTCCCTAACCGCTGCGAGCTCCGCATCTAGGTCGCGACATCTTTCCTTGCCGCTGGTGTGCTCACCGTGACCGTGCGGACTTCTCGCTCGGTTTCTTCTCTGCTTATCGCCACGGCTTGTTTCTATCCGCTGCGGTCTCTCTTCTATCTGTTGGTCGCGGCCTTTCCTGCCGCTGGTGTGTTAACACTGTGACCGCCGAAGACTGTTTTTTACTAGGCGCAGTCTCTCTTCCTTGCCGCTGCTGCTGCTGCTTGCTGACCGTTGCGGCTTCTCCTTGCCGCACAGCTTGGTCGCAAATCCTTGCCGCGTGCGATCTCTCCTAGTCCCTGTTGCTTGCTGACCGCTGCGGTTTCTCCTTGCCGTGCAGCTTGATCGTCAGTCCTTGCCGCTCGGTCTCTTCTTCTGCATCTGCGGACAGTATTGCCTTAGTGTGCCTGTCGACCTTCTATTCTTGCCCGACTATTCTCCGGGCTCTTGCTGTGCGTTCTGTGCCTGCTCCTCTGCGGTCTTGTTCTAACCGCTCGGACAGGTTGCCTTCTCGCTGCTCCTTGGTTCAGTCCACATGGCGTCAGATTCGCTTACTGTTTTCGATGCTTCCACACCTCCCTCAACCACCAGTGACGACATTGCTGCTCTGCATGCTATACTTCAACAACTCCAAAGGATGGTCAGTCGCTCCTCTGGATCTGTGGCCTCGATCTCCGATGAAGGGATATCTTGCCTCTCCCACGACTCTCACTGGATTATGGACTCGGGTGCCACACATCATCTCTCTCAGTAGAAGCCGTCGCAGTACTTAGCTTCTGATTATCCCAAGTTTATCACTGTGGCTAATGGTGACACGACACCGGTTTCTAGCGCTGCCCATCTGCCTCTTACCCCCTCCCTCTCCTTATCCTCGGTTCTTCATGTTCTGGGGTCCCCCTTTAATCTTCTCTCTATTAGCTGTCTTACTCAGGACCTTGACTGTTGTGTAACCTTCTCCCGTTCTTCTTTTGTTGTGCAGGATTGACTAACGCAGACTATACTTGATCGGGTGCGGCTGTCCAATGGGTTGTATCTTCTTGATGTTCCACCTACTGCACGTACCACTATCTCCTCCGTTGACTGACATCGTCGTCTTGGGCATGCTCCTCTCCAGATTCTCAAGAAAGCTCTTTCAAGTGTTCCTCTTCAGGAGTTTTTTTGTGAATCATGCATTTTTGGCAAACAACATCGTGTCTCTTTTACTTCTCCCTGTACTAGGAGCGATGCTCCTTTTTCGCTGGTACATTCTGATATTTGGGGACTATATAAGATCCCTAGTATTTTTGGCTATCGATACTTTGTAACCTTTATTGATGATTACTCGCGAGTTACCTGGTTATACTTCCTGATCGTACCAAACTCACATCGACTTTTTGCACTTTTCTTATCGAGACTTGCACATAGTTTTCCACGTGTTAAAATAATCCGTACTGATAACGCTCGTGAGTATACCGGCCGAACCTTCTCCAATCTGTGCGCCGAGTTTGGTATTATCCATCAAACTTCGTGTGCATATATCCCTCAACAAAATGACGTCGCAGAACGAAAAAATCGCCACCTTAATGTTGCTCGCTCTCTTATGATTCAAATGCAGGTTCCCCCTCTCTATTGAAACTTTGTTGTCTTCACTGCATGTCATCTTATCAATCGCATACCCTCATCTATCCTCCACTTTGTGGCCCCCATGAATCTCTTGTACCCATCCAAGAATCTCTTCTCTCTCACACCTCGTGTGTTTTGATGTACCTGTTATGTCCATACTCTTAACCCCTCAAATGACAAGCTTGCCCCTCGTGTTACCAAAGCTATGTTTGTGGGATACTCTCGCACTCAGAAAGGGTATGTCTGTTATTATCCTGCCACTGGTAAGGTGGTTGTTTCTGCCGATGTCTCTTTTCATGATGACCATCCCTATCAAACCGCTCCTACTGATCCTCTTCTTCTTCCTTTCCCTCTACCTCGGCCCACAATTCCAGTTACGTTTCCGCTTCCACCTCTTCTTCACACACCTACTCCAGTTCCAACTACATCTCCTCTGCCACCTCTTCTTCCAACACCTCCACCGCTAGTCCTCTCCAAACCACCCATCGTTCAAATTTATACTCGTCGTACTCCACGTTCTGATGCCCTGCAGCAGCTTCCCTCAACTGGTGTGGTCTCGCGGCCTGTTGATTCGACATCAACCTCTACGGCTCATCCCTTGGCTAATTATGTATCTTTACATCGCCTCTCCCTGCCACTCCTTACATTTGCTCTCTCTCTCTCTAAGCTCTATTTTTATACCTAACTCTGTGCAGGAAGCTCTTCAACATCCAGGATGGCGTGCTTCCATGGATGAGTAAATGACTTCTCTATGGGGCAATTAGACTTGGGATCTTATCTCTCTCCCTCCTGGCCAGAGCTGTGTTGGTTGTAAGTGGATTTTTACAGTCAAGCAGATGGCGGATGGAAAAATTGATCGCTTGAAAGCTCGGCTTGTGGCACGGGGGTTCACTCAACAATACGACCTTGATTATGATGAAACTTTCTCCCCTGTCGCCAAATTAAACGCGGTTCGGGTTCTGTTCTCCTTAGTTGTTCATCGCCAGTGGCCTATACATCAGCTTGATATCAAAAATGCCTTCCTGAATGGTGACCTTACTGAAACTGTTTACCTGTATCAACCGCCCAGGTTTGAGACCACGGGGGAGTCTCGTGCATGTTTGCTTCGAAAATCTATCTATGGTCTCAAACAGTCTCCTCGGGCGTGGTTTGAGAAGTTCAGTAACGTTGTTCGTGAGGTTGGTTTCAAGAGATGCTCGACTAATTTCTCTCTCTTCACTCGTCATCAGTCAACTGGGACGGTGATACTTCTTGTTTATGTGGACGACATTTTGATTACTGGTGACGACAAAGCAATACTTAAATTCTGTATTTTAAATAAAAGATCTGAGAAATCTTCGGTACTTCCTTGGCCTTGAGGTAGCAAGATGACCTGATGGTCTTGTCTTATCTCAACGAAAGTATTACATTGACCTTCTGCAAGATGTTGGACTCTCAGGAAGCAAACCTGCGGAAACCCCGATGGATGTCAACCACAAGTTATGTGCTCAAGGATTTGAGTCTGACTCTCTACTTCCAAATCCAGAGTACTATCGGCGTCTTGTGGAAAACTAATATACCTAATGGTTACAAGACCCAATATCTCATTTGCAGTTGGAGTGGTCAGCCGATTTATGCACACTCCAAGGGTTTCTCATCTTCAGGCAGTCGAATGCATTCTCGGGTATATGAAGACTACTCCTGGACAGGGACTTGTGTATACGCCATCCTCGTCTCTTTCTCTTGTTGCATACTCTGATGCGGATTATGCGGGTTCTCTTGACGATCGACGGTCCACTACTGGCTTTTGTACTTACTTTGGAGGAAATCTCATCACCTGGCGTAGCAAGAAGCAGTCTGTGGTTGCTCACTCATCAGCTGAGGCTAAATACCGTGCGATGGCGTCTGTTGTATCAGAACTCACATGTCTTGAGAGTCTCCTTGGGAATCTGGGAGTTGAATTATCCTCTCCATCAGTTTTGTTGTGCGGCAGTCAGGCTGCAATCCACATTGCAAAGAATCCTGTGTTCCATGAGCGGACCAAACACATTGAAGTCGACTGCCACTTTTTTCGAGAAAAGGTTCAATTGAAGAAGTTGAAGCTAGAGCATGTTCCTGCCTCTGATCAAGTTGCTGACATTCTCACTAAGGCATTATCACGAAAATTGTACCATCAATTCTTGTCCAAGCTTGGTGCCTACGACTTGTACGCTCCAGCTTGCGGGGGAGTGTTAGAGAATATAGGGAAAAGCAATGTAAAGGCCCAATAAGTTGACCCATTTATTGTCTTTTTGATTAGTCTCACATCTTCTGTATATGATACTTTCTCTCTCTTCTCTCATATATATTTGTACTCATACTTGTATTTTGTGATTCAAGAAGTATATACAAGGTTTGAACCACTTCTCTACAAATATATTTCACATGGGATTTTCCTCTGAAGCACCAGCCGATCATTTTTCTCCGATTGAAACAAAAATAGAGGTCTGAAGAAAATTTTGAAGGAGGAGAGGTCATGCTTCATGTATCAGAAGGTTATTTTTCAAAGAATTTGTCAGATTGTGAGGATTTCCCAATTCTATGTTTTCTAGAGATGAAGAATTTTCTGGAGGATTTTATGAAAATTGTTTGGTACAAAGTTGAAATTTACTTATGATATTCATTCACAAACTGATGGACAAACATAAGTGGTTTCTAAGAGTTTATGTAATTTACTATGATGTTTGATTGGTGATTTGATTCAGCACATGAAATCCAATGCTTCCAACAGCTGAATATGCTTATACTTATGTGCCTCATACTACCACGAATATCTCCTTCTGAGGTTGTTTATGGCATGCATCCAAGAAACATGTATATATCATATAATTATTCAAGCATAGAACATACTTTTACTTAATAAATTTTCTGTCGAACATCGACATAACCTTTATACTTGTTTGAATTAGAAGAGCATGTTTTCTTCCAAATATGCTCAAAAGGTCCACGCAAGTTCCCATCTACCACTTGCAACCTGCTAACCATCTCATTTGCTTTATTCCTGGATGATCAATTACCTCCAAATAAACCCGAATTATTAGCCACAGAATCCATATCTGATGCTTTAAATACTGAGATCTGGAAGAATTGAGAGCTCAACCATGAGAGTCAGAGATTCCTCCTATTTGTACGGGGGATTACTCAAATGTAATGGGTGAGTGCTTCCCCTAATAACATCCATGAGTAATTCTAGGTGAACCACTTCTCTCATGCATTTTTCTCTTCTATCTGAGAGCTGAAATTCCAACTCCTAACAACTTTCAATTACACTATATTTATTGGGCCGCATCACACCTAGGAATTCATCATACTCCCTCCTCTCTGTAAGAAGAGACTTAGTGGAGGGGGACGAATAGGGCAGCCGATTGCACAAAGCAACCCGGCGCAACGAGGGTTTAGGGAAAGGTTCCACCACAAGAGTGAAATGTAGGCAAATCTTACCCTGCAAAAGACTGCTTCCAGGAGGGGGACGAAGAGCAGCAAAAAAAAACAATCTTAGAACTACCTCACAAGAAGAATGAGATTGTATCACATAGGTTGACTGGGCTATTGAAGTCAAGGTGTGTGCTATGTGGTTAAAGGCACTCTTAAAGCTCGAGACTCATTAGGATAGAAGATTTGGGCTTCCAACCTTGGCACTTGCCTTTTTGCGCCTTTGAAACATAAGAGGTGTTAACCCGAAATCCTGCGACAGCAGCCAAAGCCAGTCGTCGATCTCCAGAAATGTGTGTGGTTATGGTCTGTGTAGCCGCACCAGTCCAGCAGAAAAGGTGGGTACTTGCCATGTGACGACACCCACTTCTCCAGCCTTAGTGACCGATTAGCTCGGTTGAACTTAACAGTGGCCCAAGTCTCGAGAGGTCCGGGAGAACACTCCAAGTGTCCGCCCCAGCTCCCCTCTCCCTAATCAGCGTTGGCTGGTGCGGTTACAACCTGTTGTAACGATACAACCTGTTGTAACGATACCTCTTCTCTCCCCTCTCCTGCCTGGATTCTCCTGTATCCCGGGTAGCTCGCATTTATTGCACCGGCCCGTTCGGGTGACCCTCTATCAGCATAAATAGAGGGTCAGGGGTGCCTAGAGGGGACACTGAACTTTGGCCAGAACCTCCCATGTATTAGGTGCGGTTACAAGTTTGTGGTCGCCCATTGTTGTCTGCTTCTCTCGTGTCTTCGATTGTAATAGCTGTTTGAAGATATAAAATTGTCTGCAACAAGTGGTATTTGTCGTTGCATGCAAATCTGGTGTAGCCTCTCACAACATCCTTTTCCTTTTTCCCCCTCTACTCTTTTTTGTCCGCCTCAGCTCTTTGTGGCTAGTAACCGATTGCTTGCAATCGGTGATCCCCCCTTTCTGAAAAGATCTGTGGTAGTGCGTGAAGGTTGGAGACATTTTTGGTTCCAACAGTTCAAGCACGTGGCCTTCACATCAAGCAATTGGAGAAATCACCACAATGGTCGGAGGACAGCAACCCTCAAATTCGCCCAACATTTCAAACCCTCATGGGGAAGTGCGGTCACAAGGGAGGAATTTGACTAGGTATTTTGGATCGTCAGACGGTCGATCGGAGTCCGCGCGTGTGTCTGGCTCCGTTTTTCCTATTTTTATGTATTTTCTTTTATTTTTAAGCGGTATTTAAAGAACTGGCTTGAATTATTAAATCATTCAATCACGACTGTCTGATTTATTTAACAAACTAATCCGAATTAATACCTCCTTAATATCCACGGTGAGGGAATCAAAGACTTGAAGGAAGCAACTGCTCTCTTCTTCGGTTGCGAGACGGTATGCACGGTGCGACGCCGTGTGTCTGCACTCTCCCCCTTGGTGTCGACGCCTAGGGCTTCACCTCCCCGCCTTCTGCTGCCTCCTACCGACTTCCGCCACCTCATATCGCCACCTACCAGGTATTTCGCCTCTCACCACCTAAGATCTGAGCCTCCACTTCCCTTTCCGCCCCAAAACACCACCTGAAACTCCACTCCAACGATTCCCCAACTTTCTACACCCCAGATCCACTCCTCCTCTTCCACCACGTTGCATATCTTTGCCTTCCCGCACATCTACTGTTATGGACTTGCACGACGACGAGACGTCGTGGAGGGTCTACACGCGGAGGAAGACGACGATGAGTTCGTCTGGAGGAGGAGAGACCGAAGACATGACGTCGGCGAGACTACTTTATTTATGTCGCACTCAGTATTTCATATTATGTTGTGTGCGCATTTATTTTACTCGCACTTGCCAGTCGCACTGCGTGCCTATAAGAGGTGGAGTTGTACTCCTTTTTTGATTATGCTCGGATGAATGAAAATTAGGGTTGCTCCCTAAGATTTCCTCTCAACCCAAATCCTCTTCTCCCTCACCTCCATCGGCCCTCCTCCTCGCCGGGTTCCTCTCCGGGATCGTATTAATTTGGTCCAACCTGCTTCATCGCCCGCCAACTCGCTGCCAGAGCTCGTGATCGTCCGAAACTGTATTTTCGCGATCAATTCCGCACATCCATTGCAGTGCTAGATCCGGTTTTCGCTTAGCGCCGATTCACTGCCTGTTTCTGCGCTCGTTTACCCTCCGCACCGTCCGCTTATTTCCGCGCCAGACGGTCGCTTCCGCAAATTGTTTGGCCTATTCTCCTGATCCCGATCCGCCCCCATTCTTTGAATCTGCCTGTTTCGCGCCGTTCTCCTGATCCGCCTGCCACAATGCGTTTCTGCGTTGGCCGATTTTCCGTTCCATCGATCGGTCGTAGAACTTTTGATTTTCGCCATTCCTCACCAAATCCGCCTCCTACGGCCTCCGTCCAACGTCTCCAGCCCATGACTCCCACCACCCGCTCCTCCGGCGACTCCACTCCGGATACTGCCGCCGAAGCTCTTACATAATGCGTCGAGGCTCAAGAGCAACTCGTCGCCTCCACGCATGCCTCTCTTCTTGCCCTCCACTCCAAGATTGATTTCCTCCAGGCGTCTGCCACCGCCGTGTTTGCCGTGTCTGACTCCGGCTAGCCAACGGACGACGGATCCCTCCTCGACGTCGGGTCGTCGGTCGTTTCCCTCGGACACCATCCTCCGGCCATTCAGGGTCGGTCCGCCCTCTCCCTCAATATTTCCTCTTTTGTCGACATAGACCCGATGGGGTGGATCGCCAAGGGGAAGCAATTTTTTGACCTCAATTGCACGCCAAAGCACGACAAGTTGTCAACGTGGCTTGGATGGCTCGACCGTAAACTAGGCTCGGTGGCTTCGCCAATCCAACCCGAGCCTCTCCTGGCCCGAGCTCAAACAGGAGATGATTCGGCGGTACGACAACCGCTACTTTGGCTCTTCCTCTACCGAGCGGCTATGCGGCATCCATCAGACAGCCGACCTGGATGACTACATTGATGAGTTTGTAGCCTTGGTCACACATGTCCCCGGCTTGCCACCCGACCATTATTCGGGTTTTTTCATGCAGGGACTACTGCCCCACATCCGCTCCCGACTCCGCACGCACCATCCCCGCACAGCCTCCGACGTCCTTGACATGGCGCGTCTGGTGGAGGCTGACCTCGTGCAGCCAATCACCACCCACCTCGGCCGCCTCGGAGGCCCCCTCCATCAGCAGCCCCGTAGCGACCGCCCCTTGGGGGAGACCGACCCGGCCGACCGGTGGTTCCCGAGCGCATCTCCAACAGTACCTATAATGAATGTCGCAGGAAGGGACTATATTTTCGGTGTCGACAACCCTACTCTCCTACCCATGTGTGCTCCATCAAGGAGTTCCACGACATCATCGGCGACTTCGACACAGAGGTCATCTTGGAGGACTTCGAGGCCGTGGAGCTATCCGAGGTCGATGGCGCGGTGGACACCGCCGCGAATAATTTTCACCTCTCAGAGCTACCTTGTTTCTCGGTGGGTGACATTACGGGGCTGCAGACCATGAAGCTAGTGGGCACATTGCGTGATCATTTCATTATGGTCATGGTGGACAATGGTGCGAGCCACAACTTCCTTTCAACCCAGTTAGCGCACCAGCTTCGCCTTACTAAGATTCCCTCCCCTGACTTTACAGTCTGTCTGGGCGATGGGAGACGCCGGCCCACCCACGGGTGTTGCGCCGCTCTCTCCCTGACAGTGGGGTCCTGCCCGGTGATCGCAGACTTCTAAGCCTTCGGGCTCAGCGGTATTGACGCCATTCTAGGCGTGGCTTGACTCCGCACGTTGGGCGAAGTGCAGGTCAACTGGGAGAGTATGACTAAGTAGTTCCTACAGGAGGGCGAGACGTGCCGCCTGGTGGGTGACTCCGCTCTGCTTCGCTACCCGATCTCGGCCCGTGCGATTCAACGGACCACCGAAGTCGACTTTTCTGCATGGCTTTTGCCACTCTCTACTACAGCATCGCCGCCTCCTTCACACCCGACCGATCTTCAGGCATTACTCGCTGAGTTCGGCGACATTTTTGAGGCCCCGACTGGCCTTCCGCCGGCTCACCAGACAGATCACGTCATTCCCCTCCAGCCCGGGACTGCGGCGGTGTCGGTCCACCTTTATCGCTACAATTGACACCCTTACCGCAACTGGTAGGTGGCGATATGAGGCTTGTACAACAACACAAAAGTGTACAAGGATTAGGATTTCAGAATCTCGCAAAAGATCTCGACCACTCTTTTTCTAGACTTTCAGCTGGGCTTTTGGATCCTGCTATCAAGGACTTTAGTCGCGAGATAGTGATCATCCCCTTGATCTCCATCTAGAGATAGTCGTCAGCTAGTGTCCACCTTGTACCATGCTTGACCATCTTTAGTTGTGAAGGGAAACTACTTCTAAGCATCTGGGTACGTGATGGGACCTCCCTGCCGCAACACCTGTGGTCCTTTTAGTGTTGCCTTAGTTTCTTTGTCCTTACCCGTCAACCCGTCGAGCCCGACCGTTGTACCAAAAACCATAAGATGCATTGATCCAAATATTTTGGAGTAAGGATTTTCCTTGCTTCAACAGAACTGTATTAAGCTAAAAAGTGCCCCACTTTAATGGGCACATTCGCTCAATGCTACAAGCAAGATCTCACTTGAAACATACTGATATGTTAGGTTGAATATATATATATATACACACACACGAGTGAGGGCACGAGCCTTCGGCCCGGGGGGCATTCGGCCCGGGGGGCATTCGGCGGGGGTGTGACATTTGTCATGAAAGAAACATTTGTCGTGGGGACGACATTTGTCGTGGGTGGGCGACGTTTGTCGTGGGTGCGCGACGTTTGTCGTGGGGGCGACGTTTGCCGTGGGGGCGACGTTTGCCGTGGGGGCGACGTTTGCCGTGGGGGCGACGTTTGTCGTGAGGCCGACATTTGTCGTGAGGGCGGAATTTGTCGTGGAGGAGGCATTTGTCATGGGGATGACATTGATCGTGGGGGGGGGGCGACATTGGGCGTGAGGGCGATATTGATCGTGAAGGGCGACATTAGTCGTGGTGGGCGACATTGGTCGTGGGGACGACATTGGTTGGGGGGGATGACTTGATCGTTCGAGTTTTGAATAGTAGAGATTTCAGAAGACGTATAAGCCTAAATTGAAAGCAAGAAGAAGAAAAACCTTCAACAATTCAGCGGAAATATGGTATATTTGAGGCAAATATGGAATGTGCACGCACCTTTGGCACAAAAATGCAACGCTGAAATATAAGAAGCCAAATAAAATGTCAATATAAGACAAATTCTATAATAGTTACACTGTCTGCACAAAGGATCTTGAATTTAAAGTTGAACAAAGATAATGAGTAAAAAGATCAAGTTGGTATTATAAATCCATAATTGAGGAAAAACTGAGCCTTTAAAGTTGAACAAAGATAATGAGTAAAAAGATATGTTGAGAAGCCCAAAGCAAATAAATGCATTGAGAAGGCTCAGATGCACATGGCAGGATCCCCCCCCCCCCCCAAACAAAGCCTATATTGTAAAGCCAAAGAAAACTGATTCAACATAAGGAATATTATATTAGTTTGCTATGAGATGAGGAAGTGGTGGAGACTAGCCCAGATCAGGTCGTCGCAAAAGTACCCGACGTCCAGACTCTTATCGACCTTAAGTCTTGCACTTCGCGTTGTGTTATTTTATAATTTATCGTAAATTGTTTTGTGTGTTTGTAAAATATATATATATATATAAGATTTAAATATATATTATATATATATATATATATATATATATATATATATATATATATATATATATATGTTAGGTTAAAACAGGAGGCCGGCCCCGATTCTGCCACTGTACATCTTTCCGGTTTTCCCGATCCAAAGGCACGGAGCGCAGTTTTCTTCCCGATCTCCCGACTCAGTCATGGCGATCAACGCAACACTGCACGCCTGTAATCCCACGACGCCGCCACCTCCTCCGGAGCTCTAACCACCGGCCACGATTCTGACATGACCGCTCGATCCAGCAACCGCCATGGCCGTTCGTGTGCAGTTTTTCTTGTTTTTTTTTCTTTCTTTCTCTTCTCCGTTCAAACCCTATAAATGGGGCTACTTTAGTTTTCTTTTCCGGAGATTGTTGATATTGAAATACTAAAGTATTTGCTATGAACCCTGCTTGCTGTGAGAGCTTGCCATGTTTCCTGTAGGTGTTAGGCGTGTGATGAAGGTTGTCGTTCCTGTGTGTTAGTTCTGTAGCTGTGGCGGGAGTAATCGGAGAAGATAAACAGTAAAATTAATTTTACTGTGCTTACTCTATGAATTCCGTGAATAGTAATAGGAAATTTGCGGCTGTGAATCTGTTGGATTCCTAGAGAGGGGAGGATCAACTTGTTAGAGTTTAGGTAAAGGTGTGTTAATTTATTGCTTGCTAGTGGGATTAGGAGTAAATTAGATATACTATTATTATTAGAAAAATTCCGTTGATCCACCTTGAATGATTGAGATTTCGTGAAGACACTTGTGTAAGATCGAGCGAATTTTAGGTTTGTTAGGTTTGTGGCTTCTCAAGAGTGTTAGAGATTTCGTGGATCCTCTACTTGTGAGAGTGAGGGAAACTTCTCTTTGGTGGCCGTGTGCGATAGCGACCGACCTCGGAGCGGGAGATCGAAGGTGACGAGGAGTTCCTCGCGTGATCGCCATCGACTTCGGATACGGAAAGACGTCTCTTTCCGTGGGTAACTTATTTCTATCTTTTCCTTTGTGAGTGTCTATATTTTCTCTTAAGTTAACTAGACTCATTGCTGGGTTTTCGCCCGAGTATTGTCAGTGAACGCTACGTACAAAACTCCAAACGGAAATGTATTTGAAGTTCACGATTTCCGTTTTGCTACGACAAGGGAGAACAACGCGAAAGTTGCGAATTTCGTTCCCCGAATTAAGAATCGAACCATTATTTTAAGAAAATCATTTTTAAACAAAAATAGTTTTGTTTGTGTTTTATAAAAAAAGAAAACGTTGCTTAAATTCATATGTCAGCGCAACACCCGCTCAAATTGTTTGCAAAACTCATATTTCATTGCATACATTTAGGGTTTCCTAGAAAAAAAAAGGCGTCAGGCAAGCAAACCCTACGCGCCATCCTGCATCAATTTGGTATCAGAGGAAGGTTCCGAAATTTTTCTAAATTTTGAGATCCACCCTGAGTAGAATAGGAACCCGCATATCATTTTGAATTTTTTTTCCAAAAAAAAAAGAATTTTTTTTAATCATCATTGCATTTGACTTATGTGTTCGCATGCATCAGCGTAGTGATAGGATGCGTCGAGTTGAGCATGGTCAACCAAGTCGTGGGAACGAAGAGAATGAACCACCCCCGTGGATTCTACCATTCACCCACCAAATAGCCGAGTTGAACCTGGCCATACGAGAAGGGTTTGAAAACCTTAGTGTTAGGAAGAATAGCTTAGAAGTACCCCCTCGAGCGTCAATGTCACCTCAAATTCGAGATGAGCATTCTGTCCGTGCATGTTACGATGTTCCTCATCACTATGTGGAAAGGTCTACCTTTAGGAAAAATCCTTTATTTGAGGATCACGACTTTACTTACTCCCACTTCTATAGTACCCCGTCACGGAGATCTTTACGATACTTCGATGATTATCCTCGATCACCGTATACCACTTCCAGAAATCGTGTTGACCCACCAACACGTTCTCATTATGCTAGAGACAATCGGTATGATGACTATCGTCGTTCTTATCCTCGTACTCGAATGAATCTTATTCGTCCTTCGATACCATATTATGAGGATAGAGTTCAGTATGACGCCCGTTATCGATACTATACGACACCCCTATATGAGGAATCTGAGACTGCATATGTGCGACCACCACCACACATTCGTAGGACTCATGATCATCCGCGAGCACGACATGATTATGTTTTGGATGATCAGTATGACTACCCTCAAAATACCTATAGAGGTCACTCTCGTCAAGAGTGCATCACACCTAGTGATCCTCCTAGTGTTCCGAAGGTGAACATAACGATAGACATTAAGGGTCAGCCAGAGCATTCCACTCCCCAAAGCAGAGAGACATCACCCACTCTGTCTGATGTTCTAATACAGGATGTGTGGAGTCAACCCACATGTGAGTCTGCCCCACTTAGTGAATCCGCCTTTGATTCGATATCTACTAGCTCTCTTTTGAGTGTAGATTCCTTGCACACTTCACCTGGCAGTGCATCGAGTCACATCACCACACCTGATGGCGCATCGAGTCACATCACCACACATGATGGCGCACCGAGTGAAATTACGATCAGGAGCTGAGAGCTTAGTAGTGATCTCGAGGTAATCACCCCTGCCCCTTCTGGGAATACGACCCCTTCTGATGGTTTGCTACTGGAGGACCATCACTCTACCGATGGGTCATTTGATGACCCTCCTATTGAGCCTCCAGATGAGCCACCTCGTCCTTATGTGGATGAGCTTTATCTAAGTAGTACACTTGTGGATTTTAAGACATGGATACCTGCTTCATATTCGCCCTTGATGTCAATAGTGCTTCAGAGAGATGATTTTGAGCGTGACATCTATATATTAGGGCTTGATAATAGTCATCTGGTGACTCGCACTCTAGATGAGTTATGGTACGTACCACTTGTTAACCATTGTATTCGCGATGAGTTTTCATATGTCCCACCTGGTGAGCCATCTGACGCCTCACCTTCCCTTAATAGGTTTATCATGATTGACACACTTCACGTGCATTGTCATTCATATGAGAGCACTTCATATGTCTTTGTAGCCTACGTCTGTACGAGTCGCATTTGCGATGAATTTTATTACACCCCTCCCGGTGAATCCCCAGATGAACCACATATGGGTTCACCGCACATTTGGGATGTATCCATCTTTAGTATCATCATCGAGTTTGAGGGTGCACTCGTTGATTCGTTGATACTTATCACCCGCACTTGCAGAGATAGTTCGCACACCATGTTGACACATCTGATCATTGATGTCTCTGATTTGCACTTGAGTGTTCATCGCCCCCGCGATGAATTCTTTTATGATCCACCCTCTGAGCCTCCTGATCATGTACCTCTCTCAGGAGTTGATTTTAGTATCTGGAACCATTAATTTGTGGCGTTAGTCGTGTTAGTAGTTCATTTATTGCATTTGCATGATTTGCATAAAAAATTTTTGAACGGAAAATTGCATAGTACACTTGATTTTATGCAACTCAAGTTAACAAACACAAAAGAGCTACTAGTCTTAAAGTAGATGACTTGGTTATGGTTCAGCTAAATCCGGAACGGTTACCATCAGGTACCATAAAGAAGCTAACTGGTCGTAGAACTGGACCCTTTAGAGTGAAGCGGATTGGGCAGAATGCGTATGAACTTGAGATGTCTTCTGTTTGGGGAGCAAATCTTGTTTTTAACGTAGCCGATCTGACTTTATTCCACGATTACCCGCATAAGTCTTTAGATTTTTCATTGTCTTCTCCTCCATTTGATTCTTCTGGGTTGATGAGTGAGAGTGAGGAGCCACATTCAGGACATGCTGACATTCATTTCGCTACTGACACATCCACTACAGTTCCTCCCATTTCCACTAACAGCTTTCAGGTTGAGCATAAGGTACCAGATGAGTCTACTATACCAGTTCCTAGAGCTGTTGGCCGACTTCCGCGACAGATTTTGGTTCCCGAGCAGATATTGGATGACGAGACAGTGACCACTACTGATGGTGGTTTTCAGAGATACTTGATTCGTTGACATGGAAGACCAGAGACTGAGACCAGTTGGGTCTTGGCCGAGGAGTTACAGTGCATGGATGCTGATCTTCTACAGCACTACCGCTCGGAGCACTCACCAGAGATGAGTGATTTCGAGAGGGGGGGGGGGAGGAGTTGGTGGAGACTAGCCCAAATCAGGTCGTCGCAAAAGTACCCGACATCGCACCCAACCAGACCCTTATCGGGCTTAAGTCTTGCACTTCGCGTTGTGTTATTTTATAATTTCGTAATTGTTTTGTGTGTTTGTAAAATATATATATATAAAGTTATAAATATATATATATAAGATTTAAATATTATTAAATATATATATGTGCACAGTTATATGTATAAGATGTATGCTTAGGTTAAAACAGGAGGCCGGCCCCGATTCTGTCACTGTACATCTTCCCGGTTTTCCCGATCGAAAGGCACGGAGCGCAGTTTTCTTCCCGATCTCCCGACTCAGTCATGGCGATCAACGCAACACTGCACGCGTGTAATCCCACGACGACGCCACCTCCTCCGGAGCTCTAACCGTCGGCCACGACTTCTGCCATGACCGCTCGATCCAGCAACCGCCATGGCCGTTCATGTGCAGTTTTTCTTGTTTTTTTTCTTTCTTTCTCTTCTCTGTTCGAACCCTATAAATGGGGCTGCTTTAGTTTTATTTTCCGAAGATTGTTGATATTGAAATATTGAAGTATTTGTTGTGAACCCTGCTTGTTGTGAGAGCTTGCCATGTTTCCCTTAGGTGTTAGGCGTGTGATGAAGGCTGTCGTTCCTGTGTGTTAGTTCTGTAGCTGTGGCGGGAGTAATCAGAGAAGATAAACAGTAAAATTAATTTTACTGTGCTTACTCTATGAATTCTGTGAATAGTAATAGGAAATTTGCGGCTGTGAATTTGTTTGCTTCCTAGAGAGGGGAGGATCAACTTGTTAGAGTTTAGGTAAAGGTGTGTTAATCTATTGGTTGCTAGTGGGATTAGGAGTAAATTAGATATACTATTATTATTAGAAAAATTTTGTGGATCCACCTTGAATGATTGAGATTTCGTGGAGCCACTTGTGTAAGATCGAGTGAATTTTAGGTTTGTGGCTTCTCAAGAGTGTTAGAGATTTCGTGGATCCTCTACTTGTGAGAGTGAGGGAAACTTCTCCTTGTTGCCCGCGTGCGATAGCGTCCGACCTTGGAGTGGAAGATTGAAGGTGACGAGGAGTTCCTCGCAATATCGCTATCGACTTCGGATACGGAAAGACGTCTCTCTCCGTGATTAACTTATTTTTATCTCTTCCTTTGTGAGTGTCTATATTTTCTCTTAGGTTAATTAGACTCATTGTTGGGTTTTCGCCTGAGTATTGTCAGCGAACGCTACGTCGAAAACTCCAAACGAAAACGTATTTGGAGTTCACGATTTCCGTTTTCCTACGACAAGGGGGAACAACACGAAAGTTGCGAATTTTGTTCCCCGGATTAAGAATCGAACCATTATTTTAAGAAAATTCTTTTTAAACAAAAATAGTTTTGTTTGTGTTTTATAAAAAAAGAAAACGTTGCTTAAATTCATATGTCAGCGCAACACCCGATCAAATTGTTTGCAAAACTCATATTTCATTGCATACATTTAGGGTTTCCTAGAAAAAAAAAAGCGACAGGCACGCAAACCCTACGCGCCGTTCTGCATCAGGAAGGTATGTATCATATGGCGCATAACAACCTAATTGAAAAAAAAACATTCATTAAGCCATGAAACCAATAAATCACCTAAATAATTTCATTATCACAAAAAATTACCTCACTCGTACGTCTGCCCCCTAAAAATTATTACTTTTGCAAGGAATCCAGGTGCAAAAGGAATCAAAGTAGTAGACAACTATGATTATTATAGCAACAACTATGTTTTGTTGTGGCAGTTAAATACTTAATTACCTCCTTCAATTCAAGAACTAAAAGAAAAATAGAATGGAGAGAATTCAACAGATTTGCTGCGCTGAAAATAAGAAACACAATAACAATGGTAGTGCCAAAATTCCTGCAACACGTAGTGATTATAAAGAAATTAAATATTATCATAAATTATCTAGCATCTAAGTATTGTTGGAAACAAAAAAAAGTACAAAAATAATTTTTTAAGATTCTCTTGGGCATTTCATCAAATAAAATGTGTACATGTGGATGGTGAAAAAACGAAAAAGAGCTGCATGGTAAAAAAGGGTAGCAGAGATTATGGCATGTGTACCACCATCATTGAAATAATTTTCATTACTGCCTCAAACTTGATACGAACATGTAATCAAACGTGCAGCTTTAAACATCTCATCAGAATAAGTTTTAGGAAAAATTTGTGAAATGCAACAAAATGAGAAGGTTTGTTAGATTTTCTGATTCCTACTGAATGGAATGCAGAGATTTCCGTCAGATTTGAACCTAATAATGATTGTAACAACCATGAAGAAAATTGTTCCTAAAAATCAGAATCGAAAACGGGAACTGAAATGAAAACGAAATCGGAAATAGGAATAAATAACGAAAATCGAAATAAAAAACCTACCGGCGATCCACTGAGGTAACGAAGAGCTTGCATGTTGAATCACCATATCATAAAAGGAGGAGAGCGGAAAAGGTCGAAGGGAAGGAATATAACAGCTCGCAAAGGGAGGCTTGCGCAACGGTGGGTTTGATGACGGCGCCGGCCGAGAAGAACGATGGTGTCACTTGATGAAGTCCTCCCCTAAATCTTAGCTCTCATGCACCGGTAGTGGAAATGAAAAAAATAATAAAAAAAGTCAGTGTGAGAAACCCTTACCTAGAGGCAACACTCTTCCGATGATGCCAAGGTTTACCCTTGAATTAGAAGGCAGCACTCTTTCCAGAATGATCTCCAATATAAACGTGCGGATTGTGTTGGTGCAGGAGAGAGACGGGGGAGGGAGGGAGGAGGCGTTTCGGCATTGGAGTGGCGAGGGGTGCAGAGCGGGGCGCAACTGCGCGTGAGGGTTTCGCGTGAGGGTTCGTTGAAACGAAAGCAGCGAGATTTTTTATTTGTTTTCGCCGACCACGGCAGAAGTGGCGGAATGCTTACATAGAAATGTAGTTTGGATCTAACGGTGGAGATTGACCCAGTGTCTTTTTTACCTTGTCACAGACGTCTTATTTATCTTGCCATCGATATTTTTTCAATATAGTATATATATATGTTAACCCCAAAATCGGCAATCCTCTCCAAGGAGTCTATTTTTTCTGCTTTTCTCTTACAGGTTCCCACCCGTAAGGAGCAGGCTAACCCTGATGTCCATCGTGTCCGCGCAAGGCGGACTGCCGAGTCCAAAGTCGCTCAAGGACAGATGCTCCGCCAGCCGCCCGCCAGGGGCGGCCTCCGCCTGCTGGGCGGACTCCCCCCGGAGTCCGCCCAGGTCGCCCGCTAGGGGGCGACCTCCGCTTGCCGGGCGGACTCCCTCGGAGTCCGCCCAGGCCGCCCCGCTAGGGGGCGGCCTCCCCGGCCGGGCGGGCTCCCCCTGAAGTCCGCCCAGGCCGCCCGCTAGGGGGCGGCGTCAGCCTTGCCGGGCGGACTCCCCCGGAGTCCGCCCAGGCCGCCCGCTAGGGGGCTCCTCCCCGGCCGGGCGGATTCCCCCTGGAGTCCGCCCAGGCCGCCCGCTAGGGGGCGGCCTCAGCCTTGCCGGGCGGACTCCCCCGGAGTCCGCCCAGGCCGCCCGCTAGGGGCGGCCTCCCCGGCCGGGCGGACTCCCCCTGGAGTCCTCCCAGGCCGCCCGCTAGGGGGCGGCCTCCGCTCAGTCTGCCTGCTCAGGCTGTTCCGCCTGCTTGCTCCTCAGGTCACTCAGCCTGCCTGCCCCCTTCTAGCTGCCAACCGGAAGTCTGCCACAGCAGAGAAAAGGTCAGTCCGCCGAGTCCGCCGAGATCGTCAACCTCATCTTTCTCAGTCCGCCGAGGTCGTCAAGGTGACGTCACTGAGCCCCGCTTCAAGAAGATTCTCCCCGGGCCTATAAATACCCCCCAAAACCTCTCATTCTGGACGCGTGAGAGGAGAACTGCCACCTTGATCAAAGCCTGCGGACTCAGTTTTCCAGGTCGTTGGAGTTGATCAAGCAAGGTCTGCGGCCTCAAATTTCCAGTTCTCCCAGGTCGTCAAGAGTTGTGGACTTAGTTTTTTCTGCCCTCGGCAGGCAGCTTGGGCAGCGTCCGCAGCTTCAGTTCTCCAGTCCTCTGCAGCTCCTTTTACTTAGTTTCTGGCATCTCCTTCCTCAGCCGCCAGCTTCCCCCATTGTACCCTCTACTGCTCTTATATGTAATGGTGCAATAGCAAGTTGTAACTCTTCTTGAATAAAGGAAAAGCCCGTCGCGAGAGTGGCATTCAAGCCGCGGCGGGCGAAGTCTGTTGTTGCCGCTGCTAGCGGCCTCCTCTCTTCTTCTCTCCTCTCTCGGCATCAACCTGCAAAGCTAACCATTCAAGTAGCTGTCTGCTCGACAGTACCTGATCAAGCTCCCTCTCTGCTTGAGCAAGCTTCTCCTCTGCTCAAGCAAGCTTCTCCTCCATCCCCGCAACCCTTCTTCCTTCATCCTTAGCTTGTGAGATCGAACACCCGTTAACTGGTCGGATGTCGCATTTCGCGCATCAACAGTTAACACGCGACCTTCAGATCTCGATTAGACAGTGAAAGCAGTGGTTACTCATGTCAGACCATCAACCAGCCGAGAATCTTGCTCCAAGTCCAAGTGACGATCCTCTTTGGGAGGCCTTAGAGCAATCCCGCAGAGAAACTGCCCAACAGTTTCAAGCCATCAACCGTACTCTAGCAGCTCTCACGCAGCAATTAGCCGCTTAATCTTCAGCAGCGCCAGCTCCTCCAATCAATCCAGCACCAACATCAGAGACTCCTCAAGTCTATCCACCGGCTTATCCGCCGGTCTATCCTTCCTCTTTGTACTCCAACTTTTCCGCAAGGACCTGCAGCTCCTTTGCGATCTCAAGATGATGAGTTTGCAGCTCGTCAAAACTTCTTCCGGGAGGCTGCCCGGGGAAGTCCAGCCAGATTTTTGAACTTTCAGGGAAGTCACCCCTTCTCTTCAGCTCCTGCCTTTGCTCCTCCCGCAGCAACCTTTTACTCCTATCCTCCTGCTCCTTTTGCAACTACTGCTCATGCTCCTTACTTTCCTTATGCAGTAGAACCAGAAGAGCCATCGCCGTTTACGGAGAGTGTTCGGTATGAACCAACTCCAGTCAACTTCCGAGAGCCACGGTTGCCCATTTACACCGGGGAGACTGATCCAGTCAAGCATCTTCAAGCTTTTGAATCAGCCGTTGCTCTCAAGACCCTCTCCGACGCTACCAAGAGCAAGCTGCTCGTAACAACCTTTGATGGCCAAGTGAGAGACTGGTTCTATGGACTGCGACCTCAGTCAATCTCTTCCTTTATTGATTTGCGAAGGGAGTTCCTGCTCAGATTTTCTACATCTTCAAAGAGGAAGGGCGGTCCAGAAGCCCTCTTTGAGATCAGGCAGCGAGAGAATGAGACTTGGTCTCATTATGTGGATCGTTTTCAGAAAGAAATCTTGGACATTGAGATCGTTGATCAAGAAATGTACCGAGTAGCTCTTATTCACGGCCTGCGGGAAGGTCCGCTAAAGTTTGAAGCTAACGTCTGAGCACCAAGAACTTATCAAGAGTTGATCGGCTTAGCCAACTCGTATATCCGCGGTGAAAAGAGCAACCCCAGCTTCGTCTCCAGGCTTGTATCGGAGAAAAATTCTTCTTCTTACAAGCAGCCTCCGAGGTCTCCTCGGAAAGACTTTTCATCTCTCTCTAGAAAAGCAAGAAGATTTCAACATCATCAACACCCCTTCCAAGGCCATGATCGAGCCCAGGAACGGCTGCTACCATTGTCAACATCATCTCCGCTAGCAGCTGCAGTTCATCAGCAGCAAGAAGGTGACCTGCCAGAGTTTGAGCTAGATGAGGTCATGCAAGAAGTTAGCCAAATCATGAGGGATAAGGCGTATCCCAAAAGGCCCTACCAGCCGACGAATCAGAGATCAAGAAATTCAGACACGTTCTGTGAATTCCACAAAGAGAAAGGTCATTTAACTGAAGATTGCAAGGCCCTTCGGCGATTGGTTGAAAGATTGCTCATCGAGGGCAAGATCAACGACCTGGTCAAGAAGATTGATTCTTCGAAACCTTCCACCTCCAAGGGCAAGGAGGTGGCTGAGGGTCAGCTGGAGTGCATAGAGATACATGACAAGGGCCGTCTGGGGTCCATTGATTTTTCAAGTGAGTGCATCGATGTCGTTGACGAAGGTGAACTTGGAAGACTATTGACTATTCTAAAGCAAAGAGGACACATTTCTTGCTTCATCAGCTATGAACAATCGCAGTTCCTCAAAGCCCTTCACGATCGTGATTGGTTGCTTTTACTTTACCTTTCAAACATTCTATTTTTTCAGCACTTCTAAGTGTTTCATTCTTTCATTCAATAAAACTTACGTCAGAGAACACATACTGACACAGTTCCCCTTTTTGTGATGCTTCTTCTCCATATTTTTCTCTTTGCCAAAGAGATCACTGAACCACCGAGATATCGCCAAGTCTTGCTCAGTGCCCCCTCGAGATTGTCCTCAGGCGTAAAACCACAATGACCACATATGATGAGGAGTTTTCTCATATGTGTAGTGGGGGCCGTTCAACTCTCGTGCGGAGGATGACGGGGCTTCGGATCCCGGCCGATGTCTAGCGCAGTGTGAGTGCTTAGGGGAGGCCTCCTGTGATAGTTCTATCGTGCTCCGTTAGGGATACGTTACAGTTACGATGATCTTTGCTTGACAAGCAATGGCGATCAAGTGTAGCCTTGTCTCCTCGATCATCTCACAACTGTGACGGCCGAACACTCTATGGTACTCTCGATTCGTGCCTCCGCGGGACTCACAACTCCGCTGATCAATCCGCAGACAAGCAATAGGCCACTTGGCGCAACTAGTCTAATTGATCAGCGATGCTTGTAACCCGAGGCAAGAGAGCAGTGCATCTGTCGATCCTTCTTAGGGTTGTTTCTTGTTTATTTGTGCCCTTCTAAAGGATGCGCGGCCAGCCCGCTTTGGTTAGGACTACACCCAGGATGACTTTGGCAAGTGATGCATAAGGCCCACGGGGAACACCTGTGGCAGCATTCAACCTTTTTAGTTCATCCTCGGGATGTAGCCCCTCTTTTCCTCTTTTTACCTTCTTACAGGTTAGCAGGTTAAATTCAACCTATTCTAAGGATCTGCAATATCTTTCTTGGCTTATGATCATCTTATATGCGCTGCCTGCATAAACTTTTATCAGATGATAATCAACAAGTTCTCTCATCAGATGTTAGCCACACATCATTTATTCAAGGCGTATGATTCTTCTTGATTAACAAGTCATGTCATCATGAATCTAATTTCGGACTTTCTTATCTCGCTGATCTGGGTTTTCATGTCGACATTGTATCTTGATCACGCGAGCCAATCATTATCATAGTTTGACTTTAATCAGGTGACAGCAGAGTTTGCCAAATGTCTCTTCTGCTATCCGGTTATGTCCTATCATGTAAACAGTCAATAGTAGCAAGTTCCTCTCAGGTACTTGCAGCTTATTTTCTTCTTCTATCTGTTTGCTTACTCTCCTTTTGCAGAGACTAGCAGATAGTAGCAAGTTCCTCTCAGATACTTGCAGTTTATTTTCTTTTTCTACCTGCTCGCTCACCTTTCTTTTGCAGAGATCAACAGATATCAGCAAGTTCCTTTCAGATACTTGCACCTTACTCTCCTATCATATCTGTTGCTTACCTTTCTTTTGCAGAGATCAACAGATATTAGCAAGTTCCTTTCAGGTACTTGCACCTTACTCTCCTATCATATCTGTTGCTTACCTTTCTTTTGCAGAGACTAGCAGATAGTAGCAAGTTCCTCTCAGATACTTGCAGTTTATTTTCTTTTTCTACCTGCTCGCTCACCTTTCTTTTGCAGAGATCAACAGATATCAGCAAGTTCATTTCAGGTACTTGCACCTTACTCTCCTATCATATATGTTGCTTACCTTTCTTTTACAGAGATCAACAGATATCAGCAAGTTCCTTTCAGGTACTTGCACCTTACTCTCCTATCATATTTGTTGCTTACCTTTCTTTTGCAGAGACTAGCAGATAGTAGCAAGTTCCTCTCAGGTACTTGCAGTTTATTTTCTTTTCCTACCTGCTCGCTCACCTTTCTTTTGCATAGATCAACAGATATCAGCAAGTTCCTTTCAGGTACTTGCACATTACTCTCCTATCATATCTGTTGCTTACCTTTCTTTTGCAGAGATCAACAGATACCAGCAAGTCCTTTTCAACTCAGGTACACACAAGATGTACCTCCTTTTACCTGTATTGACTTTTTCTTCGCAGGTAAAATATGGGCACTGACAGATCTTTCCGAGGAGAGACATCAGGTTCTATCTCTCCTAATCTCTAATTTTTTCTCTCCTGATTTTTGAGGGGAGGATCACGATTTTTGTAGGTCTCCTACTTTTTCGAAGTTCCCTTCGGAACTTAAAAAAGTGCGGGGATTATGTTAACCCCAAAATTGGCAATCCTCTCCAAAGAGCCTATTTTTTTTGCTTTTCTCTTACAGGTTCCCACCCGTAAGGAGCAGGCTAACCCTGATGTCCATCGTGTCCGCGCAAGGCGGACTACCGAGTCCAAAGTCGCTCAAGGACAGATGCTCCGCCAGCCGCCCGCCAGGGGCGGCCTCCGCCTGCTGGGCGGACTCCCCCCGGAGTCCGCCCAGGTCGCCCGCTAGGGGGCGACCTCCGCTTGCCGGGCGAACTCCCCCGGAGTCCGCCCAGGCCGCCCGCTAGGGGGCGGCCTCCCCGGCCGGGCGGACTCCCCCTGGAGTCCGCCCAGGCCGCCCGCTAGGGGGCCGCCTCAGCCTTGCCGGGCGGACTCCCCCGGAGTCCGCCCAGGCCGCCCGCTAGGGGGCGGCCTCCCCGGCCGGGCGGACTCCCCCTGTAGTCCGCCCAGGCCGCCCGCTAGGGGGCGGCCTCAGCCTTGTCGGGCGGACTCCCCCGGAGTCCGCCCAGGCCGCCCGCTAGGGGGCGGCCTCCCCGGCCGGGCGGACTCCCCCTGGAGTCCGCCCAGGCCGCCCGCTAGGGGGCGGCCTCCGCTCAGTCTGCCTGCTCAGGCTGTTCCGCCTGCTTGCTCCTCAGGTCACTCAGCCTGCCTGCCCCCTTCTAGCTGCCAACCGGAAGTCTGCCCCAGCAGAGAAAAGGTCAGTCCGCCGAGATCGTCAACCTCATCTTTCTCAGTCCGCCGAGGTCGTCAAGGTGACGTCACTGGGCCCCGCTTCAAGAAGATTCTCCCCGGGCCTATAAATACCCCTCAAGACCTCTCATTCTGGACGCGTGAGAGGAGAACTGCCACCTTGATAAAAGCCTGCGGACTCAGTTTTCCAGGTCGTCGGAGTTGATCAAGCAAGGTCTGCGGCCTCAAATTTCCAGTTCTCCCAGGTCGTCAAGAGTTGTGGACTTAGTTTTTTCTGCCCTCGGCAGGCAGCTTGGGCAGCGTCTGCAGCTTCAGTTCTCCAGTCCTCTGCAGCTCCTTTTACTTAGTTTCTGGCATCTCCTTCCTCAGCCGCCAGCTTCCCCCATTGTACCCTCTACTGCTCTTATATGTAATGGTGCAATAGCAAGTTGTAACTCTTCTTGAATAAAGGAAAAGCCCGTCGCGAGAGTGGCATTCAAGCCGCGGCGGGCGAAGTCTGCTGTTGCCGCTGCTAGCGGCCTCCTCTCTTCTTCTCTCCTCTCTCGGCATCAACCTGCAAAGCTAACCATTCAAGTAGTTGTCTGCTCGACAGTACCTGATCAAGCTCCCTCTCTGCTTGAGCAAGCTTCTCATCTGCTCAAGCAAGCTTCTCCTCCATCCCCGCAACCCTTCTTCCTTAGCTTGTGAGATCGAACACCCGTTAACTGGTCGGATGTCGCATTTCGCGCATCAACAATATATATATATATATATACATACATACATACATACATATATATATGTATGTATTTATCTATATATATATATATATGTATGTATTTATCTATATTTATATATATGTATGTATTTATCTATATATCTATATATATGTATGTATTTATCTATATATCTATATATATGTATGTATTTATCTATATATCTATATATATGTATGTATTTATCTATATATCTATATATATGTATGTATTTATCTATATATCTATATATATGTATGTATTTATCTATATATCTATATATATATATATATATATATATATATATATATATATATATATATATATATATATATATGTATGTATGTATCTATCTATATATATCTATACTATGTTAAAAAGAAATACTAGGGTCTGTCAATAGCTTGAGTTCATAAATCAAACAATTAATAATACACGTTGGATCTGTCTCATTAATTCCTACGCCGTCAGATCTGCAAAATTTCTCCTATAACTACTCAGGTAACCAACCCTAATCCCGCTATGAATCCCGCACCCGAGTTTTCCCCCTCGCGACGCTCCAAAAACCTCGCTTCTTCCACCCGTCCTCGACTCCTGCCCGTTCTCTGTCGCACCACCCCGCCGCCGGCGACCTCCATAGCAGACCTTCCCGCCGCCAGCGACCTCCACATCAGACCTTCCCGCCGTCGTCGACCTCCGCAGTCAAACTTCCCGCCGTCGTCGACCTCCGCAGTCAAACTTCCCGCCGCTGACGACCTCCACGATCGTCCGTTTTCTTTCCGGCAGCCACCCACATTGGTTGTGAGAACACCTTCTCTGCTTTGTATTTTGAATTTCTTCTTTACATCTAGGTTTTCCGATTTCCATTTTCAATTCGTCTAAAATTTCCCTTGCTCTTGATTTTCATTTCCGAATTTCTTCTTTATCTTAAGGTTTGTTTTTGATAAGATTGAAATCTCTTCAGGCATTTAGTAATTGGGCTTTTAATTTTATCTCAACCTATTTCCCGTTACTAGAATGAGGGCTTCCTGTTCTAATTTCTGGGATAACTAATCAGTCGTGATAAGGATTTAGTTGCACGAACTTACAGTTCTATTGCTCATGCTATGCTCTCCCTTACTTACGGTTCTTTTAACTTTTACCCTAATTTTTAAAATAATATCTTCCTCACAATGCCTTAAGATTCCTATAATTTTTCACTTATGACTAGGCCTTGTAGTGATTTAATTAAGGTTGGTAATTTAGATATTGTTCATGGTTCTTTGAGTATTCTATATGAATTAATCACTATTTCGTTGGAAGAGATTGATAGCTTCTCCTTGATTTTGAAACTGGGTAAATATTTGAACCCACTATCAGTAAGAGCATTTTCTATCTTAACCAAATTTTCAACTTATGGAGGCATAAATTTGAATGAGCTTCTTTCAATAATAATGTGTGAGCATGAATAAATAATGAGCAATTCCTATATTCATCAATGAGGAGTTATTCCACATTACTATCTCGCCGTGTCTTGAATTTCTACCATTGTTCCCAAGGGTTTTCTTTCGTGGGTTGGAAAAACATGTATTGTTATATATTTAGCTTACATTCCCACCCTTATTATCTTGAGTTGGAAAAACATGTTTAAAACATGTATTGTTATATATTTAGCTATATTTAGCTTACATTCCCACCCTTATTATCTTGAGTTGGAAAAACATGTTTTCTTTCAGTCATGTGATGCCTGAACTAGCTTGAGTTGGAACTTTCCATTATTTGGCTAAACACCAGGCTATTGTTTTAATTGTTTTTATAACACAACAACAACAACACTCAAGCCTTTATCTCACTATAGTGGGATCGGCTATATTTTATTACGGTTATTTTGAGTACTCATATGCATATGTTGCGGGCGAAGCCAGCAGGGGGCGGGCGAAGCCCGCCGTCGCCGGCCGGGTACTGTGGCGCGTGGCCATCGGGCCGGAGGCCCGTGCCTGTCACTCGTATATATATATATATGAAAAGCTGAACCAATTTTGTAACCAAATTAAGCTCAACCAAGATTGAATCATGACTAACTGAGATTTAATTAGTGACAATATATCAAATCACCAAAGGCATGTATAGGATTAAGTTTTGTAATTAAGAAAATAATAAAATTGGCTCAAAATTTCAACTCCACGTATAAATGGTAGTGTGCACACACACACACACACCAGTGTAAGAAGTTAATGCAGACAGTTTATAACAAATGCATAACCTGTAGATGACATATGATCTGCAAGTGATGATGGGTGAACAGAACTAGCGATTGAAGATAAATTGCTTCTTCGCAGTCCTTCAGCAACAATAACACATAGTTGGACCAAGAGGAAAATGCCCAAGATTTGATATCTGAAACCAATTGCCAATAAAAATTTATAATCACTGATACTTTTACCCAATAATATTCAATACTACTGCAAGGATAAGAATAGAACTGTCATGTTTTTTGGGATAGAAGCAAACTAATGTAAAATGAGTCGGGAAGTAATATAAAAAATTCAATCATAATTAAAGAAATAAACTTATCAACTGGGTAGCAAAATTTTTACAACACATCACTTTCAAAGATGCGGGCAATAATATGATTATAATGAAATAATGAACACATCAAACACTATTTTATGTATAAATAATTAAATTTTGAAGCAATTTTTCAATACTTTTTTATGATTGTTTGAGGATCGATGACATTTGTCCAATAATTTCATCACACAAAACATAAGATAGAAACACAGTTACAAACAGGAAAAAAAACAGAAGATAGAGAGCAAAACGTGAAGCCGTCGAAGCTAAGCTCAGAGAGATGCACGAAAAAAATGTTATCAATCAGTCTCTTAGAAGAAATGAACTTTTTTTAATACTAGGTCGATATATCGGCAGCAAAATATCGTCTGATATATCGGGTAAAACCGATATTGATGGCGATAATTTCAAAAATGATATTTTTGCTCAAAAATGTCATAGCGTTCTCCCAAAAACCTTAATATCAACTGAAATGTCGGATATGCCGGCTGACATTTACAACACTATATATGCTATGTATGTATTATCACAAAAAAGTTGGATCAGTTCTGTACAACCCCGTATCCGCCGAGTGGGCCCACGGAGGCCAGACCGGACCGGTCCAGACCGCCTCACGGCCGGGCAGGGTTCACCGCCGAGCTCGAACTCGGCAGATCGTCATACCGAGCTCGGAGATCGTCGGGCCGAGCTCAGGGTCTTGCCAGCCGAGCCCGCACTCGCCGAAGCGGAGCTGCTCGCCAGCCGAGCCCGCACTCGCCGAAGCGGAGCTGCTCGCCAGCCGAGCCCGCACTCGCCGAAGCGGAGCTGCTCGCCAGCCGAGCCCGCACCCGCCGAAGCGGAGCTGCTCGCCAGCGGCCATCCCGCCCCAGGTGGTCTGCCTCTGGCCTCTCATAACAGCGGAGTTTGGCTGTTGGCAGACCAGCCCAAGGGGGCTTTCAGTAATTTCAGACCAGCAGAGGTAGGCTATTTGCAGGCCGTTTTCAGTTCTCTATAAATAGGACCCAAGGGGTATCTCAGAAGGCACGCTTACGAATTCTCAGGCCTCCTAGCGCTTTCTGAAGTACCTTAGCCCGACAATCGGCTAAGGAGGGAAAGCGCTCTAAGATCTTCCGGGTGTGTGGTGGGACCTCCCCGCCGGGCCCTTGGTCTAGTCCTTGGTTCTTCACTTTCTTGTCATTTTCTTGCAGGAGCGAAGTAGGTGCGCGACCACCCCTTCCCCTAGGGTCGAACTCCACAGAGACTGGTTTTCCGGTTTCAACATTTTGGTGCGGTGAGCGTGGAGCGTGGTCAGCAGAGAAAATCTTTTGCAGGTTCGATGACCGGAGAAGAAGGACAAGGATCAGGCAGGGGCAGCTCGCCACCCCCTCCCCCGCCCCCGGCGACGGGTGTGCCAGCAAAGCTTAGGGAAGAGATCCTCGGGCTCGTCAGGACCGCACTCGGCATGCGGGCTGAGAGTGCGACACCAGCAGTCCCGGTGGTCGCCGCTCCCGCGCTCGGCGACGACGCGCCGCTCAGGCGACCAGGGAAGGAACCCGCCGAGAGGGGCGAGCGCGAGTTCCAGGGGCGAGTCCTATTCCCCGGCTCGACTGCCGAGTACCACTTCGGCGAGACAGCAGGGAGGGAGTTCCCATCTCGCCCGGCTGAGGGGGGGAGCCCCTTCAGCGAGTTCGTCTCTTCAGCCCCAGTTCCAGAGGGGTTCCGTGAGCCGGAGATGTCCTATTACTCCGGAAGGGGGGACCCAGTCCACCACATCCAGTGGTTTGAGGACATGGTCTCTATCCGGCAGATGTCGGATGGCTTTAAGTGCCGACTCTTCGCCATCACCCTCAGGGAGAAGGCGAGAGAGTGGTTTCATCAACTCCCGACCGGGTCCGTCTACTGCTTTGAGGACCTGCGACGGGGGTTCATGCTGAGATTCACCACTTCCAAGAAGAGGAAGAAGGAGGCGGAGTCTTTGTTCCGCGTCAAGCAGAGGGTGGGGGAAACTTTGGGAAGCTATCTGGACCGGTTCCAGGAGGAACTGTCCCAAGTCCAGGAGATGCCGGGACACACCATGATGGTGGCCTTCACCCTGGGTCTCCAGTCCGGGTTCTTCGCGATGGAATTGAAGAGATCACCTCCAGTGTCTTTTGAGGCACTCTTGGAGAGGGCGGCCAGAGAAGCTGATATGGAGGCAGCGCACCCGGAGTTTGCGCGGAGGTTGGCCAAGTGGGCCGTGGAGGAGGAGAGGCCAAGGGGGGGCCGAGCTCAGGAGGAGAGGAGGGTTGAGCCCCGGCAGAGGGAGCAGCCACCGCAGTAGCCACAACCCCGGTGGGGGCGTCCGGAGCAGACCCACCGTTTGGGATGGAGACCGGAGTGGCAGGATCAAGCACCGCGGAGGGGTTATCAGGGAGGGGATAACCGCCAGGGGGGTCGGGGACAGTTCAACCCCCAGGGAGGTAGGCAGGGCCAAAGGCCCCCTCTCCCCGACCAGGAGGAGGCAAAGACAATCGCCATGAGAGGGAGGAGGAGAGGACAGTTGAGGAGAAGGAGGGAGGTCAGGGTAGACCTGCCCTATTGTGATTTCCATCAAGAAGAAGGGCACCTCACGTCCACGTGCCCGTAGTTCCTCGAAATGAGAGGGAACAGGGAGCAACAACCACGAAACCACCAGGAAGTTCGGATAGAGGAAATCCGGCCTCGGGTGGGGGAGGATCGGTGTGAGGACCGGGTTGATTTAGGCACCCGAGGTAGGATTGGAGCAATCCACGGTGGGGCGGGGATCGAGGCTTCCCGAAAGTCAAGCCTCCACACCATGTACCGTAGGAGCGTCGGCTCCACATCCCAGTCCCCGCCTCCGGACGAGAAAATCATCTTCTCTAGGGAGGATATGTCAGGTCACGAGGACCCCTTTTGCGATGCGCTGGTCATCCAGACAGCCATCGAGGATTTTACTGTCTCCCGGATCCTCGTCGACAACGGGAGCTCAGTCAATGTCATCTTCAAGAGAGCGTTCGACTCAATGAAAGTAGAGGCCAGAAGGGTGTTGGCCTCGGACGGACCCCTGTTCGGCTTCTCAGGAGAAAGGAAAGAGGTCGAGGGAGGAATAGGACTCCACGTCACTCTGGGGGGGCAGTCCCGTAACTGCAAGTTCGTCATCGTAGACTCCCCCAGCAGTTACAGCGCCATCTTCGGAAGACCCCTCATCAGCGCCTTCCGTTGCGTCCCCTCGTCCTTCCACCAGTGCCTAAAGTTCAACGTTGAGGGGGTCCAGATCCGGATCCGCGGAGACCCTAAGGAGGCAAGGGAGTGCTACGTCTCAGCAGTAAACTCCATCTCTTGGCAGGAGGGGGCCGAGGAGATGGGGCGGAGGTTGGAGGAGGGGGAGCAGGAAGCTGGCGGGGAAGAGATGAAGGTGGAGGGGTACCGTACCCAGGCAGGGGTCACGGAAGAGGCCCGAGAGCCGGTCGAGCCAATGATCGTGGAGGAAGCTGGGGAAGAAATCCTCGCCCTCGGAGGGGAAGGTACCGAGGAATGGGGGGAGCAGTCTCGTCTGGAGGCATCGGAGGAGGTGGTGGAGATGGAGGTTCTCACCATCGGGGGCAGGATGGAGAAGGTCCGCGTCAGCGGAGGATTGACCCCGGAGGCTCAAGGCAGGATGTTGGAGTGCATCCAGAAGAATGTGGACGTCTTCGCCTGGAATGCTGCGGAGATGCCAGGGATCGACTCCAACGTGGCCTGTCATCGCCTCAACCTGGACCCGGAGGCTCGCCCCATCCAGCAGAAGAAGAGGTTCATCGCGGACAAGCTCGCCGAGCCGATCAGGGAGGAAGTCGTCAAGCTCCTTGAGGCTGGCTTTGTATCAGAAATCCAATACCCCGGCTGGGTCTCCAACGTTGTAATGGTTAAAAAAGGGGACGGCCGGTGGAGGATGTGTATCGACTTTTCTCTCCTTAATAAATCATGCCCAAAAGATTGTTATCCTTTGTCTCGGATCGACGCGCTGGTTGACTCAGCCGTCGGTTTCCCTGTAATGAGTTTTCTGGATGCTTTTTCAGGTTATCACCAAATTAGAATGCACCCCCCTGACGTCAAAGATGTCTCGTTCATCACGGTGGACGGATGCTATTGCTATAAAATGATGCCCTTCGGGCTAAAGAATGCGGGGGCAACCTACCAAAAAATGATGGATGGGGTCTTCCGAGAGCAGAAGGGAAGAAATCTCGAGGTGTACGTGGATGACCTCATGGTCAAAAGTCTGGACGTCGATTCCCACCTCCAGGACTTGGAAGAAACTTTCACCACTCTCCGCAAATATAAGATGAGGTTGAACCCCCTGAAGTGTATCTTCGGAGCTAGCAGGGGAAAGTTCCTGGGGCATCTCCTAATCTGGATAAGGTGAGGGCGATCATGGAACTAAGGTCACCACAAAATGCTAAGGAGGTACAGCGATTGACAGGGAAGTTAGCAGGGTTGAGCAGGTTCCTCTCCCGGGCCGGGGAGAGGTGCTCCTCGTTTTTCAAAACCCTGAGAGGGGGTCGGAAGTTTGAATGGACCTCGGAGTGCGAGGAGGCATTCCAGGCCTTAAAGAAACAGCTAACTCAGGCTCCCCTGCTCCAAGGGCCCAAAGGGGGGGAGGACCTGTTTTTGTACTTGGGGGTCGGGGCGGAGGCCTTGAGCTCGGTTTTAGTCCGGGAAGAAGGGAAGAAGCAACTCCCCATTTATTATGTGAGTCGTGTATTGAGGAAGACCGAGCTTCGGTATCCCATCTTGGAAAAGCTGGCCTTCGCCCTGGTCATCTCGGCCCGGAGGCTCCGACCCTATTTTCAGGCACACTCGATCCGAGTGGTGACTGACCACCCCCTCCGCAGCATCTTCGAGGGGGTGGAGCATTCAGGCAGGTTGGCCAAGTGGTCGGTGGAACTGAGTGAGTTTGACATCTCCTTCGTTCCCCGCCTCTCAATCAAGGCCCAAGCTATGACTGATTTCTTAGCAGATTATGTGGTTGAGGTGGCGGAGGAGCAACTCACTCGTCCGGTCCCTTGGAAAGTCGTGGTGGACGGTGCCTCGGGGAGACATTCTTTGGGGGTTGGAGTCATCTTGGAAAGCCCTCAGGGGATAAGAATCGAACAAACCGTGGTGGTGCATTTCCCTATCACCAATAATCAAGCCGAGTACGAAGCTGTAATCGCAGGTCTGCGCCTGGCAAGGGAGTTGGGAGTGCATGACGTGGAAGTCCTCACTGACTCCATGATGGTGGCTTCCCAGATCAATGGGGAGTTCGAGGTAAGGGAGCCCACCCTGCAGCTCTACCTGGCAAAGGCAAAGAGAATTATAGGGGCCTTCCAGACCTTTTCCATCAGGCACGTGTCTCGAGAGGAAAATGAGCAGGCAGACCAGCTGGCAAAGCACGGCCCCAGGGTGGGGGGGACCATCACAGATCTCTTCCGACCCTCCATCGAGGAGGGGGAGCTAATGGAGGTGGAGCAGCATCCCTCATGGATGGACCCCTTCGTCACTTTTCTGTCCACAGGAGAGTATCCGGAGGGGATGGATCGTAGGGGGCTCAAGCACAAGGCAGCATATTACCTCCTGCGCGAGGGGGAGTTATACCGCAAGACGCTCTCAGGGATGCTAGCCCGTTGCGTGGCCGAAAGGGAGGTACATAAAATTTTGGAGGAGGTCCATTCCGGCGAGTGCGGAAGCCACTCGGGGAGCCGGACCTTAGAAGGGAGGATCATCAGGCAAGGGTACTTCTGGCCTACCCTCGGTCAAGATGCAGCCGAATTCGTAAAAAAATGTCATAAGTGTCAGCTCTATGCTCCACTCCAGTTACAGCCGGCTCAGAGGCTAAGGAGCATCATGGCACCATGGCCCTTCGCCATATGGGGCTTGGATCTCGTGGGACCTTTTCCTCAGGCCAGCGGGCAGAGAAGATTTTTGCTGGTCATGATCGATTATTTCTCTAAGTGGCTGGAGGTGAAGGCTCTAGCCAAGCTAACCTCCCAAGTGATCAGGAATTTTATCTGGGGGGAGATCATCTGCAGGCACGGGCTACCACAGGCAATCGTCACGGACAACGGGCCTCAGTTCGCCAGCGCGGAGTTCATCCGCTTTTGCGAACAGCTGGGAATTGACCTTCGGTTCGCCTCTGTCCACCACCCCAGGAGCAACGGGCAGGTGGAGGCGGCCAACAAAATAATCGTGAACCTGTTGAAAAAGAAAGTTGAAAATCTGAGGGGAAGCTGGGTGGAGCAACTCCCCTCAGTCCTTTGGGCCCTTAGGACCACCCCCAATACGGCCACGGGAGAGACGCCCTAAAAACTTTCTCATGGCTGCGAAGCCGTTCTACCCATCGAGTTCGAGGTCAGGACACCCCGGGTTGCCGAGGCAGAGGCTGCAAGGGAAGAGTGGAGATCAGAAAATGAGGAGGAGCTCCGACTCTCCCTTGATATGATCGAGGAGTTACGCGACTTGTCCACCGTCAGGCAGGAAGAGGTCAAGCGGAGGATGGCCAAGTACTTCAACAAGCACGTCCGAGTCAAGCAGTTCGCGGAAGGGGACCTTATCCTGAAAAAAGTGGATGCGGCAGGAAGATCGGCCGCTGTGGGAAAACTCCATCCCAATTGGGAGGGCCCCTACATTGTACAGGAGACCTTAAAATCAGGGGGGTATCGCCTCCAGGATGTAAAAGGGGATACCCTCAGCCATACTTGGAATGACGATGATCTAAAACGTTTTTACCCTTGAAAATATTGTAGGTATTCTTATTCCATGAATCAAAATGAATCTCATCACCGAGTCTCGTGCTTTTGCAAAACTATAATGGCAGGACGACTCGCGATTCGGAGCCCGGGATAGGCAAATGTTTCTAAATCTTCTCGCTCTGGGGTTAGGTCTCGTCGCTCCCCTGTCAGGCTTCCACCTAGCTGGCACGGCTGAGTCTCGATAGACATCGCTATGACCCTGGGGCTGAGCCCGGAGGATGTTCAACACCCGCCCTCAGGCTCTCACCTAGCTGACTGGCCTGGTGGTAGCACCCGGGATAGACAAATGTTTCTAAGTCTTCTCGCTTTGGGGTTAGGTCTCGTCGCTCCCCTGCCAGGCTTCCACCTAGCTGGCACGGCTGAGTCTCGATGGACATCGCTATGACACTGGGGCTGAGCCCGGAGGATGTTCAACACCCGCCCTCAGGCTCTCACCTAGCTGACTGGCCTGGTGGTAGCACCCGGGATAAGCAAATGTTTCTAAGTCTTCTCGCTCTGGGGTTAGGTCTCGTCGCTCCCCTGCCAGGCTTCCACCTAGCTGGCACGGCTGAGTCTCGATGGACATCGCTATGACCCTGGGGCTGAGCCCGGAGGATGTTCAACACCCGCCCTCAGGCTCTCACCTAGCTGACTGGCCCGGTGGTAGCACCCGGGATAGGCAAATGTTTCTAAGTCTTCTCGCTCTGGGGTTAGGTCTCGTCGCTCCCCTGCCAGGCTTCCACCTAGCTGGCACGGCTGAGTCTCGATGGACATCGCTATGACCCTGGGGCTGAGCCCGGAGGATGTTCAACACCCGCCCTCAGACTCTCACCTAGCTGACTGGTCCGGTGGTAGCACCCGGGATAGGCAAATGTTTCTAAGTCTTCTCGCTCTGGGTTTAGGTCTCGTCGCTCCCCTGCCAGGCTTCCACCTAGCTGGCACGGCTGAGTCTCAATGGACATCGCTATGACCCTGGGGCTGAGCCCGGAGGATGTTCAACACCCGCCCTCAGGCTCTCACCTAGCTGACTGGCCTGGTGGTAGCACCCGGGATAGGCAAATGTTTCTAAGTCTTCTCGCTCTGGGGTTAGGTCTCGTCGCTCCCCTGTCAGGCTTCCACCTAGCTGGCACGGCTGAGTCTCGATGGACATCGCTATGACCCTGGGGCTGAGCCCGGAGGATGTTCAACACCCGCCCTCAGGCTCTCACCTAGGTGACTGGCTTGGTGGTAACACCCGGGATAGGCAAATGTTTCTAAGTCTTCTCGCTCTGGGGTTAGGTCTCGTCGCTCCCCTGCCAGGCTTCCACCTAGCTGGCACGGCTGAGTCTCGATGGGCATCGCTATGACCCTGGGGCTGAGCCCGAAGGATGTTCAACACCCGCCCTCAGGCTCTCACCTAACTGACTGGCCTGGTGGTAGCACCCGGGATAGACAAATGTTTCTAAGTCTTCTCGCTCTGGGGTTAGGTCTCGTCGCTCCCCTGCCAGGCTTCCACCTAGCTGGCACGGCTGAGTCTCGATGGACATCGCTATGACCCTGGGGCTGAGCCCGGAGGATGTTCAACACCCGCCCTCAGGCTCTCACCTAGCTGACTGGCCCGGTGGTAGCACCCGGGATAGGCAAATGTTTCTAAGTCTTCTCGCTCTGGGGTTAGGTCTCGTCGCTCCCCTGCCAGGCTTCCACCTAGCTGGCACGGCTGAGTCTCGATGGACATCGCTATGACCCTGGGGCTGAGCCCGGAGGATGTTCAACACCCGCCCTCAGGCTCTCACCTAGCTGACTGGCCCGGTGGTAGCACCCGGGATAGGCAAATGTTTCTAAGTCTTCTTGCTCTAGGGTTAGGTCTCGTCGCTCCCCTGCCAGGCTTCCACCTAGCTGGCACGGCTGAGTCTCGATGGACATCACTATGACCCTGGGGCTGAGCCCGAAGGATGTTCAACACCCGCCCTCGGGCTCTCACCTAGCTGACTGGCCCGGTGGTAGCACCCGGGATAGGCAAATGTTTCTAAGTCTTCTCGCTCTGGGATTAGGTCTCGTCGCTCCCCTGCCAGGCTTCCACCTAGCTGGCACGACTGAGTCTCGATGGACATCGCTATGATCCCGGGGTTGAGCCCGGAGGATGTTCAACACCCGCCCTCAGGCTCTCACCTAGCTGACTGGCCCGGTGGTAGCACCCGGGATAGGCAAATGTTTCTAAGTCTTCTCGCTCTGGGGTTAGGTCTCGTCGCTCCCCTGCCAGGCTTCCACCTAGCTGGCACGACTGAGTCTCGATGGACATCGCTATGACCCTGGGGCTGAGCCCGGAGGATGTTCAACACCCGCCCTCAGGCTCTCACCTAGCTGACTGGACCGATGGTAGCACCCGGAATAGGCAAATGTTTCTAAGTCTTCTCGCTCTGGGGTTAGGTCTCGTCGCTCCCCTGCCAGGCTTCCACCTAGCTGGCACGGCTGAGTCTCGATGGACATCGCTATGACCCTGGGGCTGAGCCCGGAGGATGTTCAACACCCGCCCTCAGGCTCTCCCCTAGCTGACTGGCCCGGTGGTAGCGCCCGGGATAGGCAAATGTTTCTAAGTCTTCTCGCTCTGGGGTTAGGTCTCGTCGCTCCCCTGCCAGGCTTCCACCTAGCTGGCACGGCTGAGTCTCGATGGACATCGCTATGATCCTGGGGCTGAGCCCGGAGGATGTTCAACACCCGCCCTCAGGCTCTCACCTAGCTGACTGGCCAGGTGGTAGCACCCGGGATAGGCAAATGTTTCTAAGTCTTCTCGCTCTGGGGTTAGGTCTCGTCACTCCCCTACCAGGCTTCCACCTAGCTGGCACGGCTGAGTCTCGATGGACATCGCTATGACCCTGGGGCTGAGCCCGGAGGATGTTCAACACCCGCCCTCAGGCTCTCACCTAGCTGACTGGCCTGGTGGTAGCACCCGGGATAGGCAAATGTTTCTAAGTCTTCCTCTGGGGTTAGGTCTCGTCGCTCCCCTGCCAGGCTTCCACCTAGCTGGCACGGCTGAGTCTCGATGGACATCGCTATGACCCCGGGACTGAGCCCGGAGGATGTTCAACACCCGCCCTCAGGCTCTCACCTAGCTGACTGGACAGGTGGTAGCACCCGGGATAGGCAAATGTTTCTAAGTCTTCTCGCTCTGGGGTTAGGTCTCGTCGCTCCCCTGCCAGGCTTCCACCTAGCTAGCACGGCTGAGTCTCGATGGACATCGCTATGACCCTGGGGCTGAGCCCGGAGGATGTTCAACACCCGCCCTCGGGCTCTCACCTAGCTGACTGGCCCGGTGGTAGCACCCGGGATAGGCAAATGTTTCTAAGTCTTCTCGCTCTGGGGTTAGATCTCGTCGCTCCCCTGTCAGGCTTCCACCTAGCTGGCACGGCTGAGTCTCGATGGACATCGCTATGACCCCGGGGCTGAGCCCGGAGGATGTTCAACACCCGCCCTCAGGCTCTCCCCTAGCTGACTGGCCCGGTGGTAGCGCCCGGGATAGGCAAATGTTTCTAAGTCTTCTCGCTCTGGGGTTAGGTCTCGTCGTTCCCCTGCCAAGCTCCCACCTAATTGGCACGACTGAGTGGATCTGAGAAAAGCCCCAGGGGCGAGCTCGTCAGCCAAGACGGCGAGTTCGGGATATTCCGCCTCCCCCCAGCTCGCCACCCGGGAGGTCATGGTCCCATCTTGGACTCAGGGGGAGGATAGTTCTCTCAAGCGAGTCCGACCTCGCCACGAGCACCGGTAACATCAGCGAGTCCAGCTACGGTCGGCGCCTAGGGTCTCGCCGCAAGCGCTCGCCCTAGTTCAAAGACATCCTACAGACGGGGTCGGACTCGGCAGGATTGCCCAAAGGGGTATCGCGCGCACAGATACAATCGCAAGCAAGCTTAAAAAGAAGTTAGAAAAATTGTGCGAAAATTGTCCGTTTTACTATTATGATCACAAAATCAGGCTTGTCTCGGCAAGGTACAAAAAAAAGAAGAAAGAAGAAGAAAACAAAGGTTGAAGAGCCCCGTCAGCTCTCGCCTTCCCTCCCTGAGCGGCGATCCTCCTCGCCGCCGAGCCGAGTGTCCTTCTCTCCCATCCCTGCGAAGAGCGAGTCGAAGCTGTCTTCTTTCTCGCTGAGCGGGCTGGGTGGGAACAAGGTCGGCAGGAGATCCCGGACGGTGACTCCTTCGCAGCCTTCAGCCAAAATCTCCGTCCCCCGCATGGCCTTCAGAAGGCACTCGGCGGACTCAATGGAGTTGACGCGCAGTCGCTCTGCGACGTCAGCCTCGCCGAAGACCCGAGGCCTCTTGTAGGGGAAGGGTGGCTCGCTGGCTCCTGGGGGAATGAGAGCTTCAGCCTGGCGGAGGACCTCGCCATGGAGCTCCTTGTTCTTCTCCTTCAGATCCGCCGCCTCCATCCTCAGCTGAGCAGCGACAACCTCCCGCTCGCGAGAGTGCGCCCTCTGCTCGGCAAGCTGGGTCTCCCGCTCGGCAAGCTGAGCTTGCAGCTGAGCCATCTCGCCTCGCAGCGCGTCGGCGACTTCGGCATCCTGTAGGATTAAAAGTTCAGAACAAGCACAAGAATAATCCTAAGTAAGGTAAGTAGAGATATCCAGTGATTACCAAGCCGTCGGCAGATTTCGCGAGTAGAGCGTCGGCAAGGCCGAACCGCCTTTCCGCGTCGGCCGCGCTCTCCTTCGCCAGGTCACGCTCCTGCTCAGCAGTCAGCAAGGCATTGCTGAGCTGGAAGCCGCGGCGGACCATCATGTGGTGAAGCTCGAAGGCCCGCAGGTGGGCCTGCAATCCCTCATGGCCGAGCTGGCGGGGGGTTAGGTTTTTGTACGACTCGGCACTGTCACGGCCATAGAAGCCGAAGCCGAAGGCGAAGGCGTGGCCAGTGGGAGGTCGGCGAGCTCCCCAGGAGGGGGCGCGAGTAGAAACGGAGACTCGGTGGGCCCCCTCATCCCATTTCAGGATAGGCTCGCCGGCCGCATCCTTGCTCCTTCCTCCCTTGCCGAAGTGGGGGTGATCCTTCGGCAGGCCGGGTTCGAGAAGGACGACCCCCTCGGCAGAATCAGGGGGGAAGGACCATCCCTCTTCTTCTTCTCCCTTCGGGGGGAGGGCGCTTCCTTCAGCGGACTCAGCGGGGGGTCGTCGGAGGAAGCCTCTGGCGAGCTCATGAACTTGACGGGCGAGGAGGGGAGATTCAGCCGCCCGCGCGAGACCACCTTGGCCTTTTTCCTCTTCGGTGCTGAGAGATCTGGGCGCGAGCTTGACTCCGCGAGCTCCGGACGCTTCTTGCTAAGGGGTTGGCCCCGCGCCTGTTCGTCTCGGCAGGCCTCCGCCGCTGCCCGGGCCCGCTCCAAGGGATCAGAGAATATCCCCGGGTCGGCGAACGGCGGATGCTCCGGCAGAAGTCGCTCCCCTGCAGGAAAAAACTTGGTCAGAAAAACCAAGGTTCACTTTGACAGAGCTCGCGAGAAAATAGGGCAAGATGTACCTTCACCAGGGAGAACGGGTTGAAGCGAGTCGAGGCCGCGGCGGAGGTAGGCGACCTCGAAGTCTTTGTGAAGGAAGAATCTGTGGAGATCGGCGTCGCCGCCGGACAGGGAAGGAGGACGGTAGATGTCCTCGCTTTTCTGCAGGGGCCGGAAAGGGATGTTGCCGAGCTCGCCCTTGACAAAGACGAGCCGGGTCATCCAGTTGTGATTCTTGTTCGCGAGCTCGCGAACCTTGATGAGGGATCCACCGAAGTAGGCGACCCCATCGGGGGTGGCCTTGTAGGAGAACAGCTTGCGGAAGACCATGAGATTGAATTCAATCCGCTCTCGGCGGAGGAAGCGAGCGAACGCCACCATTATGGCGATGGCGTTGGAGTTCAGCTGCGCGGGGACCGCGCCGTAATACTTCAGAATTTGTCGGATCTCTGGTCAGAGGGGGAGGCGCAGCCCCACCTCGAAGTGCGAGATGGGGAAGACGAGCTCACCCTCAGGGAAAGAGTTGATTGCTTCATGCTCGGCGGGCGAGCGAGCCTGGAAGCCGGGAGGGACGAACTCAGCCGTGAACTCGGCGAGCTCCTCCTCTGTGATGTGCCCCTCAAAGAAGCAGTGGTCGACGAAGTGCCGGGCACACTTGGATCGGCCATCCGCGTCAGGGTTAGTTTTCACCATTCTAGCAAACGAGGGAAAGGCGCGAGCTCGGGGTAACGGAGGGGAGGTAAGGGTTTGGAAGCAATAAAGGCGTATCCAGGGGGGTAGGTGAGAGGGTCTATTTATAGAAATAAAAAGTAAGGCAGGGAAGGGCGAGGGCGAGCCAATCGATCCGCCCAGCCCCTCCACACCGCCTCGCCGCTCCCTGCTCGCCAAGACCTGCGAGCTAGCCCGGTCCAAGAAGGAGGAATTCGAAAGGACGCTTATCAGGATATCGAAAACACATCTTCATATATATACGAGGTCACATAAAATTTGTTTAAATTATTACAAACAGTCGAATTATTCAGAGCAGGGAAAGATAAAGGCGCGAGGACCACGCGAGGGCGAGCGCGAGCATCGGTCGGCCGACAGAGGAGCCGTCCTATTCTCCCCGGTCTCGCCGGTCCGCCGTCGCAGATCGCCGCGCGTGGAGCTCGCGAAGCCGCCCCATATTCCTATTCACCACCCGCAGGTTCTTGTCAATCTCATCCATCAGCACCAAGGAAGATGCCTCCTCGAACGCCAAGCTGACCCCAGCACCGTCCGCAAGACGCGAGCACTCCCACTGCAGCCTGTTGTTGTCCTTCCGCAGGTCGTGGAGCTCGCGCACCAGCTTCTTGAGAACCTTCCGCTCCCGTTTTGCACGTTCAGGACTACCCAGTTCGGAGTCCAGGAAGTCGTCTAGGGCGCTTGGAGAAGGGAGAGGCGAGTAAGGAGGTCGATCCACGGACTCGCCGTCCTCCGTCCGGACGAGAAGTTCTGAATGAAGAACTGAAAGACGATCAGAAAAGCGGGCACCCCCAGAACAGAAGAGAATAAAGTTGAAAACTTACCGCGCGAGTCTGGCTCCCCTGGGTTGGCGCGAGGAGAGAAGTGGCGCAGGTCCTTGCCACGCCCATGCAGGAGTTCCTGGGGGGCAAGTTGGTAGCCGGGGACGGGGATATGCCCGGCACCTCCCCCCGCGAGTACGGTACCAGGGGACGGTTGCCGAGAAGGGGGACGACTCGACGACGCCAGTTTCTGCGAGTTCGGCTCCTTGACCTCAGACTCTCGTTTTGGTGAGCTGTCAGGAATGCTTCTGGCCCGCGGGGTGGACGCCTCGCCACTTTTCTCCCGGCTGGAAGAAAGCTCCACGAGGTCTTGTGCAGGAGAATCAAGAGTCGGCTGGTTGGAGGAGCCAGCCCCGCTCCCCAAGGCCGCCGAAAAATCGGCTAGAATGGGCTCAGCCCCCGAAGGAAGGGGTTTCGCCCGTTTAGCTGAGCCAAAATCAGCGAAGCGGCGAGCAGGGACCTCTAGGCTGGTCAGGCCCGCAGCTTGAGCGGCAATCTCATCACGAGCGCGTGCGAGCCGCTCCAGGACTTCCTTGGGAAGCGGCATCTTAGCAGTCCAGGAAGGGCAAGGGTCAGTCGAATGCGTAGGGGGTACATATATATAGCTGCCTGTGGGGCCTACCAGAAGATTCTTCCTTCAGCGCATGCCTCCCACTCGCCGGATCCTGCGGGGTTGGATGTATCTTTCCGAGCTTGTCCCAACCTCGCAAAGAGCGGGGATTGTGTACAACCCCGTATCCGCCGAGTGGGCCCACGGAGGCCAGACCGGAACGGTCCAGACCGCCTCACGGCCGGGCAGGGTTCACCGCCGAGCTCGAACTCGGCAGATCGTCGTACCGAGCTCGGAGATCGTCGGGCCGAGCTCAGGGTTTTGCCAGCCGAGCCCTCACTCGCCGAAGCGGAGCTGCTCGCCAGCCGAGCCCGCACTCGCCGAAGCGGAGCTGCTCGCCAGCCGAGCCCGCACTCGCCGAAGCGGAGCTGCTCGCCAGCCGAGCCCGCACTCGCCGAAGCGGAGCTGCTCGCCAGCGGCCATCCCGCCCCAGGTGGTCTGCCCCTGGCCTCTCATAACAGCGGAGTTTGGCTGTTGGCAGACCAGCCCAAGGGGGCTTTCAGTAATTTCAGACCAGCAGAGGTAGGCTATTTGCAGGCCGTTTTCAGTTCTCTATAAATAGGACCCAAGGGGTATCTCAGAAGGCACACTTACGAATTCTCAGGCCTCCTAGTGCTTTCTGAGGTACCTTAGCCCGGCAATCGGCTAAGGAGGGGAAGCGCTCTAAGATCTTTCGGGTGTGTGGTGGGACCTCCCCGCCGGGCCCTTGGTCTAGTCCTTGATTCTTCACTTTCTTGTCATTTTCTTGCAGGAGCGAAGTAGGTGCGCGACCACCCCTTCCCCTAAGGTCGAACTCCACAGAGACTGGTTTTCCGGTTTCAACAAGTTCCCTACTAAATATGTAAGTATACAAACTCCTTCATATTATCTCTCCTATTGTTACCAGATAACCCGCTCTCCTATATTCTAGTATCTCTCTTTAAATCCTTCTAAACAACAAAACTCTATCATCAGAAGGCTTCCGGCCGCTATTTCCACAATGTCAGCTACGGCATGAGTTTGGAGGGCAAAGAATGGTGGTGCTAATTAAAGATCCAAATGGGCTGTTAATTAAAATTAAAAATTTTAAACCAGGCTTATTGCTTATACCTCTACAATCAATATTGCAATTAGTTCCTTAAGAACTCTTACACAACCGAGTTCAAACATGCAACTTGTGTCGTAAAGACTTGCTTGGGATCATGTTCAATGGAGTTTATATTCTGCCTTCAAAGTAATCATGAAAGAAAACAAGGTGAAAGAGACAGTAGGTATTCGTTGCTGTATAGGTTAATGCCTTGTCAACAAGTAATTTGAGATATTGTGATGGGATTGGCGAGACACTAAAGTGCGAGTTTTGGGCCTGTTCGGGCCTAATTTGTCACCTGCGAGGCTGCAATATTTGGCGTTGCTTGATGAATGATCCAAGTCTGCAGTTGTGTCCGGACCAATGTTTCGACATTTTCATGCATTTGTTTTATTTTTAGTGCTTTATTTAGGGAGATGGCAACCATTGTATACCACAAATCACAGTCGTCCACGATGGTTGTCCTAAGTCATGTTTTATAAAAAAAATAAGAGGGTAGGAGTAGCCGCAATGAGATTGCAGATTTTGGAGACTTTTTTCCTGAAATCCGACGATCACTTGTAGTGCCGATTCCGGGAAGCGCCAAGGTGCCGATTCCATGGTAAGTTCATTGTATCTTTGTCATTTTCCTTGTTTTCCTAGTGTTTTGCGGCTCTGTTTTCCAGCCAGAATCCCAGCGGTCGCCCTCTCCGCTATTTTCAGCACTGGCTGAATCCTCCAGCAACCCTATCAACCATTCCAAACCTCCTAAACAGCAGCCGACCACTTCCCTAGTACCCATCCAGCCTTCTCAGTGATCCCACTTCCTGTCCTATCATAAAAACAGCACAACCAAACCCCCCTAGGCCTTCGCAAGCAGCCCCAGCCCTATTCCCTAAAAACAGCCTCCTTCCACCATCTCTCCAAACTCCCTCCTGACATATTACAGCCATCCACGGCCCCCTATAAATCCCTAATCAAAGCCCTCCAATCGCACACAACCAAATCCAGTCCGCCCAAATAGTCTTTCCAGCTCACCCCATCCTCAAAGCAGCCACGCCCTTCCCGAAAGTCACAATCCAGCAACTGTCACCTCTCTAGATCACCTCTACGATCACCGGATCACTGCTCTTACACCTACAGCTCATCACTCGTGGATTTCTTAGTAGTGTTGTGTTATTTATTTCAGTATTGTTGTACGTATTTGAACTCTTATATATTGTGGATATTTGGCATTGCTAGTGTATTTGTTCTATGATAGATCATCCTTGTCGCTTGTGTGTGTTAGGTTTTGGCCCTCCAAATAGAGGAACCTAATTTGTTTGCTTTCAAGAGTATTTGCTACTTGCCCGTGATAACAACAAGGAATTTATGTTTTATTATTAAATGCAATTTACAGTCGGTTCATTCTTTGCATACACACAACATCCTAAAATTTGATTTTCCCTGCACTACACCTACGGTTGCATATTTAGAGTTCATGCACCTAGCCTAGCCTACATCATATTGCCTTAACAGTTGCAGATTAGGTGTTGATTTTAACTCAAAAAAATGTTGCATAAAAAGGAGGATGGTCATGCATCATACATAGGCAGAAGCCTCATGGATTAAGTATTGCCCATCCACTCACAAATCGCATTAGCAAAGAGCTTATTCTAGAAGCAAATCACTATTTCTCATGAAAAGAATAAAAAAAATTAAGCAAACTTTAGAAGGTTGAGATCCACAGTCACATTTGGATTGCATATTCATAGGTAGATGCTGCTTCCAACTAAATAAAATAGTAGCTTAGTATAAAGGGTTAAGAAAAAGGGGCGGAGATGGTAATTATACCGCAGTCTTTGATTTGATGGCTTCCCAATGAATACATAGCGTATGCCTGCTGTACGCTTTGATATGTGATAATACAAACCTGTGAGGAAGTAGTGTATCAACAGCAATGAAGTCATGCCTTAGAGACTACTAAACATAAATAGGTCCAACAGTAAATGACAAAAAGAAGATAATGAATTCAAAGAGCAGACAAAGATAACAGGGTGAACAGCTAATGCTAAGTAGAAACATATTAATTTGTTTCTATCACCTTCAAAGTAGAACAACATGAGGTTTGCTCGAAGAGCCAACTGTGCAGCTTCCCGAACAAATGGAAGCACCTGGATAGCCAGCCAGAATTTTAATCTGATGAAAAAGGGGGAAAGCAATGTATTGAAAAGGCTAGCCTCCACGGGAACAAAGCACATATCACATAAGAAACATCTATGTTGTTAAAGGCATGCTTAAAGCTCAAGGCTCATCAGGTTCAGAGGTATGCATCTTAGCAAAGCAAAGACAGGCAATCTCACCAGGCTCTCGCCTTATAGCCTTGGAACGTACGTAAGTGAAGCTTCTGTTAAAAAAATCAAAATAAATAAGAAAATAATGTAATAGCTCAACAACATTTAATGATTTAGTGTTGTGAATTATAACAGAGCGTTGAGATTCAATATGATGTAAGAGATGGCATTGAACGCATTTCTTAAGAGATATAGATGATAATCATGAATGATTGTTTGGAAGAATGAATGAAGAATTTAATCAGGAAGATGAATTGATGTTTGATGATGCTTATTTAAAATGAGATGTGGTTGTGTCATGCCTTCGTCAGATGTATGCCTACGCCTTGCACTCAGGCTCCATAACCATTTGCACTTTAATGAGCCTTTAGCCTTTAACAACTATAAGAAACACTATGCTTGGTCCCATGAGATACCAGCAAATAACCCACTGCACTCTTTGAGCCAAGACCACCTCTTAACCGGTGCCAGGATCCAAGAGGGAATAGGGGCATTTACACATATCATTCAATGGGCACAAGTCATGTTTCTTTGTAAAGAAGTATTATTCACTAAATAATGAGAAGGAACTTTAAGACTGCTTAGATTAGAAGGCAAAAAGATTAAGAAAAGAGGATTCTCAGCTGTTGATTCAATTACCGCAGGCCATTTCTGAACTGCCCATATCCACAAACCAACAAACTTTTCCTTTAGCTTTAAAATGAAAGATGTAAGGAGCCCTCTTGAGGATGAGCTTCCATTGCTAGAAGATTGTGTTCGATTCCTTCTGAAATAATTGTTTCCATGAAGTTCCCCAGATTGAGAATCATCCATTATCATACCGTGGGCAGTCATCCTAGAGCTGGAAAATTATATATATATATATATATATATATGAAGGTTATATTCATGGAATTAAAGTAACAAACAAACAAACATTAAGGAAGATAGAGGAAGAGAGTGGAGTAAGAAATTGTAAAGTTAAGCAGAGAATTCACAAACCTTAGTCTTTCTGTGAGATAAGGAACTACTGTTTGGTAAAGGATGAACACTACACGTCTTGCAGGAGTTGGTGGGAGACCGTATGAATTTGCAACCTAAAAAAATGATAAAAAATGTCATGACATAAAAGTGTCACAAAATTTTTACAAGATATTCATTTCAACATAGGTTGAAAGGACTAACTACATGCAATAAATGAATATGTGATAGAGACCAGTATAAATGGCGGATGAGAGTTTTGGAATAAAAAAGAAACAGGCAAGTCTCCGAATTCTCCTTCAATGACATTGTACGTGCATCCTAGAAAATGGGCTGCATGATTTATTTTTTCAATGTCACAATAGCCTACTGTCTTGGTAAGCCATTTAAAAGAAAAAATTCTTGTTTTACAGTATAATCAATGCAATCCAGAGCAAGTCCACAGAAAATTGAGAAAGGAAAATTGTAAGAGCTAAAACTATAGTAAAATGGCTTCCCCGCTTAACCACAACCAACAACTAGACATATCCCAACTAACAATATTCATTGATAGGGATCACGGTTTGAGATCGGATCATCGGAGCCCGCAAAGATTTGCATACACTGGAGAGAGATAAGATCGTCAATTGGACAATCCGATCCCGTAGTCACATCCAGATTTACGATGACATATGTTATATTTTTATGCAATTTTTCTATTTTGATCCAGATTGGCGAGATACTTTAGAAATGAAGGGTTTTATGTTGAGCGGGACAAAGACAAAGTACATGGAGCTTAAATTTAGCCGTACAATAAGGACGGATGACTTTGTTATTAAGTTGGGTGATCAAGATATTTCCTGTAGTGAGTGTTTTAAATATCTTGGATTGATAGTTCAAAAAGACGGAGGTATTGATAAAGATGTGACACATATAATCCAAGCGGGTTGGTTGAAGTGGAGAGGCGCGTCAGGAATCTTATGTGATCGTAAAGTACTATAAAAACTCAAGGGAAAGTTTTTCTGTACTGCAATTAGACCCGCGATGCTCTATGGTTCTGAGTGTTGGGCAGTGAATTGTGTACATGAGCAAAAAATGGGAGTTGCGGAGATGAGAATGCTTAGGTGGATGTGTGGACACACGAGACTGGATAAAATTAGGAATGAATGTATCAGGAATAAGACAGGAGTAGCACCAATTGTATAGAAGATGCGAGAAGCTCGACTAAGATGGTTTGGACACGTACAAAGGAGACCATTAGAGACACCTGTCAGGCGTTGTGAGAGTCTAGTCACTAGGCATGTTAAACGAGGGATGGGTAGACCAATAAAGACTTGGGAATGAAACTATAAGGAAAGACATGATGTACTTAGGCATTAGTGAGATTATGACAAAAGATAGGGCACAATGGCGACAAAGGATCCATATAGCCGACCCCACTATAGTGGGATAAAGGCTTGAGTGTTGTTGTGTTTTTGATATTTAATATAATTTTACAATAATCATGATCAGATGATCTGGACCATTCAAAGTAGTTTTCCAAGGCCGTTTAACCTACTAATACAAGCATAGAGGGCAGATTTCAGGCATCAAAGGTTTTGGACAGGTTTCCAAGACTTATTAGTCCTCTCGAAGATAACAAAATTCTAGAACCTAGTTGTCAAGCTTGTGTCACTTACTCTCCTCCCTTGACTAGACACCACCTTGCTGTCTCGCCCACTCGTCGACTGTCGACTGCTTCAATTCTCAAAGCAAGATTAACTTTAGCGCTCACCGCTAAGTGCTTAGAAATCAAGTCATAAAATCGCTTAGTGATACTATTATGGGCATCAGTTTGTCGCCTTTAATTTCATATTTTATGCAACATTGTCCAAGTCATTTCGAGTGTGTTCATCTTTTTGGAATTTAGAGCAGGAGGGCTTATTCGCAATTAGATCATGTAACTTATATTTAAAGGTCTTGTAAGCATAATATAATATTGATTTCCTAAGTTCCCTCTTCTCTCCCTCTTTCCCATTCCCACTATAGGGCGTCGCGAGGTTGAGCTTGGCTCCCTCGTCATATTTTGCAGGTTGACCCAGGTCCCTGTCGTATCTCATGGGTTGAGCTCGAAGGGATACACTGTATCGTTGTCTTCTACACCACCTCTAGCGACCTCCTCGACAAGTTATTGGCACGTTACAAGGACACCCATAACTACTCACACATACGCGCCAGGCATACACCCATCTACTCCTACATGTAAAAGCACGTTAGGACAGCGGTGGCTCCTTCTGTGATGGAATGCTTCAGTTTAGTGATTGTCTCTTACAGATCATTCTGTCATCCCTTACTGATCATCTCCTATAAATAGTCCCATCATTCTACTCCTAGTACACAACACCGGGTCACTCCTCGGGCAAGTTCTTTTTCATCTCCTCAAGCCAGCAACAACAGACGCATGCCTCCCTCTGTCATACTCGAGCCCAGTGCTTCCAAATCAGAATCAATTTCTTCTGAATTTATCACTGGTCAACGTTTATACCCCGAAAATCCTAAACTATATGCATTATTAATATTTATATAGAGTAAACTATCTGACAGACTAAAGAATTGTAGGTTAAGTTACTAATATTCCAATCTAATCCTTTTAAAAGGGTTGGTCAATATTCATTGGTTTAATCATTTTAACACTGGAGCTGCTAATTCCTTCAATGAAATGTTGAATATTGAGTTTGTACTTTGTTGTACTATTATTTGTTAATTTTCCTAATAGTCTGATATTTAGTAATATAGTACAATTTTCTGTAAATCTTCTTATCCCTTTATTTGTATGTGTAGTTCGATTTAATTTATATCTTTAATACTTACCATAAAGTCGGGACTACAGTAAAAAATTCCTTTGTTTTCAGACATGCCGACTTTCATGGCTATTATCATTGCTTTACGGCCATCACTCTGTCATTTCTTATCTAGGAGGTTTATTAATACTTTAGTTTCTAATCTTTTACGGGCTAATTATTTTAATTATATAACAATTAGGGCTCAGTTGACTAATTTTTTATTTGTCTGTTTAATCTGTGTTAATGTATCTTTACTAATTAACTTTGTATTTATGGGTACATCAATGACTAGTAACTCTTTTTCTCTATTAACTAAGTAATTATGTATTAAAAATAAACATTCCCACATGATATAAAGTTTTTGGGTTAAAAAAACTAATTTGATGGTTATTATATAACACAATATCTTGTTTTACGTCGAGAACTTCTTGGACAGAGGATTCTGCCTAAAAATGAGGATGAGCCAATGTTACTATTTTCAGAGGTGATGGACATACTAGTTCCTTTAAATGGTTGTAAAATCATTTTGATATTCCAAATTTATATAATGTTTCTCGTGGCTTAGTTTGTTTTACTTTATCTATTTTTAAATTTTTTAATTGTCCGATCAGACCTTCCTGGAAAAAATTAGGAATGAATGTATCAGGGATAAGACAGAAGTAGCACCAATAGCACAAAAGATGTGAGAAGCTCGACTAAGATGGTTTGGACACGTGCAAAGGAGACCATTAGAGGCACCTGTTAGGCGTTGTGAGAGTCTAGTCACTAGGCATGTTAAACGAGGGAAAGGTAAAACCAATAAAGATTTGTAATGAAACTATAAGGAAAGACATGATGTACTTAGGTATTAGTGAGATTATGACAAAAGATAGGGCACGAAGTCGACAAAGGATCCATATAGCCTACCTCACTATAGTGGGATAAAGGCTTAAGTGTTGTTGTTGTCTGATCAGACCTTCTACTTGAGTTTCATCATCCTTTGCCTTGTCTGATTTTTGTATGAGCACATCAAATTTTTTATGGAGCTAGATGAGTAAAATGTATAATTGTATCATTTTGCCTTATAATAATTTTATCGCATTCTCTGACCGTGTCGTGTGTACTAAATCCTACTGGATTTTTTAAGTATACATTTGTTTGTCTTAAAGCTTCTTTAGATTCTTCAATTTTCATTTAGGATAAGACTAATTGTTTTATCTCTATAAGTGTTTTATGTTTACATCATTATTTTGTAATTCTTCAACTTATTTTACTATACTACCTATATTTGAGATTATTTTGGGAATTCTATGTTTGATTTCTTTAAGTTTTTTTTAACCTACTGGAAAGTTGAATTTTAGAATGTTGTTGGTTTGTTGTAATTTCCTTTAACTTCTTATTTTGTGGTCTAATGTTTCTACATTGAGCTTATATATATTCACATACTGTGGTTGTGAAGTCTCATGCTTTACTAAAACTTATCATAATGTCTATTATACTGTTTAATTGGCTATTTGTATCATGGAGAGCATGAGGATGAATTGTGTTGCAATAACATGTGTGTTTAAATTCTTCAATACAGATATTACTAGGTTTGTAATTAATTTCTAAATTCAAGTAGTCAATTTTTTGAAGGTTCATAGCTCTGATACCATTGTATAGAGGTAGAGGGGGTCTATTATTTAAATAGCCCGGCTCTTAAATCTATTACTCGAGTAGCCTGACTGGCTATTTGGGAGGAGCCCTGGATTCTTCATTCATAATTTTATTCTTTCCTCTTTTATTTTCAATTTTTAGTTTTCATTTTCAATTTATAAAAATCTTCTCCTCTTTCTTGCACTCGGAACCCGTTTTCATCAGGTTCTTCTGAAAATGATCTGTAGGAGGGTCATCTCATTCATAAGATAATTTCATCAGTGTTTACTACATCCCCTTAGATTTTAGTTGTTTTAATTATGTTTCATAACATTTTCATCATATACTTGTATTTTGCCTACAACAGTGACACTTTTTTCCAGTGACACTTTTTTCCAGGCAGTAGTTGTTCCCAAGGTGCCCCGGGAACACATATTAAGTACACATATTAATACAACAAAAGAGATAGAGAGGGAAAGAGATGAAGAAGTGTTACAAGCTCACCACAGAACGTTATTAGAGATGTTGGAGGGTGGTCAGAGACGGCGATGACAGAGACAGAGAATACTATGAAGTTGAAATCGCGACTGCCCATGTGGGGATTGGGCACAACATCAAAGAGCTTTTGGAAGCACTTGAGGGGTTGTCTCTTAGTTCTCATGAGCAGGTAGGGTGTGCTCAGAGAGAGAGAGAGAGAGAGAGAGACCATAATCTCATACAAGACAAGGAAATAGAGTAACTTCTTGGATGTCTCATTCCATACAACACATGTCTTTAAATAGGCTTACAAGACTCATAATAACACTCCTAACTTCCAACCATTAGACTCCTAACTCCCAACAACTAATAAAATAAAAAACACAACAGACAACATAATAAAAATCCCACTCGATAATTGGGAGCGAAACTCTTAACATCTCTCTCGCCGTTCAAAATGAACTTGACATCAAGCTCAACGGAGATCGAAATCGGTGCCAACTGCCAACGTCATCATATTCCCTCGTCATCAGAAACCTCCACATTCATATAAAAGAGTCTCATACAGTGATCTCCGCGAGTATAATGCTCATCATAATGATAGCATAACTCTTTCGTGCAGAATTCAGACATTTCCAAATGAGATAGCTGACAGATATGAGGGGTTTGGGTACCCACAGGTCGTCCGTCCCGAGTCCATGCACCCGGGGTTATATGAGTACCTTGATTCAACTTAAGTCGACGTTCGTTCAATTTGGCTAAACTCATAGCAGTCACTAAGTCCCGAGTAGCCTCAAATTCGACATCCAGTTGCAATTTTAGTGAAGTCCGGCCGTGAAAATGGCAACCTGCATCTCTTAGGTATCATAATGTGAGCAAGAAGAATCTGAAGTCCAGATATGCATCCACAAACTCTATTTTTCATAATATCGTGAGTGCTCTGAGGGGGTTGCGGCGGATAGGAGGACCAAATCACATATTGTAGAGCCGCTTGAAGGCCTCCCATGTCAGCCCTAGCAGATCAATGTGCAAACGAGCGAACCAAAGCTGAGTTGAATTGAGAAGGTGGAAGGATGTCAGGCTAATCCATTCCACTGTCGGTGTTTATTGGTGGCCGGAGAATTGCTCGCACCTAGTTGGCCAACCTAATGGATCAGTCTTCCCATCATAGGTGGAAATTCTATCTTGGTGTAGCGTGACACCATAATATATGCAGGTCGTACATGAGTCGGTGGATCGCATCGTATAAGTGGGGATAGAGGGGTCTGGCTACTGCTGGCTTGGTCACGTGCTAGGGAAATACCAACTGGAGCGACGATTGTTAGATCATTGAGTTTGTTGGTGAGTGTGACAATGTCGGCTAGGTGATCTGCGTCAGCTTCTTAAAAGTGTGTTCCAAGAGATGTCATGAACGATAGCATCATTTTCCTCATTGTACTCATTTGATCAGATGAATCCATCGTAGTCTTGATCCTGGCCGAAGATAAAATGGAGGGAGCACGAGATACGAAGCGAGTGACGGGATGACTTGAATTCCCAAGGAAGGATATGGAAGACATGCTTGGAGTACCACACGATCTGCGACGCTTTCCTCTGATGGAATTCGACAGATCTGTGCCAGCATAAAAGAGACGTGCAAGTTTTTGGGCTCAGTTTGTCGATGTACGGTTATGCATGATGGCACAAATAAGAAGACAAAAATTCCTTGAGTGCAACTACTAATTATTCAATGGATTAATTAAGCAGTTATTTAGATGACCTGGACTGAAGGGATGAAGCACGAGACGAGATTCCAGGGATCAATAAAAAATCGGGAAAGGGTGGCTCGATATATAGCTGATTTTTGGTAGCTCGAGGAAGGAAAAATCGTGGCCTTTGGGATGGAAAACAACTATTGAAGGAAGACAGCTGCTACAGTTGGGGCTTCGAGGAAGATTTGTCGATGGCTAGAGGTCGTGTGCGGAGGGAAGATCGACAATGCCGGAATCGGCGCGGCTGGTTCCCGTAGAACCAGGGTTGGGAGATTGATGACGTTGAAGATTGGAAGTGGCGTTTGCGGCTCGATCCAGTTGGGAACAAAGGGGAACTGTGATATATTTCGCCTGTGTGAGTAGGATGAACCAGATGGTCCCCCGGCGAAGCAAAAGGAAGTGTTCGTTTTTGTTTTGGAGGAATAAGCAAAGTCGTGGCGCTATCGTGGAGTGCGAGGACAGCTTGGTTGGTTCAGACTGAGGGCTTCAGATGGAAGAAGCCTTGTTGAAGGAGGTAGAATCCGATTTGCGTCGTGAGGTTTGGTAAAAGGAGAGGGATTTTCTATGGACTACTGTCATGTGGGAAAATGATAGAGAGTTGAAATCATCTAGGGATGAGACTTTTGGTGGATGTGAAATGTGGGAAAGAAACCTCTGATACCAAGTTGTTACGGGCTCGCTGTAGAATGTCGATAGAGATGTCGGGCAGTGGACTGAGGCAGAGATGACGGAGGCAAAGGATACTATTGAGCCAGGATTGCGGTTGCCTAAGCAGACTATACTCCAAGAGAGCTACAACAATCTCATACAAGACAAGAAAATAAACTAACTTCTTGGATGCCTCATTACATACAATTCATGCCTTTTAATAGGCTTACAAGACTCATAATGATGCACCTAACTTCTAACCATGACCCTACTAACTCCTAACCCCCAAAAACTAATAAATGCAAGACAACAATTAAAAAAACACAAAAGACAACCTAATCAAAAACCCACTCGATAACTGAGTGGGAAGCCCATAACAGTAAGTTTGATAAATTGGAATTTATGATGAAGAAGATGATCTTAGTGAAAAATACATGCATAAAACTACCATTAATATTTAATACAATATTCTTCACAAATAAGTATCTTCTCCTATATCATATAAGGCATTCAATACATTAATTTTTCATTACCCCATCAAACACTGTGGATGAATTGTTATTTAAAAAATCATAGATATCATTAGAATATAACAAGCACAAGAAACCTGAGATATATCACAATATTCTTCTCCCAATGTCTGCTGCCCTGCCCCTGTTGTCAATAGATAATATAATGTCTGACCTAGAAGCTTTATCTGCAAAAAGAGCAAATCCTTTGTTAATTTAGGAATGGCTTGCGACTCTGAAAATGAAAAAAAAAACACATCTCTTGTAGTCTTGTGAAGAAAATAGTCAGTACCATAGTTTATGGGATTTATTCCAGTCAATCATCCATTTACAAAAACACCAAAATAGATTTTTAAAACTAATATTAAAGTCCTGGCTAAAGTACTTCAAATATATTTACAAAGACCCCAAAATAATTGTACTTATGTATTAGTGAGATTATGACTAAAGATAGGGCGCAATGGTGACAAAGTATCCATATAGCCGACCCCACTATGATAGGGCGCAATGGTGACAACACTCAATCCTTTAACCCATCATAGTGAAGAAGTTACAACAACACTCAAGCCTTTATCCCACTATAGTGGGGTCGGCTATATGGATCCTTTGTCGCCATTGTGCCCTATCTTTTGTCATAATCTCACAAATGCCTAAGTACATAATATCTTTCCGTATAGTTTCATTCCAAGTCTTTATTGGTCCACTCCTCCCTCGTTTAACATGCCCGGTGACTAGAATCTCACAACGCCTAACAGGTGCCTCTAATGGTCTCCTTTGTACGTGTCCAAACCATCTTAGTCGAGCTTCTCTCATCTTTTCTGCAATTGGTGCTACTCTTGTCTTAAACCTGATACATTCATTCCTAATTTTATCCAGTCTCGTGTGTCCACACATCCACCTAGGCATTCTCATCTCCGCAACTCCCATTTTTTGCTCATGTACACAATTCACTGTCCAACACTCAGAACCATAAAGCATCGCTGGTCTAATTGCAGTACGAAAAAACTTTCTCTTGAGTTTTTATGGTACTTTACGATAACATAAGATCCCTGACGCGCCTCTCCACTTCAACCAACCCGCTTGGGTTCTCTGTGTCACATCTTTATCAATACCTCCATTTTTTGAATTATCGATCCAAGATACTTAAAACATTCACTACGAGAAATATCTTGATCACCCAATTTAATAACGACGTTATCCGTCCTTCTTGTACTGCTAAATTTAAGCTCCATATACTCTTTCATTGCTCTGCTCAACCTAAAACTCTTCTTTTCTAAAGTGTCTTGCCAAGATTCAAGTTTTGCATTTACACCCTCGCGCGTCTCATCAACCAAAACGATATCCGCAAACAATAAACAGCAAGGTATTGCTTGTTGGATATGTCCGGTAAGCTCATCTAAGATAAGGGTAAAGAGATAAGGGCTTAAAGTTGAACCTTGATGTAAGTCAACAGTGATATGGAATTCATGTGTTAATCCTCCAGATGTCCTCACCCTTGTTAGTGAATTTGTATACATATCTTTGATTATATTAATATATGATACATTTACACCTTTCTTTTCCAAGACTCTCCATAAGATCTCTCTTGGAACTCCATCACAAGCCTTCTTAAGATCAAAAAACAGCATATGAAAATCTTGTTTTCTTTCTCGGTAGTTGTCAATGAGTCTCCTCAAGAGATGTATAGCTTCCATGGTCGACCGCCCTGACATGAATCCAAATTGATTCTCCGAGATGTTAGTCTCTCGTCTTACTCTTCTTTTTATTACTCGTTCTCATAATTTCATAGTATGACTCATCAATTTAATTAACACAATTTTGTGTATCTCATTTATTCTTATACAAAGGTATCAAGATATTTTCTCTCAATTGGTCTGGCATTTGTTTTGACTTCAGTATCTTATTGAAAAAACATGTAAGACATAAAATTTCTTCATTCTCTAGACATTTCCATACTTCGATGGGTATATCGTCTGGCCCAACCGCCTTTCCATTTTTCAACTTTTTTAGAACAACATTTACCTCTGATACTTGAATTTTACGATAAAATGTTCTATTCATATACTCCTCCGATTTACTTAGTCTTTCAAGTTCAATTCATTGTTTTTTGTTTCATTATAGAGTTGATAAAAATATCTTTTTCGTCGCTCTTTAATATCGACATCATCCGTCAAAACTGTATCTGTCTTATTTTTTATGCATTTTACTTGACTTAAATCTTTTGTCTTTATTTCTCTAGCTTGAGCAATTTTATATATGTCACGTTCTTCATCTTTGGTATCTAGTCGATTATAAAAATCTTCATAAGCTTGACTTCTTGTTTTACTTACTACATATTTAGCTTTTTTTCGGCGACTTTATATCTGGCTAAGTTTTCGTCATTCCTACAAGCATAGAGCGATTTATAGCTGACCCTCTTTGCCCTCACTTTTCTTGCACTTCCTTTTTCCACCACCAAGATTCTTTATTTGGAGGCGCATGACCTTTTGATACTACAATTACGTTCTTTCCACTTATCCTTAAATATGAAAACATAACTTCCCATAAAATACTAGGATCAACATAAGGGTCATCAACTAGTTGTTCCATAACTGCTATCTTGAAAGCAACCTGTTTTTTCATCTTCAAGTTTCACCATCAAATTTTTTGCAACATTTTTGTTTTTGTCCTAGATTTATTATATTAATTTGTACATCAAACACCGCCAATTTATATTGTGTTGTCAAACTTTCTCCTGATATGACTTTGCAATTCTTACAAATCATTTTATCCATTTTACGAGTCATAAAATAATCAATTTGTGACTTAGTTGGTCCGCTTTTAAATGTAATTAAATGTTCCTCTTTATTTGTGAAAAACGTATTTGACGCAATTAAATCATGTGTTACAGCAAAGTCTAAAAAGGTTCGTTAGTCTTCATTTCTTTCTTCATATCTAAATCCTCCATGAACGGCTGTATAATCTACATTTTCCTTCCCTATATGTCCATTTAAGTCTACTTCTATGAAAATCTTCTCTCTTTGCGTGATTTCTCTTACTAGATCATCTAAGTCTTTCCAAAATTGCGCTTTAATAGCCTCACTTAATCCTGCTTGTGGCGTGTAAGCACTGATCACATTAATAGTTTTCTTTCTTATGATCAATTTAAGAGCTAAGATTATATCACATTTTCTACTTACCCCAACAACTTCATCCTTCCAAGTAGTATACACAATAAAGCCTACTTCACTGCTTGTTTTATTTTTTTCTGTGTACCATAATTTAAAATCTGAATTATCTAAAATTTTGTCTTTCTCACCCACTCATCTAATCTCTTGAAGGCATAAAATATCTATCATTCTCCTAATCATCGTATCCACTACTTCCATCGCTTTTCTCGTTATCGTGCTTATGCTCCAACTTCCAAACTTAAGTCGATCACAAATCCTACGACATACCTCCCTAGGACGTCTAATATGTGAAGACTTTTACCTATTTAACACTACACCCAAGTCCACTTGGAGGCGCAGTGGTCCTTGACAAGACGTCGCATTTGGACCATATGACGAGTACTCTTGCATATTTAACACTACACCCAAGTCCTGGAGATGCAACGGTTCTTGCCAAGACGCCGCATTCGGACCATGTGACGCATTTCTTAAGGGGAACAACCTAACTTTTGCATAATTTTTCAAATGATCCATATTCATAAGGGTGACTAAATTTTACGCTGACCGTCAACCTAACACAACCCTCACCATTTTTCATCCAGGCTAAAGTTAAAGTTTTGCTAAAGCATTAAAGCCATTTTCACGTCCAAAAACATGTATGTTGCAAAGTAAATAAGCTAATTTGACCTGATTTAGGCTCCATTTGTTTCGGCGGTGGCGGTTCGATCCGGCGGGTGGAAACGGAGTGTTCGAACCGGAGGGGGGAGGTAGCTGCTCCAAACGGAGCTTTTTGGGGTGTTTCTCAAGGCGGGCGGGTGGAAACGGAGCAAACGCCGCCGGAGGTTCATTTATTTACCCTCCTTCCGGCGGCGTTTGCCTAAAACGGAGCAGCAAAACGCCCAAACAAATAAAGCCTTATTTTGCAGCAATTTTTAATGAAAATGACCAATAAATTCACTTCATTAAAAACATTAAAGTCCTGGCTAAAATTTAAGCATATATAGAATACGTTAATTTGACTAAAATTAAAGTCCTGGCTAAAGCATTAAAGCCCATGTTTCACCTCCAGAAACAGGTCTGCTGCAAAGTAAAAAAGCTAATTTGACCAGGTTTATTTTGCACCAATTTTTAAAGAAAATGACCAATAAATTAAATTAACTTCACTTCATTGGCATACCTAACACAAAATTTACTTTCCATATGGAGCTAGGGCAACATCCTATTAAATCATCTCCAATTCCATTCTTTCATTATTCATTGTATAATTGTTGATTTCCAAAACAGGAATTTTTAGCAGAGCTCAAAAAAAGAATACAATACATAAAATCATTTTCTTAGGGATCAGTCATTTTATAGGAAAATATGCAAGCCTTCAACCCTTATTTTGAAACGTAGATCATCAAAAAGGTACTAAATCCTCCCTAAGCACCACATCTCGGCCATACACTTAAAGGCTAGGCAAAATTAAAACAAAAATGAGGACGGGTAAATATAACTTCTTTCAACCAAGAATTTGCGGAGATGGTTGCTAGTAACTCTATCCACGCCATAACATGTTCCAAAGTATTCTTCACTTTGTGTCAAAAGTAATGAGCTCATTGTGTTTATGATATATTACTTCAAAGTCAGAGCATCAATCCTAAAAACATCAATATCTCAGAAAATACAAACTAATTTAACACAAATAGTACTGCAAATTTGAAGTAATTGCAAAATAACTACAATTGTAACCAAAATTGTTGAAACTTAGGCTTCGTTTGGCGCGAGGGAGGACACTCCCGGCGGGTCTAAACGTTGTCGCTCGAACTGGAGGTTTGCTCCGGCAGTTTGAAAGCTCCGTTTTTGGCTTCGTTTCTCACGCGGGCGGGTGTAAACACCACAAACGGGGACGGAATTCCATTTGTTTACCCGCCTCCTTGCTGCGTTTCCCCTAAACGCCACCCGCCGTTGTTGTGCCAAATGCAACCTTAATTTATGAGTGAAGATTGTCGATATATTATTAGCCATCATAACGCTTAACCACGCAACATGTACTAGAGAGGTGATGCAGTGGTAGGCCGGCTAGAATGATAACGACGACGAATGTAACTTAAATGAGGATAAGACTAAAATGTTGTGAGCGTGTGAAAATGAGAACAATCCAAATCAAGATCCACTCGCAAGTAAATAATTTTAGCAACGCTATGGGCACGAAGTGCACAATTGAAAGTGAGAATTAACGTTTAAGAAAGCAACTATAATTAGCCAACAAAGTGAGGAGCGATTTCCATTCAAGTGCGACGAATGCGTCCCGCAAATCAAACAACCAATAAGATGCAATAACATATAAAAATCAACAATCCCCAAACAATAGTTCAAGACTAAGCATCTAAATGAGAGAAATAAAACACCATATACCTTGATTCGCTTATGCGCGCGGCGGATGGACTTCGGGATGGAGATCGATGGCGGGAGTGCTTCTGGCTCGAGGGTTGTTCAGGGGTGTGGTTGCGGGTGGTTAGGAAATTTCAGGTCTGGAATATTTATGGCGGTGGACGGGGGTGATATCTGGGTCGGGTAAGGTAGGGGAGGGCTGGACGGGGTAGGGGTTAGATATCTAGAGGGAGGGATGGCCGGCGGGAGTGGGCTGGGGGTCGGGGAGGCAGGGAGCCGGCGGATGAGATCGCCAGAGGGGAAAACGGAGGGAGAGCGTGGGTTGCAGGGGTTTACCGGAACGGGGAAGAGATGGAGGAGGAGGGGAGTTGCAGGGGGCTAACCGGAAAGGGGAGAGGAGGAGGGGGCGCACGGAAAGTGGGCTTCGAAGTCCACTGAAGGAATGACCAGCGGCTGCTATGCGAAGCAACTTCCGATCTCTAGGGCCAACCACCAACATGCATATTTACAAGAGAAAAAGACTAAAGCAAAATTAGGGCTCCCGATCAGACGACTATAATTGTTCGGGCCGATCGAGAGCTAAATACATCACCAAAATAAAAACTAATATATGAAATTGGCTCGGAAAGACCCTCAGGGTGCATCCGCGGACTCGGATCACCCAAACAGGTTGCCGATCACCGCCTCATGTGAGAATAGACGTGCGCGTGCCGACGATCGCCATCAACTCCCCCTAACTTGAAAGCACTCATCTCCGGTGAGTGAAGATGATCGTACTCTCGGCGTAAGTCTGGGGCGAGTCTCTCGAGCTCCTCAGCAGAAATCCAAGTGTTGTCTGAAGTCAGGCGGGCAAGCAAATGGACCAAGTACCGTAGGACCACCGAACTGCCCATCGTCGTGAAGTCATGACCAACGATCTATAGTGTATCTCCGGTAGGCGTAGGCTACTGTCGTAGTAATGTGTCTGTGTCTGACCGTGAGAGTGATTGCAAAAAATGATAAATTTGGCGCCACTGGAATATAAACAACTGTTGGCTGACACACTTCTCAAATTAACGGAGGTAGGGTCCTCCGAGCGGCGTTCAACCGTCCGCGCCTGCCTGGGCAAGGAGGGTGTGGGTGCACTAGAGAGATGGGGGTGAAGCTGGGGCTCAGAGATAGGTGGAGATAAGGGGTCCACGTACACTTTTTCCTCATAGTATGGGGTTAAGTCCTCTACGTTGAACACTCGATGAATCCCCATTGTCGGTGGTATGTCAACCTCATATGCATTCGCACCAATCCGTCGAGTGATTATTTAGGGGCTTATCCGACGGGCATTTAACTTCTTCGCTGTCCCCAGTGGGAGCCTCTCAGGTTGCAGGCGGATCATAACCTGTTCCCCAACGTCAAATAACTGCTATCTTTTGTACAGATCGGCTTGAGCTTTGTAAATTTCATTACTAACCGCGATCTTTCTCCGAACTGTCTCATGTAGGTCGTGCGTCTTACAGGAAGTCAACCAGGTCAACGGGTTTCCTAGGCTCGTAATCTAATATGACATGAAATGGACTCAGACTTGTGGTCCTATTGACCAAACTATTGTATGCAAACTCCGCAACTGGAAGTACCGAATCCCAAGAAGCCGGACTATCCCGAACTAGGCAACGCAACGGGGTCCCAAGGCTACGGTTGACAACTTCTGTCTGTCCATCCGTCTGTGGGCAATAGGCCGTGGAGAACCTCAGTGTTGTACCGGTCTTCTTCCACAACGTCTTCAAAAAAAAACTCATAAAGCGGACGTCGCGGTCAGAGACAATAGAAGTAGGCAATCTGTGATACTTAAATACCTCCCTGAAGAATGGTCGCCACGTGGGGGCATCGTACGTCCTATGGCAAGGAATGAAGTGGGTCATCTTCGAGAAGTGGTCCACGACGACGAAGATCGAATCGAACTTCCGCAGTGTGCGGGGGAGTCCCAGTACAAAATCTAAACTAATGTCTGCCCAGGGTCGGTGGGGAATAGGCAACGGAGTGTAAAGGCCCGTGGGCTGCCGGATCCCTTATGTCGTCTGGCAGATACGACAATGTCGAACGACCCGCGTGACGTCCCTCTTCAGTTCAGGCCAGAAGTAGTGGTCCTCAACTAATGCAATCGTCTTATCCTACCCAAAGTGCCCCGCGGACCCGCCCACGTAAAACTCCCATATGAGAAAATCCCGAAGGGAGGTCTGTGGCACACAGAGGCGAAACCCAAAGAACAGATAGCCCTTAGAAATGATAAAACCCTCGGGGGGCTCAAGTGGGTCCCTAAATAAGGCGGAGCATATGTCGCCAAAATCAGGGCACTCGCCCCCCCCCCCCCAATGCCTACGCCAGACGCGTCGCACGCTACCTCGAAAGCCTTCGAAAATCCGGAAGGCGCAATACAGGAGCGGTCGATACTTTTCCTTAATTTCCTCAAACACTCTGGTGGTCGCTGCAGTCCAGGCAAAATGCCCCTTGCAGAGGCAGCTCGTAATAGGGGCCATAATCGAACTAAACCCGTGAACAAACCTCCGGTAAAAGGTAGCGAGAACGTGGAAGCTCCGGGCCTCGTGGATATTGGCCGAGACGGGCCACTCGCAAATAGATTTGACCTTTTCTTGGTCAACAAAGATACCGGACTGCGAGACGATATACCCTAGGAAATGTACCGATGAGGTCAAGAATGAGCACTTCTTCAAATTTATATACAAGTGCTCCTTCCGAAGGAGGTTGAATACCAATCGAATGTGGCTCAAATGCGGAAAATATTTACGTACGGGTCTCGTTCCCAAATATAGGAACGGGTTTAAAATACAGTTGAAAATCAATACTAAAATACAGTTGTACCCTAAAAATACAGTTGAAAAGTTCAATATTAAAATACAGTCGTACTTTAATATTGAACTTCAACTGTATTTTTTAAAGTACAACTGTATTTTTCTCTTGAAGTGCAACTGTATTTTAAACCCGTTCCTATATTTGGGAACGAGACCCGTCCCTAAAAATTTTCCCTCAGATGCGCAGTAAGACCCTGGCTAAAAATCAGTATATTATCAAAATAGACCATAAGGAACTTACCAATGTAGGGCCGAAGGATCTGCGTCATCACACTCAAGAACATGCTCGGCGTGTTCAACAGCCCGAACGGCATAACCAACCACTCATACAGCCGTCCTTCGTCTTGAAGGCCGTTTTTCACTCGTCACCCTCTCGAACTTGAATCTAGTGGTACCCACTCCACAGGTCAATCTTCGAAAAGATCTTGGCACCAGCCATCGTATCAAGGAGGTCGTCGAGGCGGGGGATCGGAAAACGGTACTTCGCTGTGATCTTGTTGATGGCCCGACTATCAATACACATGCGTCAACTCTCATCCTTCTTCGGGGTAAGAAGGGCAAGGAACGACACACAGACCCAAGCTCTCCCGAATAAAGTTCTTACTAAGAAGATCGTCAACTTGTCGCTTCAACTAGACATGTTTTGTCGGGTTCAAGCGATAGTGGGCAAGGTTGGGCAAAGATGCCTCTGGGACTAAATCAATGGTGTGTTGGATATCCCTCATAGGAGGGAGCTCATCGGGGAGCTCCTCAGGCATAATGTCAATATATTCGGCTAACAAACATCGAATGTCCGAATCCACACTCTCCACATCCGTGGTGGCGTCAGATGCCAAGGCGGAGACCACAACAAACATAACTCCCGAGTCTAAACTCTCACGAAGAAATTCGTCCTTCCTCAGGATGTGCAAAGGCCTGGCTGACCCACCACTAATGGATGACTCGACCTGGCCCTTGGAGGGATCCTTGGGCTAGGTCGGAGTGAGGGTGATCCTTCGTCCATTGTCAAAAAAGACACACGTGTTGGAGCGGTCATAACACGTGGCGTCGCGATCGTATAGCCAATATGGCCCAGAAGAACATGTGTAGCGTCCATCGGGATGACGTCGCACCAAACCTTGTCCTCTACGGACGCAAGGCAGATCGGCACAAGGCACCTCTGAGAGGACCTAGCGCTACCAACTCGATCAAAAGACCGGTCTAATAGAAGACGACGCAACTATTCTTTATATCAACGGTCCTCGGGCGGATCCACGGGGCAGCCAGTTAGACCCGCAGGGAACACGTCCTTCTGCTTCGAATAGTACCGCAGCACCGGGGCGATTCCGAACCGCAGTTCCAACAATCCCCCCCCCCCCCGGAAATGACCCCGGGGTTTCGAACCCGCGACCCCCTCTGATACCAATTGAGAGGACCTAGCGCTACCAACTCGACCAAAAGACCGGTCTAATAGAAGACGGCGCAACTATTCTTTATATCAACGGTCCTCGGGCGGATCCACGGGGCAGCCAGTTAGGCCCGCAGGGAACACGTCCTTCTGCTTCGAATAGTACCGCAGCACCGGGGCGATTCCGAACCGCAGTTCCAACAACCTCTGCGTAACCTGGATGGCCGACTTGTTCACCCAGTGGACACGGTAAGGATACGGGTGGGGCTCGACAGATAGCTGCATCCTCTCTAAACACTTTTTCGCTACGATGTTCACCCAACTACCGCTATCTATGGCGAGCTTGCAGGGACCGCCCGCACTCTTAAAATAAGTGTAGAATATCGAGGTATGACGCCAATCTTCCTCGGCATGAGGAGTGTGAAGTAGGCGACGGATGACTCCCAACTCTAACGATCTCTCTGCGCCGCTCTCCCAACCGTCCTCGACCCCAGCGGTAATCTCTTGCACTACAACATCGTCAACCTCAACGCTCGCCTCACCGTCGTCCTCCATCAGCAGTTCCTCGTAGGACACTGAGCAACAATGTGCCCCCTGCCTGAGCATCGATAACATTGGTCGGGTCCGGGTCTAGGAGCGGTCGGAACAATAGCCTTGCCCTTCGCATTTGAGAAGACGCGGGTAGAGGCGTCAGAGCGGTGTGTGGTCTACCTCGATCCTGCGAGGCACGGGTAGTTCTCATACTCGAGTGCGAGTTGGAATACCTGTTCGATTGTCTCTATGCGGTGAGGAATAAGCTCTCTCTGAATCTCAGCTCTAAGTCCCGCTCTAAATCGGAAAGCGGTCGTAATAGGCTCCTCCAAAATGTCATTCCTCACTACCAACTCATCAAATCGTGTCATGTACTCGGCAACGGAAAGTGATCCCGGACGCAGCACATAGAGTTGGTCGAGGAGCTGATCGCGATATGATGCGGGGAGGTACTTGTCCCTCAATCGCTGCTTCATCTCATCACATTGGGTGCGGGATAGTATCCATTTCTCTGGAGCAACTTCTTCACGCTAATCCAAAACATCTTTGATTGGCCCAACAGTTTCATCTTAGCGAACCGAACTCGCCGCTCGCCGTTCATCTCATACCAATCAAAGAAGTGGTCCATGTCCAGAAGCAAGTCACAAAAAGCCTTCGGGTCCAAGTGACTGTCGAAGAAAGGTGCATCAATTCGGAGGCGCCGGATGAGGTCGTCCTCCACCGGGATGCCACATAGTCATCGTATGGATCGTCAGAGTCGTACTTGTGTCGTGCGGGTGGGCCATGCCCTTGTCGGGCCGATTGTAGGCGTGGCTCGTAAGGTGTCCGAGGGTTACCCCTCGGAGCGGAGTCGTGACGATAATCATGTGCAGGATCGGGGGCCCGTCTCTGCGGAGCAGGGTCCCGACGTGGTGGCTCTCTACCTCGCCGATCAGGCGGAGGTGGGGCGTCCGTGGATCTTCCAAGGGCTCCTCATAAGTCATAAGTCATAACGGGGTGCTAGGGCTGGACCTCTAAGGGCTCCTATTTGATCAACTCTGGTGTTGACCCTAGCGATCTAGCTCTTAAGGGTGGCGAATTGTTCGAGAACTAAGCGTTGAAACTCGGCGTCCGTCATGTCCGAATTCAAACTGGTGGCCCAATCGTCGGTGACGTTTTGGTCAGACATCGGGGTTCGAAACAACCTACCACTACGGAGCATGCAAATGTGACTCGAACCTAGCTCTGATGATACCAATTGATGCAGTGGTAGGCCGGCTAGAATGATAACGACGACAAATGTAACTTAAATGAAGATAAGACTAAAATGTTGTGCGCGTGTGAAAATGAGAACAATCCAAATCAAGATCCACTCGCAAGTAAATAATTTTAGCAACGTTATGGGCACGAAGTGCACAATTGAAAGTGAGAATTAACGTTTAAGAAAGCAGCTATAATTAGCCAACAAAGTGAGGACCGATTTCCATTCAAGTTTGTCGAATGCGTCCCGCAAATCAAACAACCAATAAGATGCAATAACATAAAAATCAACAATTCCCAAACAATAGTTTAAGACCAAGCATCCAAATGAGAGAAATAAAACACCATATACCTTGATTCGCTTATGCACGCGGCGACTCGACTTCGGGATAAAAATCCGATGGCGGGAGTGCTTCCGGCTCGAGGGTGGTTCCACGGTGTGGCAGCGGGTACTTAGGAAAATTCAGGTCTGGGATATTTAGGGCGGTGGGGGTGATATCTAGGTCGGGTAAGGTAGGGGACGGCTGGAGGGGTTGGGGTTAGATATCTGGAGGGAGGGATGGCCGGCAGGAGTGGGCTGGGGGGAGGCAGGGAGTCGGCGGATGAGATTGTCGGAGGCGAAACGGAGGAAGAGCGTGGGTTGCAGGGGTTTACCGGAACGGGGAAGAGGAGGCAGGGCTGCAGGGGCTTACCGGAAAGGGGAGAGGAGGAGGAGGCGGGGGCGCACGGAGAGCGGGCTTCGGAGTCCACCGAAGGAATGACCAGCGGCTGCTATGCAAAGCAACTTCCGATCCCTAGGGCCGGCCACCAACATGCATATTTATAAGAGAAAAAGACTAAAGCAAAATTAGGGCTCCCGATCGAACGACTATAATTGTTCGGGTTGATCGGGGGTTAAATACCTCACTAAAATAAAAACTAATGTATGAAACTGGCTCGGAACGACCCTCCGGGCGCACCCGCGGACTCGGATCGCCAAAACGGGTCGCCGATCACCGCCTCCTACGGGAATTGACGCGCACGTGCCGACGATTGCCATCAAGAGGTAGGGAGAGAATAAAGAAAGACTACCAGAAAAGAGAAAACAGAAAGAACATATTGATTTTTGTGGAGGTCCCTCCTCTAACTTGGAAAATGTGAAGAATCTTTCCATCCGAACACCAAATTACAATGTTTCGGGTAAAGGACTCAAGAGCGACTGAACGAGAGGTAATAACATATTTCTCTAAGCCAGCTAACCATGAGCACTTCAAATTTACAGGTTTTCATAGGATAATTCTTGGTGTTTTGTGAATCGCGCCTTAATAAATAAATAAAAATTTATCATTGATGGGAAAATGTGTTTTCATGGAAACCATGCTGTTTTCTTGGACTAATTGGTTTCCATTTAATGCACCCTCTTATTAAAAAGGGCGAGAGGGAGAGTCTCCATGATGAACGGTCTCTCATTATGACAATTGGTTGCCTTATATGCACTTTGATGAATCAGGTTGATGATTAGCCTTGTATGCGCTTTCCGAAAAGGCTGGCAACAAGTTGTGGAAAACAGGTTCTTGCCCACTACACCTTTACCGACTATTGAATACACATAGCAAACACTCTATTGTTGATTATATCTAATCAACATCTCTTGCTGACTAAGCTCGCTTAGTTGATTTGGGTGTAAGATGTTACATTCTTATGTGTTCAGGTGACACGTCTGTTGAAGTGACAAAGGTGGGTCACCTTAGTCATTTGTGGTATATACTTATCCCCGCTTTTTAGAACATCTTTACTGGAAATCCTTGGAATTCAACATATCCCCAACAATGGTCTTTACATAGATGACAGGTCTATTGGACTTTCTCCTATCCCGCTTCTGCTCTTACATCTTCGATTGGTTTCATTTCACCTTGTTAGGGCTCTCCCTCTTCTACAATGACGGTCCTTATTTCAAAATATTTTGAGGCCTTTGAGAACACATAATTCAATCAACCATCAACTAGTAGTGTGTGAGAATATTCGAGCTTATGGCACCAATATGGATCCCTAATTGATATAGTTGCATGCTGACAACCCTAATTAAGCACGTCAACTCCTCCCAGTATGGATGCTTAGTGTTCTTAGTCGCCCACTTTGCCTTTAGGTTTTTGCTTCCCCATTTGATACGAGCTTGTCAAAATTTCTAATCACTGCAACATGATCTCTGAACATGTAGAATCGATTCCCTTTCTATGGCTATTGCTTACAACATCCTCAGGAGTGGACAATGCAAAATGGGACCTAGGTATTTCATAACATGTTCAACTTAGAAGGCTAGAACTGCATTATCATCTTGGAAGCATTATTTTCAAGTGCCTCAAAATGTTCGCTGAGAATCTGTTGAGACAGCGGATTGGAGCGGCAAGCGCCTTTTCATCCGTGGACATGCTAACTAGGAGCTCGTAAAGTCACCCGCATGTTGAGTTGCTTGCACACTTACCATTCCTCGAGATAGAAAACAACAAGGGAGTTGTAAAATCCTAACCTTGTTTGGGTCAAACCTCAAACACCTTAAATGAAAAACGAGGGAGTTCTAAAATAGACTCCAATATTTATTAGGAATGCTCAAATGTTATATGAACGAATTGTATTGATATAGGATCGGATGCATGTTTAGGAATGATAACAAGTTGTTCCTTTGATCAAAGAGTAACATATTTGATAGCTCTCAAAAAGCTATTTTATCAATTCAGCCTTAAATGAAAAAGTTCTGTTCGATCAGGACTTTTAAGAAGAGCTTCTTAAAGAGCTCTGTTCAATAAGCTCTATTCAATCAGCAACAGCTCTCCCACACAGAGCCATAGTGTTCCTAGAAACACGAATAAGAAAGGATTGTAGTCACAAAATGAATGGTCATTCCCAAAAATTCTGCGCTCCTGAATCACTTCAAAACACTAAAATCAAACCCTAATTAAACCTACAAAGAATCCAAAAGGAGTATAAAACATGATCAAAATAAAAAGAAACACACGATTCTGATGCATGAAAACTAAAAGGAAACAATGGGAAAGGAAAAGGGGAAGGGACGGTTTTCTGATACTAATTGTTTTCCATAATTAGAGTTTGCACAAAGAATTGCAATAACTTAGTGATAAAAGATGAAATCGAAAGCAAACATGACAGGGATCGATATATGAAGAGAACTAACCTCGTTTTGATAAGTTACAACTATCCTTGTTCCTAAAGAAGATAAAAAAACGAAGATCCGCTTAGTATAAGGGGCGGAGGGAGAGCATAAAAACTAGGTAAAAAGAGGGTTTGTTATTCCACCGAAAAGATGGCGGAAAGCGTCGCGGCATGCTTCGTGGACGTAGGCAGCGTATTGATCGTCCTTTTCCGCCGCTCGCATGATCTCCGGCTGCGCCGCCGGCGGAAAACGATTTCCCGATGATTCTGGCGGTCTTGAGCTCGGCCCTGTCTCCTCGCCGCCGACATCTCGTCGACCAATCTCCATGTATCTTCCGCCCAAAGGACGACTGCGAACCAGCAGAAGCGCGAAAACTATCCAGACGCCGAGGACTCGCCTTCGAGCTCAACAGTCCTGAATCTGTTCATCTAATATATACGATTTTTTTTTTCGCACGAACGACGCACCTATGGGAGGTGGGTTGGGATCCGGCGGTTTGATGTTAGATTTCAACCGCTGGGATACCAGCATTTCAAATCCGTAAGAAGTATAGAAAATTTTTTTGATACATCAAATGTACCGGATTGTTGTGCGTCATTTAAATAGGTCCAATGGAACCGGGCACACCTGCATTTTGCTTCCAAAGCAAAATTTCGCTCCAGCTTTCCCTCACCCCGACGACTCCCCGACCTAAACCCCGGACGGCCGACGACGATCGTAACGCTCCAGGAAAACCCCCAGATAATCCCAGCGGCGAACATCGCAACGCTCCCGGAACTCGGTGAACTCGGCGTACAGGGCGATCACATTTCGGCATTCTCCCCTTCTTCCTAAACGACGACTGCAATCATCCTTCTTCCTAACGACGGTGAGTATTCTGGAGTGTGGGGTTTATGTTTCTTCAAATTTTTCTCCTTTGCTATTTGCTTACATAGACATTATACTATCGGAGAAGCTGCAACAAATTTTTGTGTGTTCGTGATTTTTATATCCGACCGGATATCCTTTACTTTTAGGGTTATAAATAGGAATCATCCTGCCGGATTATTTTCATTGGACATTAGATATTCAACTGTTTTTTAGGTTTAGATAACTGCTATCCGACCGGAGAGCTGTTTTTTAGGGTTCAGATAACTGCTATCCGACCGGATATTCTGTACTTTAGGCTTCTGAATGGGTAAATCAAAATTTTAGGGTTTTCCTTATTTTTTTTCCTTGCTCTTATTTATTTTCTTACTGGAACAGATGACTGGTACGTATTTGAACACTAGGTGTGCTATTTCGACTTTCAAGAAATATGCAGAGCCCCTTCTACAAGTGCTTTCAGAGCACTCTTTAGACCTGCTAAGGGAAGTTGGAATGCTACAATTATTCTCAATGTCAGATGTTCCTCAAAACATCCCAATCCTGTATAGGCTCTTGAGACTCTATAGGCCTGATAAGGCAGCATTTATTCTTGGTCAATATTACATTAAATTTACTGTCAATGAAGTAACGCTCATTTTAGGGCTACCCAATAGGGGAGACGACTTCCATTTTCATAGAACCTCATTCTCTGAGATGAAACAAAGCGACATAGTCGCTGAGTTGAACCAGCTAGCTAATGAAGCAGATTCTGAAGAAGTGGAGGAGAGAAGGGTGGATGCCCTTGTTAAATATGATGTAGCTAAATTTTTTTTCCCGCTGAAGTCTCTAGGAATTCCTGAATGTCTTTAATAAATTGGTGGATTGGAGGACTTCAGAAGATATAATTGGGCAAAGGCTATCCATGGATTTCGCAATGCACAGCTTACCCCCTACATAAATTGAGCTGCAAAAGGGAAGAACCTTCAAGCTTAGGCTATCTTGAAGGTTGTTCTATTATTTTGGTGGTAAGTAATTTTTTTGTTTTAAATTTCATGTTCATTTTTAAATAAATTTAAACTAACTTAAACCTTTTCATGTAGGTTTGGCTGTTTGAGCACACTAACCTACAGGTCCCTGAAGATGCATTAGCAAGACCCCGGATAGGTCATTGGTCTGCAAAGGCCAGCTTCAGCTATAAGTTTTGTGCACAGTTATCATCGAGGTTGTGGCCGAAGAAGGAGGTTAGCTCTATTTAATATAGACTTGTAGATCGTAGATTGTAGATTTGTACACAGTAGCTATAAGATTTGTATGCACACTTATCATCTACTGTTATTTAATTCTTTTTTTGATATTTCTTTTTAATTGTAGATTTCTACAAGTTTTTTGAATATTTCCGTGGAGGAGCAAAATCTTGTAGAACATGATTAGTAAATGTCGACAAATTAGGAAGATAACTTACATGGTCGTTTGGCAAGCTTCTCAAAATGACTCTTCAACCTTGCGTTTGATAATCCTTTTGGTCGAACAGCCGTCGGATTCCTTACATGCCCTTCTCCTTCCTTATCATCAGCAACCGAACCTTTTCTCAACATTCCATCCCTCTCAACCATTTCTCCCGTCGTCCGTCCCAACTCAGTCATAACCTTTATTACATGCTCCTTCGCAGCGTTACAATTCTCAACATTTTTGCCAACTCGTATGTGAAACGCATTAAATGACTTCTAAACACTACATTTGAATCCAACACATTTGTGCATGGTGTTTTTGAAAAGTACAAATCCTGTTTGGCCGTGCGAGTGAACCTTTTGATCATGTACTTAAGGTTAATATGCTTCAAATTTTTCGAAATGTACACCTTCAGGATATGTTGACATAGCATTCCCTTTGTTTCAAATCCCTTGCAAGAACACTCTGCATCGAATGTTGTTGGATCAAGTTTGACAATCCACTTTTTATCATGTTCTGTCCCATCACAATGCCTAGTGACAAATATAACCTTATTATCAGTGTTTTGGATCTCTGTTATGATGCTCACACTGATTGTTCCTTCAATATATATTTTTTCAAAGATGGAGAATATCTTTCTTGTGTATATTTTAGAAGCTTGTTTGACATGCAAACAGTTTTTAAATTTTAGAGTAATGCTACCTTCCTTGCATCTGAAGTCCTCTTCTTGTTCTGATCGTCGCCAAGATGAAATTAGTTTTTCCATCCCATTAAAGCAATCAACTAACCAACTGGTGGCTTTTGAACATCCATGTAAATCGTTGTTGGCAGACTCACTTCTTTGGGTGGATAATATGCCTAGGTCTAAGATATCCTTATTAAAGGATGTGGACCACTTACTTCTAATTTTGTGTAGATCCTCCAGCAACTTGTTGTTCTCCAAATGTCCCTTTAAAATCATTGTGTTCCAATGAGCATCGAACTCACCCTCTGTATCACATTTGCTCATGCAATGGTAAAATAAGGATCGTACACTCTTGTCATGGTTGAAGGTTGGCACCTTAGACGGGGCTTTTTTGGAAATATGCCACTGACAAAGCCGGTGACGACTACTACTGAAAACTCTAGCAATCGCAACCGCCATGGCTTGATCTTGATCTGTGAATATGGTGGTTGGTTGCTTCCTGCCAAAAAATCTCAGGAACGTCTCAAATACCCAGCAAAAAGATTCAATTATTTCTGCGGCTATAAAGGCCCCACCAATTAACACATTTTGCCAATGATGATTTACCGCGATGAAAGGAGCACAAGCTAAGTTATATTTGTTGAGGCGATAGGTGGTATCAAAAATAATCACATCGCCAAAACTGTCGTAGTCAATTTTACTATGACCGTCCATCCAAAAAAAAACTTGTAAGCCTGTTGAACTCAGCGGTTTGGACATCAAAAGAAAACAAACTATCTTCCATTTGTCTTTCTTTGAATAATTTCAACAAGCTATTCGAGTCGCCAGCTTCTATAAGAGCAGATCTTTCTCGCTGAACATAGTTGTACGCATCGCTTTTTGAAAAACCAATGTTTTCAAAACCACCCACCTCCTCAGCAATAAACCTGTACGCATCAGACGTACGTCCTTATGCCTACTCCAGTCAAATTCTTCAAAAGACTGCCCTGATCACCAGATACTTTCCTGTTAGACCGCAACAAATGAATATCCTTTTCCAAAACCAAAGGATGATTGTGCTCTTCTACAAATTTGGTTACTTTCCAATTCTTTCCCTCTACATCTGCGGTGAACTATATGCATGCTTTACATCCAGTACGAGTATCTAGTTTGTGATATTTTTTTGAACCTTCAGCACCTAGCACGGTTTGAATGGATCGCTTCAAACCAGCTTTGGAACATGAGTACTCTCTAATCTTTATAATTCGAGTATGTGTCCAATACCAAATATGTTGTTTACGAACGCTAAAACCAGCATGGTGAGCATACTCGCAATACAACTTGTATGCATCTACCTCTGAATGTACTGTTGGGAAAAAACGATCGAAGCTTGCCTAAAGAAAAAAATCAGAAAATAATACATGAATATACAGTTTTCTATCTGCATGAAATCCAAGGAAGAATTGACTATATCCGGTCGGACGTAGCTACAATGTTGCATATTCTCTATTAAATCAGACCGGAAGGCACTCAAGTTACACAAAAAACTGACTATATCCGGTCGGACGTAGCTACAACGTTGCATATTATCTAGTAAATCCGATCGGAAGACACTCAGATTACACACAAAAAAACGAAAGAAATTACCTGCTGCGGGAGCTCTTCAGAAATTACTTGCTCCTCAGGTTGCGGGAGCTCTTCAGAAATTAAATGCTTCTTCACTTGCGTGAGCTCGGGTTCAGAAATATCAGGACTTGAAAACATGATTATCTGAAGAGCTCGAGTTTACAGGTTTGAGCTCGCCGGATTCGTGGCCGGGTAGGAACTGCGTCAAGGTCCTGGAAGGTGAAGGAGAGTCCAGGTTGAGAAGTCGACGATGCTTCCGGCTGGGTTTTCAGGCCAAGAGGCTTGCGTCGAGGAGCTGGAAGGTTAGCGGGAATAGCCGGAAGGGAGGGAAAAGCGAAATTTTGCTTTGGAAGCGAAATGCAGGTGGACCCGGTTCCATTGGACCTATTTAAATGACGCACAACAATCCGGTACGTTTGACGTATCAAAAAATTTTCCAAGAAGTATATCCTATGTCTGGATCTGCGTTTCTCGTGCTTATTAATAGATGCGAGAAACGTATCAAAAAAATTTCACTATATACAGAATGTTGTTATTAGCACACTGTATCTTGCTATGAGCACACCATTGTTATGAGCATATTATAAAATTTTATTTGCAACCCAATTTTTAATTGCACACCACAGTGATTAAAATTTAAACAAAAAATTATGATTAGCCCACCAAATTGCATTATAACATAGTTCATTTTTAAGAAAATTACCCTCAAATTAACATCAAACAAAGCCTGCAAAAATATACAAAACATAAAGCAAAAGACAACCCAATACATCAAATATCTTTTTTTATCTGCTATTATTCTCATAAGTGACGTCAATTCATCTTCATAAAGCCAACCACTAGCTTAGCTTCAATGAAAGAAGAAAATGAAATTGATTCATGCATGAAAAAGACTAGACAGTTAAGTAAATATAATAATCAAAATTGGACAAAAAAATTAAATATTTACACATCATATCATGGTCAGCCAAATTGATTCTATCGTCATCTTGCTTTTGTGCATTCCAGTCTACTGTAATCTCTTCACGATATGAGAACCATGGAAAAAATGTAGGAGGTAGTGGACATTCTTTTTTAAGCAAGAGTCGAATGAAATGGTTATCGTTACGAATTCAATGTAAATCATCTTGCGGGTTTTTGGAGGTGTGGAATGTAATGGGAGAAATGTAAAAAACTGATACTTTGAAAAATGCACCAACATTATGTTATAACACGATACAACAACTAGTCCAATGTCAGGCATGGTCATCTATTTTGCAAGTGGCGCTGGAGTCACTTCACAATGTATAAACAACACGAACTCTGATCGTCTTACACCTCCAAATATTTTATTATACAATGTTTCATTATTGGCCATTTCCATTGTTAAATTCGGTTGTTCTTGAAAGTAAATGATGGCAAAAAATGACATATTTGTTAATGTCAACTAAACAATAGACAACAACGACATCTTGCATCTGTTGGTCTTATACGTGCAATCAAAGCATAAAAACATCCATAAATATGTTAGAGAGATGAATGGAAATTGAATGAGCAAAATATAAAAACTCTGACTTTAGGCTATCATTAATACGATTGAAACTTGTATACCTTGATTCAGTAATTCTTTTGTAGAAATATTGGATTGGTGTAGCACTATCAAGTTGTTTGTTGAATAATTTGACTGTACAACCCCAATTTGTCGAGTCTACCCCAACTCGCCCCCCAAAAAGGGGAAGCTCGAGCCAACCAGGCAAGTAGGCCCTCGCAAGGCGACCTCGCCATACCAGTTGTGAGGCGATCTCACCATTCCAGGCAGCTGCGAGGTGACTTCTCCATTCTAGACAGTCGCATACCCAGCGAGCTCTTGCAGACCAAAAAGACTATTATGTCCATGGATTAGAGTTTGTCTATAAATAGGACCCTAGACACAAGTTGAAGGGACCCTTAACACCCCCCCACCCCCCACAATGGGGGTAAGTTCAGTATGCGCTTCCTTTGTGTTGAGCTCAGTAATGGTTTTAGGAAGGGAAGTTCCTATAGACATTCGGGTGTGTAGCGGTACCTCCTCGCTGTAGCGCGCGGGTCCTGTTTATAGGCAATCCGGAACTATTCTTTTGTTCGCTACCTTCTTCTCATCAAGTCTCCCGCGAGGTGATCACTAAATTAGTAAGCTCTTGTCACTCCCTTAGTCTAAACATAGGAACCAATCTTCTTGGTTCCAACATTTTGGTGCGGTGAGCGTGGATCGTGACCGGAGAAAGAAACTTCAGTGGGAGACCTCACAGCGAGCCATGATGAGAAGGATGTGAGGCGAGATCAAACCTGCATAAGTTCTAGCTCCAGTGAGTTCCAGTCCTAACAGGCTCTAGTGAGGTAAGCCCAAGACTACTCGAGCCTCAGCTCGGCGAGTTTTAGCAGAGATAGGCCCAAGCTAGGCAAGTTCCAGCAAAGACGAGCTCCGGTACTAGCGAGTTCTAGCATAGGCGAGCTCCAATGTAGATGAGTTCCAGCCGAGGCATGCTCCAACTAAGGGGAGTTCCAATTCCGATAAGCGTGCTCGAGCTGGAGTAGTCATGGGATGGGTGACCTCCTGGGAAGTCCTCGTGATGTGCGCTTGACTACTGAGTTTCGCTCATCTAAGGGAGGTTGCATCCTCCAACAACCCACCGGTGGGCATGGAAAGGGGTTGGGGTGCATGGTCTGCAGACTATTTGAGGTTGAACACTTTCAAGGTTGGTGTTGGGGGTGTCGATGGTCATCCTTTCGAGTCGTGTACTCGGGAGGCTGTTACAGGTCAATAGTAGGGAGCTACGCATAGGATAAGCGACACGATCCTTCGTACTTGTTTGTCTTTCATTTTAGTTGTTTTTCAATTTAGTTGTTGTAATTTTATTTTAAGCATGTATCAAGATTTAATGGTTTTATGGTATCAGACTATGTTTAAGATTTCAGTAAATGCAAACATTATGACTCTTTTCATTACTAGCTGGCTTTGTGAATCAGATTTTCAGATACACTTTTTTATCGATTTCAGTTTTTCTTACTTCCGTTGTAAGCTTACTTTAGTACATTTTAATTATGCATTTTATGTACCCGTTTTATTACCATTGTTTAGTTTACTTCTTGTCGCGGGGCCCGACTGGATTGCTGATTTGTTGTTAAACTAGATTGTGGTGCTACAATTTGTATCAGAGGTAGGTTAGGATCTTATGACCCAGAAAATTCACAGAGTCGTATGATTGGATCAGAATCATTCCATAGACACTAGAGTCTATCAAATTTCTTTAGCTCTTAATTATGCTTGTGTTTGGAAATATCTTCTGCATCAGATCTTACAACATGTTTTTCAAGTAATAATTCCTTTTTCCATATCTTATAAGCATCTCGTATCAGTGAGGCGGGCGAACCCTCATGTTAGAACTTTACTCCTTAAATTGACATGAATGATGTTATTACGCCCACAATGCTAGTAGTACCAGATCTTACTGATTTGATAACCAAAATTGCCAAGGCGGTAATCATAGGATTGTTGGAGTTTCAAAAAGCACAATTTGCAAGGACCATAGCACCAACTCCTGGACCTATAACTACGGAGATTAGGATGGACTGATACTTGTGGGACTTTAGATACCTCCATCCATCCAACTTTAGTGGACAAGAAACCCCAATGAAAACAAATAATTGGTTAATAAATACTAGAGATTTGTTGAACGTAATAAGTACCCTAAGAATAAAAATGTGCCACTAGCAACTTTCCTCATTCAGGGTAAGGCTAAAATTTGGTGGACTAAGTGCCTAGCAGACGATTCTGCTGATAAGAAATCAAGTTCAATTTTTTCCTTACATTAGAACTCACTATCTTTCCAGCGTGATGTTAATGTGACTTTTATTCATGTCAGGTCATTCAATAGATATATTTTGCCTGAAAGGACTTTTTTATGGCACTCGCAAGCTGATTTGTACCCCCTTCTATACGTCAAAGTGTCCAGGAGAAGTATCTCAGGCTCTTTCAAGGGGATAAATCGATTATTGAGTATGAGCGAGAACTCACCAACTCATCTTGCTATGCGGGCTTAGTGCAGGGAGATGGGGTCGAGAAGTACAACCAATTTATTGATGGCCTTCATGATCCATTAAGGCAATTACTAATGATTATGGTCAATGCCAATTACAAAAGATTGGTAGATACCACTGGGAGGTTGGAAGCCGATCAGCAGCGGGTGTAAAGACATAGAAGCAACCCCAGGATGTGTCGCAATAGCACCGGAATAGGAACAATTAAGGTAAAAAATGGAATGAGAAGCAAAGGTCTGGTGAAAAGAAGGGAAATAACTCGAGGAAAAAAGTAAGAACTATCCCCTCTACCCAAAGTGCAACAACTATCACCTAGGAGACTGTTTTCAAACTTTTCATCACCCAACTCGAACTGAACGTCTGCTTTTGAAGTCCGATGCAAATGTCAGCAACCATGACACTTTGATTATTCTTGCCTAAGATCTACGGGCATTCAGGTAATCTAATTTCTTTGCATATTATTTTCAGTCTATCTTAGCATAAAACTCATTCTTGTGACATGTCTTACAGTCAAAATTTGAAGTTGGTGAGCAAAGTAGAGTAGACAAAGGAAAGACGATAATGGAAGCCAACCCAAAACTAGCTCCATGACAAGACTTAGTCTAACCGAGAGAGACCAAGGAGGAGGATGTGGTCACAGGTATGAGATTTATTTTGAAAGAAATTATTAGGTATTCCCTCCCATTAACACATAACTAAAATATATAAGCAAGCATATATGTATACTCATGATTCAGAATGTACCCTCTAAGGTTCTCTTTTACACAGGTGTCTCGCATTTTTTTATTGCAGAATCATTTGCACATAGACTCAGTCTAGAGATTCTCCCTGAAGCGACATCGTTAAATGTTATGATGCCTAATTGTTCAATTATGCAAACCAGACATAAGTGTAGGGTTTTCGTGCTATTCGGGGAATATAAGGTTACTGCAGAGACAACTCTTTTACCCATTGCAGAATTTGAATTAATTTTGGAGATGGACTGGTTGTCTGATGTAAACTCTAAGATAAACTGCAAGAGAAAAGAAATTCAATTAAAAGGTCAAAATTGGTCCCTTATCCTATATTGTGATATGAAAGGAGCTTCAAAATAGATTATCTCTTCTGTTAAGGCAATCATAAATATTATTTAGGGTTGCACAACTTTCCTGGTACTAATGCATCCAAAAGCTAAGGATACCCTTTAGGAGGTGGCGATAGTACGAGAATTTTTAGATGTCTTCCCAAAAGAATTGTCTGGAACCCCTCCAGTAAGGGAGTTTGACTTTCAAATAAACATTCTTCCAGAATCTCGACTTATAACCAAAGCTCCTTATCGTATGGCCCTCAGGGAATTAACAGAGTTAAAGATCATGTTGCAGAAATTGCTTGACTTGGGATTTATCAGAGCCAGCATGTCTCCATAGGGCACACATGTTCTATTTGTTAAAAAGAAAGATGGTGGCTTGAGGCTATGCATTGACTACTGCGAGCTTAATAAACTCACCATTAAGAACAAGTATTATAGATGATTTATTCGGCCACCTTGTATGGTCTTACACTTATTCCAAGCTAGACTTGAGATCGGGTTACCATTAGTTAAGGATTCGAGAGGAGGACATCCAGAAGACAACTTTCTGCACAATATACAAACACTTTGAATTTGTGGTCATGTTGTTATAGTTGACTAATGCGCCGCCAGCTTTTATAGACCTGATGAATCAAGTGTTCTGAGAATTTTTGGTCGATTTATTATTGTCTTCATAGACGATATTCTAGTGTATTCAAGGAGCAAAGAGGAGCATGTCACCCATCTTTGGACTATTTGAGCACACCTAGAGAGAATCAGGTTTATGCAAAATTCTCAAAGTGCGAGTTTTGGCTTTCAGAGACGACATTCTTGGGACATGTTATCAGTCAGAAAGGTCTTATAGTGGATCCCAAGAAAATAAAAGCCATCAGAGATTGGCCAAGACCAAAGACATTTACTGAGGTCCGTAGTTTCCTTAGTCTGGCAGGTTATTACAGGAGATTCGTTAAGGATTTCTCAAAAATTGTTCTACCTATGACTTCTTTTACAAAGAAAGGAAAATCTATCAATTTAACTGTAGAATGCGAGCTGGCATTTGAGGAGTTGAAGACATATTTGATGACTGTGCCTATTTTATATCTACCTTTAGGGGTGGATGACTTCCAAATACATAGTAACGCTTCGGACCATGGTTTAAGTTATGTACTAATGCAACATGTGAGAGTATACCGATCGGGTGTGATGCGGTTCGGTTTTGGGGGTTTGAAAACCGCAGGTTTATTGGTGCGGTGCGGTTTTTAGTTCGTAAAAACCGAGAAAATCGCACCACACCGCAATTAATTTATAAATTTGTGCGTTGATGCCAGTGCAATTGCTTGGGCTTGAACGGTTCGCAGGCCTAGCAAATTAGCTATGTGTCGGTTGACAGTTTTCACGGGTTGTCAGTTTCAACTCAAATCAAAAGTTCAAAACCCTATTTGATAATTATTTGCCAGTCCACAAACTCATTTGAGTCATTTCTCACTTTTACTCTCCCGAGTCTCGTCGCTGCGCGCCGCCCGCCCCCTCGGTTTGCCCTAGCATCTCCTGATCTTCTACTTTTGTTCTCCCGAGTTCCCATTGAAGCTATCAAATCAGGCATCTTCGCAGATCCGCTCCTCCGTGCTTGAGCTCCTGCCGGTGCGACTCCATCAGCTGACTGCGTTTTGAAGCGGAGGCTTTAACGGGCTACGACGAACAAAGAAGAGGTGAAGGAGAAGGATTATTCTATAAAAAAAACATATTGGGTGAAGGAAGGTGAAGATCTCATCTGATATTTTTCACAGTTACCCATTCTCCTCCCTAAATTATTACCACCATTTTTTCTTTTTACTGCCAATTTTTAGCACATTTCTCGTCTTCCTCCCTTTTCCCATTGACGTTTTCATAAATTTTTGGTTTATTAGCTTTCATAGTCAAAAAGAATCAAGGGTTATATAGGTTTCTGTTATAATTTTGAATTGTTCTGTATATTACTGCAGTTCTGTTATAACTTTGTGTTGTTTTTTTGTTTCTGTTATGCTTTATAATAATCATTAATCTCAACCCAATAATCCATTATCATTTATTCATTTAGGAGCGAAGAGGACGACGCGTCGATTTTCATACCGATTCTCGGCGAACTGTATTTGAACTTGAGAAGTTCACAACATAATGTCAAATTATCAATTTTTTGTGTACATAACAATTCATAGTGATATATTGGTTTCCTGTGTAGAGTGCTCTTGAAAAAATTAGCGTTATTTTTTTCTAATCAAGAGATGAGATCAAATCTTCCATGGAGTCTCGCAATTATTGTTATTAAAAATGAATGTGATAAAAAGCAGTGAAAAACCGAAACCACACCGCAAAAACCGACTGCAAACCGCACAAAAATGAAACCGCACCGCAACCATGCGGTGCGGTGCGGTCTATGTTGTCACGGCGACAAGGCGAACCAAGGCGAGCGCATATCGCCTTGACGCTTAGGCGCCAAAGAGAGCGCCAAGACGATAATAAGGCGAGCTATCGCAAGGCGACAAGGCGAGCGATTTGAATTTTGACCTTCAATAGGACTTTACACTGCGGTTTATATTAAAACCGCAGTCTATAACCCCCGTTTCTATATTTTATTATGCATTGTAAAAAACCGCAGTCTAAAGAGGCTTTACACTGCGGTTTTTATGAAAACCGCAGTCTAAAGCCCCTTTAAACTGCGGTTTTTATGAAAACCGCAGTCTAAAGCCCCTTTAAACTGCGGTTTTTTACTGTAACTGCGGTCTAAATGGCTTAGACTGCGATTTTCATAAAAACCGTAGTCTAAGCCCCATATACAATTTTTTTTTATAACTTAGATTTTTCTAAGCCCCTATTCAAATCTTTTACCAAAACTAGATATATCTTAGTTATGTTTCTCAATCAGCTTGACAGTGACTATATTTCTTCTCTTTTTTTTAGCAATATTTATTATATATAGCAACATAAAGACTATATATATAATATATTATATGCACACTCTATCAATTAGCTTACATTATGAGTGCACTATTTTTGATTAGACAAATTACTATCAAATATAAAATTTGCTTAAATTAATTTATAACAAAAATTTAAATGTAGTAAAAATGTTTATAAGTTATAACAAAAACTTGCATAAAATGTTTATAACCAAAATATGCATAACAAATGCTTGCATTACAATCCAAAGTGTTCATAATTCATAAAATATTCAAACAGAATCATCGTCTAATAAGTCATCATTAGCATTGTCTGTGCTCGGTTGGTTTGAGATACTTGGCATTTGCCCATAATTATTGATAGGCTCCACCTTAATTTATAAGAATGAAAGAGACCCCCCATGATCCCCACCAAGGGAGATCATGGGAGGGCCCACCTTGCCCCCATGATCTCTCATGGAGATCATGGGGGGTGGGCCCCATCTCCTCCCCTCTCCCGCGGAGGGAACCGCCGCCGGCGGCTCCCCCCGGCCGGCCACGGCCATGGCCCGCGGCCATGGCCGGCCGCGGCCATGGCCGGCCGCGGCCATGGCCGGCCGCGGCCATGGCCGGCCGCGGCCATGGCCGGCCGCGGCCATGGCCGGCTCGCGGCCATGGCCGGCCGCGGCCATGGCCGGCTCGCGGCCATGGCCGGCCGCGGCCATGGCCGGCCGCGGCCATGGCCGGCCGCGGCCATGGCCGGCTCGCGGCCATGGCCGGCCGCGGCCATGGCCGGCTCGCGGCCATGGCCGGCCGCGGCCATGGCCGGCTCGCGGCCATGGCCGGCCGCGGCCATGGCCGGCTCGCGGCCATGGCCGGCCGCGGCCATGGCCGGCTCGCGGCCATGGCCGGCCGCGGCCATGGCCGGCCGCGGCCATGGCCGGCTCGCGGCCATGGCCGGCCGCGGCCATGGCCGGCTCGCGGCCATGGCCGGCCGCGGCCATGGCCGGCTCGCGGCCATGGCCGGCCGCGGCCTTGGCCGGCTCGCGGCCATGGCCGGCCTCGGCCATGGCCGGCCGCGGCCAGGGCCGGCCGCCGCCGTACCCGGCCGCCTCCTCACCGCCGGCGTCGTCCGGGCGGCCCCACCACGGGAGGACCTCCCCACCGTCCGATCAAAAGGGAGGCTCTACCAGCCGTCCGATCGGGGCAAAACCACCCACTAACCCACTATGTTAGTGGTGGGGCCCGCCATAACTTCCCCCTGGAGCCTATAAAAGGACCCCAGGGGCTTCTCATTTCCTAACTTTCTCCTCCTACGCTTCCCCCTTCTTCTTCTTCCTCAGGTGGGAGCTCTCCCGTTTTCTCTGCCAGCGGCCGCCCCTCGCCGTCAACCACCGGTGGCCGCCTCTCGCCGCCAACCACCGACGGCCACCCGCAACCTCCAGCGGCCGCTAACGGATATCAGCACCCGTCAACAGCTACCAGAACCTGTCACCGGCTATTGGCACCCCATCAGAGCCCAAGGAAAAAGAGCGCACTCCAAGAGCTGAGAAAGGCGCACAAAGGAAGAAGTGACAACCCTTGGACCCGCGTCGCCCCTGAGCGCACGCGCCCGAAGTATCTCGTGCAGTCCACCGTCCAAGTCCCGTTGGCGAGGCAGTCTGTTGCCCACCAACGGGTGCATACACTCTCTCTCTCTCCTCAAGATTGTAACGGGAGCGGCCCGTCGCCCCGATTCCCCCATAAAAGTGTACCTCCAGCAATCTAGTGGATTTTTGACCGGCACCGACCCGGTCACGTGGTTTTTCACCCGGTTGAAGGGTTTTCCACGCTAAAACTTCCTGTGTCCATCCCCCGTATTTCAATTGACTGTGTGCGCGCTCGACCGCTCCGAGAGCTAAGGCGGCCCAAGAATATCCGGCCCGACCGGAGCATCGAGTTAGACCGCAACAGTTTGGCGCCGTCTGTGGGAATATTCCCAATATCCTTCGCAGAGCAAGTTCATCACAATGGCAAAGAGGAGTACCCGCACAGCAGAAGGATCCGCACTTGGCGGACACACTGAGCCTGCACGATCTCACTCTCTGGTAGACGTGCCACTGACCGCTGAAGCAGCACTCGCCCCTGTCGCCGCTCTGGAGGGGCGTGTCCGCCAAATGGAGGAGCAGCAGACAGAAATGCTCACACTGCTTCGGAACTTGGGAGCGCCTCCAGCTCCGCCCAGGTCACCTCCGCCAGCTAACCATCCTCCACTATTTAATCCACCAAGGAACCGGGAAGACCCTGTGGAACAGGAAGGACCCGAAGATCATTCAGATGCCGCCAGTTCGGCTCATCCCCATCTGGGAAGAGCAAGGGCTGATCGCCCCCGCGATCCAGTTAACGATGCTCCCATCCACCCTCTACTAACTCGTCAGGAGATCAGGGAGGCTGTGGCTGAAGAATGCCGCCAAGCCGCAAGAAGAGATCTCCATCCTCACCGAACGCTTTATCAAGGCTCCCCCTTGACCCAGCAAATCCTCGAACATCCGATTCCACCCGGATTCAAACTCCCAAGTGTCGAAACATTCGACGGAACTGACGACCCGCTCGAGCATGTCAATCATTTCACCACCATCATGAGGATCTTCCATGCCACCGACCAATTGTTATGTCAAGTATTCCCAACCACTCTCAAAGGGCAAGCTCGAACATGGTTCCACTCTTTAAGGCCCAGTACCATTACTAGTTTTGCCGAGCTAACCAGGCAATTCTCTGACCAATTCATCGCTAATCGAAAGATTGTCCGTGATCCATCTCATCTCTCCGGAATACGCCAGAACGAAGGGGAAACCCTCAAAGAATTCTTTCGACGTTTCACTGCCGAAGCTCGCCAGATCCCGGGCGTAGACCCCGAACTCCTACGGGGAGTATTCCTGGGGGGTCTTCGCCCCAGCGGCTTCTATTCAGCACTCATGAGAGAGACCGTACCCAACTACCCGGATCTGGTGCACAGAATTGAGGCACAGATAGCCGCAGACGAAGCTATTGAAGCTCATAGGCAACAGTTCGATGGAGTGCAGAAAAGGCAAAGAGATAAAGAGCCGGCTCCTCAACGGCAGGAAGGAAGATTCCATGAGGAACGTCGAGCTGGACAGCGCAGGCGAGACTCACAAAGAGATCCCCCTAGGGACTATACCCCTCTCAACACATCTCGCACCAACGTTTTGTACGCCATTCAGAATGAACCAGCATTACAACGGCCGAGGCAACCACCTCCTAATCCTAAGAACGATCAATCAAAGTATTGTGAATATCATCGATCGACCGGGCATACCACTGAAGAATGTGCTCGCCTAAAGGAGGAAATCGAGCGTTTAGTCCGGTTAGGACTGCTCGGTAGATTTCTGCAAGGAAGGGTCCAAGAGCAGCAAGACCCTCCTAGGCGACCCAGGGACCATCAGAATGCCCCGCCAGCGCCCGAGGGAGGAAGGCAAGCAGTAGGAAACATTGAGACTATTGCCGGATCACCTATTCTGACCTCACAGATACTGTCAGTCCACTCTGTAAAGGAAGTCCATGAAGATAAAAAAAGAAAGCAGGACACCACCATATCATTCGGGGATGAAGACCTGATCAACGTCCGAATCCCACATCAGGACCCGCTCGTAATTAGCGCCGGAATCGGAAATCCCTGCTATAACGTCAAGCGAATCCTCGTCGATAATGGCAGTTCAGTCGATGTCCTTTTTTCCACCACTCTGCAGAATATGAATATATCTCGGCAACAGCTAACTCCAGCCGCAGGACCGATATATGGTTTCGACAACCATCAGGTCCAAGTCATCGGAACCGTCACTCTACCAGTCACGTTGGGGGAATTCCCGAGACAAATTACGCATGAAGCCCAATTCGTAGTAGTAGATTCAAGCTCAACGTACAACGCTATTTTCGGAAGGCCTGTTCAAACTACCTTCAAGGCCATCCCATCTATCCCCCATCTAGCAATGAAGTTCCCTACTCCGGGAGGAATTGGAGTAGTACGCGGAAACCAGGAAGCCGCAAGGAGTTGTTACTCCAAACAAGCACAGCCCACCGAGCCTACCACGCTAAACATCGATGACTTCGACCTCAGAGATGAAGCGGTTCTGCAACGAGGGGAACCCACCGAAGGTCTAATTAAAGTCCCCCTCTCTTCATCAAAGCCGGATCGCACCGTCCAGCTTGGATCCCTCTTGCAGGAGCATGAGAGGGAAGAATTAGCAGCCTACCTCCGCAAGAATAAGGATATCTTCGCTTGGTCCCCAGAAGATATGCCTGGGATCGACCCTCAAATCATCCGCCACTCCCTCAACATCAACCCTGCATGCAAGCCCGTCATTCAAAAGAAGAGGAATTTCGCCCCTGAGAGGCTCCAAGCAATAGAAGAAGAGGTTGAAAAACTCCTACGCGCACAATTCATTCGAGAAGTTGGCTACCCTACTTGGGTAGCTAATGTTGTCCTAGTAAAGAAATCCTCAGGAAAGTGGAGAATGTGTGTAGATTATACAAATCTCAACCAGGCTTGCCCTAAGGACAGCTTTCCACTTCCCAGGATCGACCAACTAGTTGACTCAACCGCCGGACATCAACTGCTTAGCTTCATGGATGCCTACTCCGGATATAACCAGATTCGAATGAATCCAACCGACGAGGAGCACACGGCTTTCCGTACCGACAAAGGAATTTATTGCTACAGGGTAATGCCATTCGGGCTTAAAAATGCAGGGGCTACTTATCAGCGACTCATGAACAAGATCTTTAAGGAACTCATCGGCAGATCCATGGAAGTGTATGTAGACGATATGCTAGTTAAGAGCATTCACCGGGAAAATCATTTAGAAGACCTAGAAAAATGTTTCAAGATCCTCAGACAATATGGAATGAAGCTCAACCCAAGCAAGTGCGCCTTCGGTGTCACTTCTGGAAAATTTTTAGGGTTCATGGTTACCCAGCGAGGAATAGAGGCCAACCCTGAGAAAATCAAGGCTCTCGAAGAAATGTCTCCACCCAGATCACTTAAAGATGTACAACGGTTGAACGGAAGAATCACTGCACTATCCCGATTCCTAGCTCGGACAGGGGACAAGTACCTCCCTTTCTTCAAAATCCTCCGAGGAGCACGAAACTCAGGGTTTCAATGGACCGATGAGTGTCAATCGGCCTTTGAATCCTTAAAGCAATACCTGGCCTCTCCTCCACTTCTATCCAAGCCAGCTCCCGGGGAAATTCTCTTTTTATACCTCGCCATCACACCAGCAGCCCTAAGTTCAGTCCTAGTTAAAGACGAAGGAGGAATCCAGCGCCCCATCTACTACCTGAGCAAAATCCTTTCTGATACCGAAACCCGCTACCCAGCTGCAGACAAAACAGCCTTAGCGCTTGTCTTCTCCGCAAGAAAGCTCCGTCCCTACTTCCAGGCTCACACTATTAAGGTCCTAACCGAGCTACCACTCCGGGCCATTCTTCAAAAACCCGAAGCATCCGGTCGATTGGTTAAGTGGGCTGTCGAGTTGGGTGAATTCGATATCCACTTCCTCCCGCGCCCCGTCATCAAATCTCAGGTGTTGGCCGACTTCATTGTAGAGAACACCCTACCAATGGAAACAGAATTTGCACCCTCGGAAGCCGGACGAGCATGGACGTTATACGTAGACGGGGCCTCGGGGGCTGAAGGTGCTGGAGCAGGCCTGCTCCTAATAAATCCAGAACTCGTTACTCTAGAATATGGACTTCGACTAAAATTCCCTGCTACTAACAATGCAGCAGAGTACGAGGCCCTCATCGCAGGACTCAGACTCGCCATCAGCTGCCAGATCCAACAGCTGACCGTTTACTCTGACTCACAACTTGTTGTCTCGCAGGTAGAAGGAGAATTTGAAGCCAAAAACGAACAGCTATCCCAATACCTGAAACTCGTCAAGTCCCTCATCATCCAAATCCCACAAATCCAAATTGTGCATATCCCTCGAGACCAAAACAACAAGGCAGATGCCCTGTCAAAGCTGGCCACTTCTTCAACACAATACCAATCAAGAAGGCGCCAAGTTGAAGAAATAGTCTTCCCCAGTATTCACGGCCCGTGGGAGGTAGCAGAAGTCAATAAAGCAGAAGAATCATGGATAGCCCCGCTAATCGCCCACCTGAAGGGCCAACTATCACCGGAAGATCAAAAGGAGGCTCGCCACCTAAGAATGAGGGCGGCAGCATTCACCTTGATAGACGGGGAACTATACAAACGGTCCTTTGCAGGACCCTACCTGAAGTGCCTATCAGGAGAAGATGCCGAGTACACGCTCCGCGAAGTTCACCAAGGAGTATGCGGCGAGCACCTCGGGGGAAAAGCCCTGGCTAGGAAAATCCTACGGCAAGGATTTTACTGGCCAACCATGAAGAAGGAAGCGACAGAATTCGTTCAGAAATGCAAGAGCTGTCAAGTACACGCTAACATTCCCCGGCAGCCCCCGGTTGCCCTCACATCAATACAAGGAGCCTGGCCGTTCGCACAATGGGGGATAGACCTCCTTGGACCTCTGCCACTAGCTTCCGGTCAAAGAAAATTCATCATTATGGCAATCGATTATTTTACCAAGTGGATCGAAGCAGAACCACTGGCCAAAATAACCGAGGAAAACGCCAAACAATTCGTCTGGAAGAATATCGTATGTCGCTTCGGCATACCAGCAGTCATTATCACAGACAACGACACGCAATTCACGGGAAAGTCCTTTACCAAGTTATGTGAAGATTTAAAGATAACATTGCGACACACAGCAGTATCACATCCCCAGTCCAATGGGCAAATTGAGGTAACCAACCGCACTATCCTAAAGGGACTAAAAACACGACTAGAAGACGCTGGGGGGCAATGGGTGGACGCTCTTCCTAATGTGTTATGGGCATATCGCACCACAGAGAGAACGCCTACCGGAGAAACTCCGTATAATCTCTGTTATGGAACGGAGGCTATCATACCCGTCGACATTGGCGTCCCTAGTCCTCGGACATCCAACTTCGATCCCCAGATGAACAGCGAGGCGCTCCGAGACAACCTTGACCTGATCTTCGAAGTCCGAGAAGAAGCCGCTCTTCGCGCCGCTGCCTACCAACAACGCACAGCCCGCTACTACAACCGCCGAGTAAAGGCCCGCTCAATCAACATCGGAGATCTAGTCCTTCGCACCTTGGAAGCGGCCGGGAAGGGAGCACAAGGCGACAAGCTATCCCCAACATGGGAAGGACCATTCGTTGTCACCGCTATGGTGAAGCCAGGCACATACAAGCTACGCAACGCCGAAGGAAAGATTCTCCCACGCACCTGGAACGCGCAGAATCTACGCCGCTTTTACCAGTGACACACTATGACTCTTTTATGCCGTCACTTTCAATTCAAGACTATGTGAACTATATAAGTCACAAACCCGATCTCATGCAAATACTTTGAATCATGCTTATTACTTAAAGAATTACCTTTTATTTTCTGCAAACACGGCATGTCCAAGCAAAATTCAAGGCCACGCAACACCGTGGGGGCCTGCCCCCCTCACAAAGAAGCCGCGGGCCTGTCTCGCGCGAAAAGCCGTGGACCTGTTCCACGCAACACCGTGGGGGCCTGCCCCCCTCACGAAGAAGCCGCGGGCCTGTCTCGCGCGAAAAGCCGTGGACCTGTTCCACGCAACACCGTGGGGGCCTGCCCCCCTCACGAAGAAGCCGCGGGCCTGTCTCGCGCGAAAAGCCGTGGGCCTGTTCCACGCAACACCGTGGGGGCCTGCCCCCCTCACGAAGAAGCCGCGGACCTGTCTCGCGCGAAAAGCCGTGGACCTGTTCCACGCAACACCGTGGGGGCCTGCCCCCCTAACGAAGAAGCCGCGGGCCTGTCCCACGCAAAAAGCCGTGGACCTGCTCCACGCAACACCATGAGGACTCCCACCAACAACTACATAGCAAATAAGGCTATCAACTCCCACCAACAACTATCTCATGTCAAAATACATCTGTGCAAAACACAGAACAACGACATACAAGTAAGGCTGTCATAGCAAATAATGAATGAGAGCCCTAACGGCGACAATCTCAAAAGCTGTAACAGAAGCAAATAACTACAAATAAATGACAAAACAGACAAAAACAGATAGGCACCGCAGTTACTCGTCATCAGCATCTGAGCTAGAACGCTCATCATCTGAGACGTCCGCAAAGCTGAAACTAGAAATATCACACCCAAGATGCTTCCCTATGAAGCGAAAGGCCTTCGAAACACCACGACGAAGCGCTAACTGGCGCATGTCATCCATCTGAGGCTCTACTTCCTTGGACCAAATGTCATCACGAACCTCCTCCGCGATCAGGCTACGATCCCGCATATAGTCCAAGGACTCCAGGTACTCCGCAAGGCCTGCGGCCTTCAGTTCTGATGTACGGTCATCCGAAGATAACATCTCCACCTGCGCCTTCGCCGCACAAAGCTGGGTCTCAAGGCCTGCAACCTCATCTCGCGCCACATGCAACTGAGTCCCCAAGCCAGATATCTCCTCCCGCGCATGTTTTAACATCTGGGCAGTCCTCTCCACCACGGCTTTCTCCACATCCAAGGAAGCACGCACGTCTTCTAACTCAGACTTCAACTCTGACCCAACTCGATGGTACCGCGCGATGTCCCGGTCATGTTCTTCCTTGAGAGAAGAAAGTGAACCCATCGACAGTCGAAGCTTCTCCTGCAGAGCAAGATAACCATCCTTCAGACTCACGTAATGATCATTCCAGGTGACCGCTATCTGCGCCTGAGTCTCGATCTGCAAAAGGAGAACACGTAATTAGCCGCCTTCAAACAAAAAATAGAAGGAAAAGGAAGGAACAATGAGCCACCAACTTACCGCATCACTCATCGCCTTCAAAGAGGAAGACATTCGAGGAACTGATGCGCTAGCAAGCGCCAGTGGAGTCGGGGAAGCAGGCAATTGCGTCTCTGGGACTGAATCATCAGAGGCTACCACCACAATGTCGACATCACTATCGGGGGCCATAACCGTTTTTCTCTTGCGGCCTCCTCCCTGAGAAGACGACACCACCCGTCCTGTGCCAACAGAAATACCACATCCCAGCAATCTCCTCTCTTCGACAAACGCATATATGTTGAAAAGACGGTTAGCCAATTCACGAGGCTCGGAAAATCCCAGCACAGGAGAGAATTCTCGCTCCCTCCCTTTCACACGGCGACAACGATCGGGAAGCGCATTCCACACCTCAGGAAGACCCCAGGAATTCTTCACATATCCAAACAAAGTGTTACCATGACGGCGATCTTTGCGAGACTCAAGCTCCAGCCAAACCTTGTTGCTGCGCACCTCGATCCGCTCGCCACCATCAAAGCGCACATCACACCAATCACGGAACTGGTCCAGAGAAAAAGAGCCCCCGTGCTCACAAAAAAAAGCAATCAAGCCCATGATGCGAGTCACCCCGGTTGGGGCAAACTGGGAAATAGGAACTCCGCAAAACTTCAGAATCTCCACCACCTCGTCACAGGGAGGAAGACGAAAACCAGATCTGAGTGACACTTCACAGACAGTCAACCAGCCACGGGGAGGATTTTGGACCCGCTCCTCGGGACGCGGGATCCTCACTTCCAAGTCAGAAGGAAGCCCAAACTTTGTTCTCCAAATAGCCACACCATCTTCGGTCAAAGAAGAGCGCAGACGCATGGGACCAGCGGAGCGTTTCGATACCTGCACACCGCAAAAAATTAGTTAATTCAAAATGGTGAAATCGCGCACACAACCCTCTCCATGACCGTGCACGGCCTGCACGCAAACACCGCTTGCACGCACGCGCACGCACCGTCTCACCAAGCCCAGCAAACACGCGGCCGGCACACGCACGGACAGCACGCGCGCACGCCCGTGCGCATGACATCCGCACGCGGGGCCTACGCGCGCGGCCAGCACGCGCGCAACCTGCGCGCGCGGCCTGCGCGCGCGCGACTGGCGCCCGCGCGGCCCGCGCGCAGGACCAGCGCGCGCGGCCTGCGCGCAAGGCCAGCGCGCGCGGCCAGCGCGCAAGGCCAGCGCGCGCGGCCTGCGCGCAAGGCCAGCGCGCGCGGCCTGCGCGCAAGCCCTGCGCGCAAGCCCTGCGCGCGCGGCCAGCGCGCGCGGCCAGCGCGCGCGGCCTGCGCGCGCGGCCTGCGCGCGCGGCCTGCGCGCGCGGCCTGCGCGCACGGCCTGCGCGCGCCGCCTACGCACGCGCCCCGCGCGCACCGCCTGCGCACGCGCGGTCTGCGAGCGCGGCGTGACGGCGCGCGCTCGGTCCCTCTCCCGCGACGGTGGCATGCCACCGATTCCTACGCCCTGCCGGCCCCTGCGCAAGCTCGTCCGACGTCCGCTTTCCAAACCAGCGCGAACCAACATACCTTGGAGCCGTTCACCATCGCCGCCATCCCGGATTCCACGCCGGCAATCACCACCGCAACCAGAGTCAAAAAATCTCTCCCCGTGCTCGCTTCCCTCCCAACTGAAAGAGATTTGGGGGGCAATTGATAGGCTCCACCTTAATTTATAAGAATGAAAGAGACCCCCCATGATCCCCACCAAGGGAGATCATGGGAGGGCCCACCTTGCCCCCATGATCTCTCATGGAGATCATGGGGGGTGGGCCCCATCTCCTCCCCTCTCCCGCGGAGGGAACCGCCGCCGGCGGCTCCCCCCGGCCGGCCACGGCCATGGCCCGCGGCCATGGCCGGCCGCGGCCATGGCCGGCCGCGGCCATGGCCGGCTCGCGGCCATGGCCGGCCGCAAGCCATGGCCGGCTCGCGGCCATGGCCGGCCGCGGCCATGGCCGGCTCGCGGCCATGGCCGGCCGCGGCCATGGCCGGCTCGCGGCCATGGCCGGCCGCGGCCATGGCCGGCCGCGGCCATGGCCGGCCGCGGCCATGGCCGGCCGCGGCCATGGCCGGCCGCGGCCATGGCCGGCTCGCGGCCATGGCCGGCCGCGGCCATGGCCGGCTCGCGGCCATGGCCGGCCGCGGCCATGGCCGGCTCGCGGCCATGGCCGGCCGCGGCCATGGCCGGCTCGCGGCCATGGCCGGCCGCGGCCATGGCCGGCTCGCGGCCATGGCCGGCCGCGGCCATGGCCGGCTCGCGGCCATGGCCGGCCGCGGCCATGGCCGGCCGCGGCCATGGCCGGCCGCGGCCATGGCCGGCTCGCGGCCATGGCCGGCCGCGGCCTTGGCCGGCTCGCGGCCATGGCCGGCCTCGGCCATGGCCGGCTCGCGGCCATGGCCGGCCTCGGCCATGGCCGGCCGCGGCCAGGGCCGGCCGCCGCCGTACCCGGCCGCCTCCTCACCGCCGGCGTCGTCCGGGCGGCCCCACCACGGGAGGACCTCCCCACCGTCCGATCAAAAGGGAGGCTCTACCGGCCGTCCGATCGGGGCAAAACCACCCACTAACCCACTATGTTAGTGGTGGGGCCCGCCATAACTTCCCCCTGGAGCCTATAAAAGGACCCCAGGGGCTTCTCATTTCCTAACTTTCTCCTCCTACGCTTCCCCCTTCTTCTTCTTCCTCAGGTGGGAGCTCTCCCGTTTTCTCTGCCAGCGGCCGCCCCTCGCCGTCAACCACCGGTGGCCGCCTCTCGCCGCCAACCACCGACGGCCACCCGCAACCTCCAGCGGCCGCTAACGGATATCAGCACCCGTCAACAGCTACCAGAACCTGTCACCGGCTATTGGCACCCCATCAGAGCCCAAGGAAAAAGAGCGCACTCCAAGAGCTGAGAAAGGCGCACAAAGGAAGAAGTGACAACCCTTGGACCCGCGTCGCCCCTGAGCGCACGCGCCCGAAGTATCTCGTGCAGTCCACCGTCCAAGTCCCGTTGGCGAGGCAGTCTGTTGCCCACCAACGGGTGCATACACACTCTCTCTCTCCTCAAGATTGTAACGGGAGCGGCCTGTCGCCCCGATTCCCCCATAAAAGTGTACCTCCAGCAATCTAGTGGATTTTTGACCGGCACCGACCCGGTCACGTGGTTTTTCACCCGGTTGAAGGGTTTTCCACGCTAAAACTTCCTGTGTCCATCCCCCGTATTTCAATTGACTGTGTGCGCGCTCGACCGCTCCGAGAGCTAAGGCGGCCCAAGAATATCCGGCCCGACCGGAGCATCGAGTTAGACCGCAACAATTATCATCAATATCTGCATCATCATTAGGAAATACAAGGTGTTCTAAATCTTCATCACCTTCTTCTATAAGTTCAAGATTAGCTCCAGCTCCACTTTGTAAATTTCGAGCTCCGGTCCCAATAGCTCTCTCTACATCTTCCCATGTGAGATTATCATCACCATAAACCAAAGCCTCCTCTGGTTGGTTCATCATCCACTCACTACTCCAATTTAGGTCATCAAGTACTAAAGGGTTATAATTTCTTTCCTTTTTACGTCTTTCTTAGAATCGTGCTTGTAGACGACGATTATACTGAATGTAGACAAGATCATTAAGTCGTTGATGCCCTAATCTATTTCTTTTCTTGGTGTGAATCTGAATCAAAATAATTATAAACTTGTTAGTACTAGCTCTAGAGAGATTGGAGAACAGTATGAGGCTACACACCAGTTATAGTTCTACGAAGTTGCATTGGATATAGATTAAGTTTGATATTAAGGATATAATCAAACATGCATTGTTGTTAGATCCGAATATGGTAGAATTTTGGGATTTGACTCAGTTTGGGCAGAAGGAGGATTTTGCGATTCAGGAAGGTTTGCTACTTAATAAGGGAAGAGTGTGCATCTCAAATATCAGCCACCTACACAAGGACATCCTCGTGGAGACTCATAATTCTAAGTACTATATTCATCCAAGCAGCACGAATATGTATGCTGATCTTAAGAAGTCAAATTAGTGGTCATGGTTGAAGAAAAATGTAGCAGAGCATGTGTAGCAACCCCATTCCTATACCCCTAGAGTGTGTTAGGTTATGACATGTGTTGTGATAGGTGTGTCAGGACAAGAAAATGACCTTAGGACCAAATGTGACAAGTGATCTCACCTAGTGCATCAAAAAGAGCATAAGTCAATCTAGTTCAATTCACCTCAAATTAAACTCACAGTATAAAACTTACCTCATCAGTACATCCCTAAACTTTATAGAGACTCAATTGACCCTATACCACATGAATTGGTCAACCAAAATAGCCAAATTGACAAAAGTAAACTTTGGATCATCCTAGGTCAATTCAACCTCATAAGGTTCAATTGACTTTCAATTAATCAAATTAACCTCACTCAAGCTCTTTTAATCACTAAGGGAGACCATTAGGTCAATAATCACCCATTAGATTTAACCAAGTTTATAGAATTGACCAAAATCGACTCTAGGTCAACATAACTCAATTCAACTCAAATTGGCTCAATTAGACTTCACATGATCAAATTGACTCTACCACTATATTCCAAAACCTAATAGGATTCAATGGACCAGAAGCCCTAACAATTGGTCAAGCAATTGACCAAATTTGACTAAAGTCAAACCTAAGTCAAACTTAGGTCAAAACTAAGTCAAATTGAACCATATGGATCAATTAGCCCAATAAAAGACTCACTATGGTCCAACCAACAATGGGCTAAGGCCTTGAACCAGAGTCTGGGGGGTGTAAAGTGCAGCTTTTGCACTGCAGGTAAAGTGCGGTTATATGATTTGGACACGTGGATTAATATAATCCAGTGGTCCCCATTTTTTCTTCTTAAAGCAAAAAAATTTTTTGTCCTGTACTTGGTTCCTTTTCATCTTCAATAAAAAAATGGCGGAAGAGTTCTGGCATGCACCGTCATTTCATCTTACTTCGCAACTTCATCTTCCTTCTTTAATAAAAAGCTCGAAAAAATTGGCGGAAGAGTTCGCGCCTGCTCCTCATTTCATCTTGCTTCGCCATTTCAGTCTTGTTGCTTCACCATTTCAATCTTGCTCGTTTGGTAAAGGGAGGAAGAGACGGGTATAGCAATGAAATAGCTAAGCAGAAGTACTGTAATGACGAAGCAGGAATCTGGAGCTATTTTGTCTGCAAGTTATATAAAAAAAATGGCTGAAATGCTCTCTGATTTGGCACAAAATGGCTGAAAAAATTTCAGATCACATGTAATTAAAAAAAACAAGAATCTGGAGCATGTTATATAAAAACTGGGCACAATGCTATCTGATTTGGCTTGGTACAAAACATGTTATATCAAATATATAAAACTTGGTGATGAGCACACACAAAATGAAACAAAGAAGCAATTTCACGATTTGGCAGCACACACAAAAATTGTTAGCACACAGAAAACTTGACAGCAAATTACATGACTTCACAGCAACTTTGTTATCCCAATCGACCCTCTGAGAGTTGATACTTGATTTCCTATGTAATAACAAAAGTAATAATTTTAAAATTGGCAACACACATAAAAAATGGAAGAAAAATAACTTGAGTTTACAAGTAGACATACCATACCCAAACCATCACTGGAATAGCTGGAGCACACCACCATCATGTCTCCCTTTTGAAGCAGTCTTTTGTTTTTTTTTGAGTCAACTTCTTTTGCCATGGTTTCATTCTTTTCGTGCTTCTTACTTTCACTTCTTTTTTCTTGAAACCCTTGGCACAAGTAAAGTTTGATTCAATCTCATCATATCCACCATTTTTCATGACACCATCTTCATCGAAACCATTCGTTGATACAATTTATTCAATTTCTTGGCATAGTTGTGGTAAACAATGAGATAAATGCTTAAATGCATTTTCATGCTCGACTGTCATAGCCACCATTTTTACTGATGCATGACACCATGTCCTATATCTAGTTGCCACTAACAATTTTGGATCCTCCTCATATGTGTTAGTATTAATATAATATGATGATCATGCTTTCGCATTCTTGCTCCACCTTCCCAAAATATATCTACGAGGTAGATCCGCTATGTCCATTCTATCGAGAACCTTTAGGGCATGCCGACATAAAATTCCGAAACTTTCAAATTTCTTGCAATTGCAGCATACAGTTTGAGCTTCTCGATTACCAATAACATGATATATCTTTGTCTTCTCGGTCACGTCAAACCTAACTCCAACATCAACATTCTCGCATTGTTTAACTTTGCAAGTAATTGATGCAAGCAATTCTTGTTGAAATATTTCAAAAACTGAATATGTGTAACGTCTCGAAATCGTCAACAACATGTCACATCCGGGAATCATTAGAGACGGGATTTTATCACTTAAGATAAATAATGATTTCAATTCATTGTACCTTACATTCTCTAAAACGCGATCAAAATGAGTGAAAAACTATGACAAGTTATGATCCTTATTGAGGTATCGTCGTATCATCGCATTAAAACTTTCACTTAACTGGGTGCTTCGCATTCCTCCCGAGAAATGCCATTTCATATATACATGTGCCCACTTCTCTCGTAAGTTCCATGTTTTTTGCATCCATGTATTAGCTTCCAATTCGTATTGAATGAGTATTTTACACCACAAGCTTCATCTAGTTCCTCCACTGTCTCATATGAATAAAAGCAAGCACTCAAATCACGGAGGAATGATGATCCCTGCTTGCACAGATATCCTAAATGGTTAGAGCATTTTGAGAAAGATACCAAGTGCAAAGGCCATGAAATGTGTCTGGCAAGAAATTTTTAAGAGCGTTTGTCATTGCTTGGTCTTGATCTGTGAAAATCGTCAAAGGTTTCTTCCCCAACATTGCGTGAACAAATGTTTGAAATACCCACTCAAATGATGGAATGGTTTCATCGTACATAAGAGCAGCTCAAAAAATAACTGTTTGTCTAAAATGATTGAATCCCACAAAACAACCAAACGGTCTTGATTCCTTATTTGTTCGAAATGTAGTATCAAAAGACACAACATCACCAAAATCTGCATAATCGCTAATCATTCTACCATCGGCCCAAAATATATTAGTGATGTACTCGGAACAATCCATTTGGACCGCATAATAAAAAGTAGGGTCTTCTCCCGTCTTATCCTGCATATATTTCATCAAACCTCATAAACCCCCGTACTCCATGTCCCTTTGTCTTCTAGTACGCAAGTACCATTTTAAATCTTCATTTGAGAATCCTAAGTTTTCTTTACCTCCAACTTGAGCGCTCATTAGATCCAAAGACGCCTTCAAAGATAAACCTGAATTTGCTGCAATAAAAGCATTGATTTTCTGTACTGGAGTTAATCGTCGTTGTGATAACATCATGTGATTCACTTCTGGTTTGCGTAATTTATGAATATGTACTTCAGAGAATGCTGTCACAAACCATTTATTTGTTTCTCGACTCAAGCGAACACCCAAACATGCTCTACACTTAGTTCTTGTCAGCTTTACTCTACTAATCACTGCTTGCCCGTATCTTAATTTTGCCCTTTCTCCCTCTTTTGAACAAACAAATCTCTGGTTGTTCACGATGTCATCTTTTCTGCTTTGAGTTCGGTAATATTTCCTGATACTAAAACCAACATGACTCCCGTACTCATTGTAAAATTGATATGCAAATTCATCAGAATCAAACTCCATTCCGAGACAAGGAGTAATTTCTTTGTTGACATGTGGAGTATAATTTAACTCATCAGCTACTATGTCCTTGTTGTCGTTGTTTGTGCTTGTCATTTCGATTCCACCTAATCAAGTAACAAAGTACAGAGTTTAAAGATATAGAAAAATAAAATTGAAGTCTAACAAAACAAACAGATGAGAGTAAAAAATAAACCAAATTGAGCAACAGTTAATTCTTTATTAGAAATCCATGATATATAAGAAAAAGTAGTGAAAAAGAGTATTTTTGCTCCTCAATATGTTCACAACTGTAGAATTCAAAAATAAATTTACAGGACAAAACACAAAAATACAAAATAACAGAGTTTAGCAACAAAACAGAGCGAGATTCTTCTCGAAGCATTTACCTTCTTCTAGACGAAGTTGGCCCAAATACGAGATGGTTTCGGAGACGGCAGTTGATGGCGCCCCTTCCATCTGATATTCTGGCTGATCGGGAGAACAAGCGAGGAAGGTTTCCGCGGTGGGGGGGGGGGTGATGAAGCTCGTTTGAGATGGTATTCCGGCCACCTTGTCGGCGCTTCCATGGACGATTGCTTCGGAGAACGGAGGAGGAAGAGAAGATCTGCACGAAGTGCGGACGGGTGGGAACCTATGTGAAGTGCGGACGGGCGGGAAAGGAGAGAACTGGCGGGAATGCAGGCTGGAATGGCGGAAAAGGAACTAAGTACAGGACGAAAACTTTTTGCTTTGAGAAGAAAAAATGAGGACCATTGGATTATATTAATCCACGTGTCCAAATCATATAACCACACTTTACATGCAGTGCAAAAGCTGCACTTCACACCCCCCGGACCCCTTGAACCAAGGCCCATCCTGTAGCTCACTAGCATAATTACACCTTATGCCCTCTGATTTTGAAAAATGGTGACATGCATGGGGGTAAAATTGGAAAATCCCCTAAATTCACATGGAGACAATATGAAATTATGGAGGGGAGGCCACATGACACTCCTCTCCACTTCCCAAGCCTTCATTTTACCTCTCCCATTACTCCCCATCAAATTCCAACAAGCTCCATGCCACATGGCATCTAGGATGAGCATCCAATGTATAGGTCTACCACCCCCATTTATGGCTTCTCCATATTAAGCCCACCTCAGCTCCAATCAACCATTTTATTACCTTTAGAGAACACAAAGGAGTTGAGCCAAACATTTACATTGAAGCTTTTGCTGGAGGATTTTTAGATCAGGCTAGCTTGCCGGAGAGGAGAAAATCTATGACTAACCACCTCTATAGCCACCGCCAAGCTCCATTTACGGTGTGTTTCCTCCCACTCCCTCTATGCTAGCTGTCTAGATCAACTAGAAGTGATATCAGGCTTAATTAAGCCTGATTCCATGTGAGGTTTGAGTGATTTTACCGAGCTCTTCTTCTTGCTCGGGATCGCCGAAGAGGCGGCTTCCGGCCACCAATCCACCGCCAATCGACGACCGCCACCTCAACGGAGGTGGTGGCGGTGTGGCCGATCGTGATGGCCAGGAAAATGCATTGGAATATGACCCAGGTCGGGCTAATTCAGGCCTGTGGTTGGAGGTTGAAGACAAGCAGATTTCATCCATTTTACTTTAAGATTCGTGCATCATGATATTTAATTCTATAGTTTAGATTTTAATTTTGTCACACTCTATACAGAATTTTCAAGCATCAATTAAGGTCACTTAGAGGCTGATTGAGACTTTGAGCAAACCATGAAATATGTAGTCCTATCTCTTAACTTTATAGGATTTTAAATCACCTTGAATCAGATTTTATGACTCTTTTTATTACTAGTTGGCTATGTGAATCAGATTTTGAGGTACACCTGTTTATCCATTTCAGTCTTTCTTACTTCCGCTGTAAGCTTACTTTTAGTACATTTTAATTATGTCCGATATGTACCAGTTTAACTATCGTTGCTTAGTTTACTTTTTATTGCAGGACCCGACAGATGATAACTTCTCAAATACGTAAGTGCGTCATAGATTCGATATAGTACTTAAAGGGAGAAAGAGATTTTCTCTTGGTGTTAACAACATAGATTTTTGTACTTTAAGTAATTCTTTATTTTTTCCGAGCTAGAGATGACAAGGAAGATAAGGGATTAGAGAATTCCAATATCGAGAGATACAGATTTCTATTCTAAAATCGTTGCAAGGCATTTCATCACACATTTTCATAAAGTCACTTTCAAAGATTCATCACACTGGACTTATGAAATCACGATACATGATTATTCGACATAACTGATAAAAAAGTAGTTTCCCAAAGATCTGTAGTTTATTTTAATTAAGAGTTTTCACTTGTAGTCTTAATAATTAAACTCGTTGATATTGATCACTTGGATTTAAAGAAAAAGAAAAACTGATATTTGCAAGCTCTGAATTCAACATCTCTCCGTGAGAACAATCTTTACTCACTTATTATTACTTAATCTGACACGTGCACTTACGTTTAAAATACATAACCGTTTTCGGGCGTATCAACAGAACATCTGATTTGTTGTTAAACTAGGTTGTAGTGATACAAAAGGAGTCGTATATGTGTTAAGAAGGAGCATAAGAGAGAAGATACTGAGGATGACGGTTCTCTCGTATGACTCGACAATGGTGCAGAGCTGGTCGACGTTTGGGATTGTTGAGGCGGAGTTGAGATTGGAGGTCAGCTTGTCGAGGATGGGGATGGCCTCGACAGCAATGGAAGTGCAACAACGCTCGTCGTCGGAGATGGAGCTGACGTGGTAGGAGGTGACAGAGGTGAGGCTGAGCTCTGAAAGCAGGGCATTGACTCAGGACCGGAGGGAGATGATGGTTAGACTGAGACGAAGGCGGGCGATGAAGTGTAGTATTTCGCTGACTGCAAGGAGGGAAAAAGACAATCTTTCTGGTGGATTAGTACAGAGATACAGTGAAAAGAGCGTTTGGAGAGGGGACGACTGTCAATGAGGATGGAGGAGGGGGAGGGGGAGGCCGTTGTAGAGGAGTTGTAAGAGAGTGGACTTTTCGGCGCCGCTAGACGATTGTGAGGTTTTCCCAGGGCTTGGCGTGGCATTTGACATTGTTAAGGACGCGACGGACAGTGGCCAGCGGTGGGGAGGTTGATTTGAGGTCGGTGGCGGAGTCATCGCTGCTCCACATCTTCTTGAAAAGATTGTAGCTTTGACGATGAATGTGGATAGTGTAAATGGATTGCCGAATTTGAGAGGAAAAGCAAGAGCCTGGAGAAATTTCGGTAAGGAGGTTGATGACTATAAGAGTGAGAGGCATTGTTGTTCGACGACACATGGACATTGGCGGACGCACGAAGTTGCCTTTGAGGAAGCGGAAGGAAAAACGCTATCGAGGTGCGGCAAGTCAAATATTGGGTTGCCGATAAATTTCGAATTGCGGTTAACATTGGAGGGAGACAAGCCAAATACGAGTTGCGGTTAGCAGTCTTCTTTTTCCATCGTAAAATCTAAAGTTTAAGAAGACATGCTTTTTTGAAATTGTTTACACCCCCCCCCCCCTCTCACGGGTTATGTATTGTTATGACTGTCGGGAATATCAATTCTTTTCCATTGAGTTCATAAATTATGTTTCATCTGGATGAAAGTGTTTAGGTCTTTGCGGGATTAGAGCTTCAAAAATACTCTTCTAATAAATTATAGACACGCAGATGATATTGTGCAAAATAAGTGATTATTCCGTCAAAAATAATTACTAAACGTGGTAAAAAACTTCTCCATCACTTTGATTAAAGAAGAAGCCAAACATGGATAATGGGCGATAACACTTGCTCTAGTGATTATAAGCTCAACATAGATGTTTGTTTCACCTTTAGGCTCCATTTATTTCACATGAATTGAGTGAAAGTAATTGGAAATGAACCAATTCGAAAATTGTAATTGAAGTCATTTTCTACTTTAATGTTCGACTGAAGGCAATAATTATGTCACAGAAATTGTAATTAGTAATTTCGATGTTCAACTGTATGTTAAAATTTAGTTGATGAAATTATAATTTAAAGTTTAAAACAGTGTCAAAAATATGGAGGCAGCTAATAAATGAAATATCAGGACTATATATAAACATGAAAAATATTCACATCAAAATAAATTCACTTAAAAAACATGTATATATAAATAAAATTCTCATTTAAAAACATAAGTCCACATGTAAATAATCTCCAAATGCCTTACTATGCAAATGAGTTAACAACATCTTCTTTAGAATATTTTAGCATTGGCCTCTACAAGATATCTTGTTATCTTGGGTTTCATTATAAGTATTAAAGTAATATGTTTTTGCAGTATAACTAAATATATGTACATTTTTATATGTTTGAATTCATTCTAAATGAAATTCTCTATTGGAAATTACAAGAGATGCTGATGATGGAGGAGCACTTGTTGTTTGGGATCCTTATGAGGATGCCCTACTGTACATCTGAGGATGATGACAACTAGAGTGTTATTTGGGTTCTGACTTAGCTTTGCTTAGAGCATTGTTTAGCTTTTTTTAACACTTTTTGTTTGTGCTACTTCTGCTCTTTTGTTGATCATTTAACACTATGTGTATTGAGCCTGTGCTATGATCGTACTTTAGATTGCTATGTGATATTGCTGAGATTTATATTAATTCTAATGCGTGTATACAGTTGTTTCTTTAATGTCCAATGTGTTCTAACAAGTGTGACAAACACGGTTGTGAGTGCTTCATGTTTGGTTGAACACTGCACGCATCACCCATTTTCCGACGTCGGGTTTACGACGAACATAAGAGGAGATAGTTAGAAAATTAATTATATGTACGCGCGTGTCGAGACCAACTCAGAACGACCAATTGAGTTTCGTGTTACTCTAGGGCATGACTCTACGCTGGAGATACTATAAATGGTCATTCAACATCTGATGAGTCAGTGTGGATTATCTTCAGCGGAGCTTCAACAATATTTATAAACAAATTAATTAGTATGTTGCTTATTAAAAAAAAATAAGTTCATTTTTATGTTGTTATATATAATTTTTTATTATAAATAAGTAGTATATATTTTGAATAATTTATATATTTTTTTTGAATGATTTTGTGTTTTGCCCACCATGAGTAAAACTACTGCGTCCGCCAATGATTGTAACTACAGTGGTCGCAGCAGGATCTGATGCAACTGCTGCCCTCATACCTCTACAACGCTTCATTATTTCATACATCTACATATAAACAACAATTCAACAATAATTAAGCATCCAACCACGGAACCACACACACACTTACACACATGAAAACAAACGGACACTTATTCACGCAAACACACACGCACGCACACATGTACACACACACATACACACAATACAAATGCACGCATTAATCCACACAAAACACACAGTCATCTATAAACACACATTCATTAATTCATCCAAAAAAACACAAATCCTAAAAAATCATAAAATATCTTTGATCCCAATTAGAAACAAATGAGTACAAACAATTACACATATCTAGCATATGGAATAAGAAATCTCAACATCAAATGAGAGAAAATGAAGGGCCATCAACATTCCACAAACAAACACATATTACAACAACAACACTGAAGCCTTTATCCCACTATAGTGGGGCCGGCTATATGGATCCTTTGTCGCCATTGTGCCCTATCTTTTGCCCAAACACGTATTAGGGCAAAAAAAACAATACATTCGACCAGTCACACAAAATCACTATAACCATTCACAAAAAAGTTGGTATAATGTCAACTACATATTTTTAAGAAATTTACTATTAGAGATGAAAGAACTAGGCTACATCAACATTCAACGGTCAACCACCCCCAAAATGTCCCAAAGGGATCTCATACTTTAGTCATTGAATCACTTTAGAAAAACTAATTGAGGATAACATTTCAAAATATTATTTTCGCAAAATTATTAAAGATGATTGAATGTCTCCTTATAATCAATCTTGTAAGCAAGTAGTTCGGTGCTCGGCTCCTCTTGGATGCATGAGTTTAATGATTGACTAGACTCCCGCTGCTCAGGGCCCATCCAAGTGCGATAAAAAGATTGGCTGACAATTGAGGACTTCAGACACTAAGGCTCCGTTTGGGGGGACTTATTTTCACCGGTCAAGCGGTTACGACCGCATGAACCAGACCTTAAATTATGATCTGGTTCATGCCGTCATAACCACTTGACCAGTGAAAATAAGTCCTCCCAAACGGAGCCTAAGCATCCTCCAATTATGAGGTTTTTTGCATATTACATCATAATTTTTTTTTCTTACTTTGTATCCTCAAACATTTTAATATTGACAATTTGCACTAGCACATTTGAATATTTATGATGCAAATGTCAATATTAAAACTTTTAAAAATGATGCAAAATGTTTAAATTAAATATTTTATGTGCAATTTAAAAAATATGCTCCCACAGAACTAAGACTAGAGTAGTTGGGTGGATCATGTCGCATGAGCGAAACTCATGTATTCGGGCACAATAGAGCGCAAAATTTTTCTGTCCAGACTCTTGGTAGATCTCATTGGAGAATCAAAATTTGGTCTTCTAGAAGATCAAATGACGGTTTGATCGGATTCATTGCATCCCTTTGATTTTTTTAGTTTTAATCGCCACTATTCTTTACTTCACGTGTCAATAGGGGGAAAATCCTGGACGGAGCCTTGAAGGAAAAATCCTTCTGATGCAGAACATGCATCACACCTGCCTGTCACCCTGACGTCGCATCAGGAGTCCACCATGGCGACACACCGCTAGCAACTTAACAGGAATTGTAGCCTGTATACCCGTCTCTGATGGGGCTTCCATACCAACAGGCTATTGAGATCAGGATTCGATCCTCCGACCTCCTTGATAAGGAGCTACAGACTGAAGGCCTACAAACTGAGTTGTTGGATGCTCCTTATCAAGAAGATTCAAATTTCGGCCTCAACAACCCGCTGGTATGGAAGCCTTGTCAGAGACAAGGTTGGAGTGTAGGCCATCATAGACCCAAGCTGTGACGCCTGCTCTGCATCACCTCCATTACAACATCTTTTCCATCGGTATCTCCAGTCCCCCGCCTTATCTTCACGTCCATCCTGCCCACCCATCTCTAAGGGTGTAAACGAGTCGAGCTCGAGTCGAACTTGGCAAATTCCCGAGCTCAAGCTAAACATTTTGAGCTCAAGCTCGAGCTCAACGAGCTCATTTTGCATGGGTCAAGCTCGAGCTTGAGACCAATATATTGAGCTCGAACTTCACTGACTCGAATTCGAGTCGAGTTTTTTTCGAGCCGACTCATCGAACTTACGAATCAGCTCAACTCAACTTGCACCCCTACCTTCTCCAATCTCCGGAGGAAAGAATCTCATTTCTTAATTCTTCAATCGACGCAAAAAAACTAGGGAAACGTACAAAAGGGGGGGTAAAAACATCAAAGCAATCGGCATCAATGGCCGCCGCAGGATTCTTATCACCGGCGAGGGGCTTCCTTGGCTACGACCGCCGTAGATATCACAGCTGGGGCGAGGCGCCGCCCCCCTCCCTGCCGGAAATATTGCGTCTCTCCCGCTTCCGGTGCTCCATCGAGTCCGCGCCAGAGGCCATGCCGACGGAGGAAGGCCCACCTCCCTCCTCCGTAGAAATACCATTCGAAACTCCCCGAAGAATTTCGTCGCTAATATCCACCATTAATGTTCAGAAAGCAATCAGGGGCATCTGTAAGCAATCCATTTTCATTACACCCAGATCAATGCAGTTAAGAGTTCCTCAATCTCTACTATTCAGATATCTAATATTTATGCTTTAAATCTATGTTACGGTGCATTCCATAGATCACGAATGTGGATCATTACGGAAGACTTGGGATTGCTAGAGGCGATTCCTATGATAAGGTATGCAGTTTCATCACCGTTTCTCCTAAAAAACTGACAAAGTATAACAACAGTGCCTGCAACATCAAATGATAGAATTTATGTATAAGATAAAAACTGACAATTTTCAATGGGTAAATGACATATTTCACTCTCAAAATATAGGATTTTGACAAAATGCACTTCAAATTGTTAAATTTGACAAAATGCATCCCCTAATTAGAAAAAGGCTGGCACTTCGCATTCTGGTGGGGGGTGGGGGATGGTGGGGTGCATTTTGCCAGTCTTTTTCTAATTAAGGGTTTCATTTTGCCAAATTTAATAATTTGAGGTGCATTTTGTCAAGAACCTTCAATTCAAGGGTGCATCATGCTAATTACCCATTTCAAATCATTTCAAGCCGAATATATGATTTTAGATTTATAATTTTAACTTACCCTTGCCATAATCGGATACGATTTAGGCTCCGTTTGGCGCGGAGCGCGGTGTCTTTGCTCTGGTAAGTTCGGAAAAAAAACCACCGTCATAGAATGTATGTTTGACATGACAATGGTTATGAACGCCACCAATAAAATAAAACTAGTTTTGAACATAAATGTGGATGAAGTTTCTTAGGTGAGTTAGGGTTTTCACGAACAATGGCTCATAAGCACCACATTCACGATTGCTACCACCGTGCCAAATGGAGCTTTAGGGTCCATTTGGCCTGGTTGTTTCAGTCATGAACATCATGGTAGCTAACTATTGTCTATAAACGCCACACCTCACTCCTGGAATTGCGTCCTCGTTTAGGTTCAAAATGAATTTTTTCTATGGTAACGGTCATAACCATTGTCATATCAAACATATGGTTTATAACAGTGAAACAAATGTACCCTAAGTGTTATACCATAATTCCTAAATCTTAGCTTACCCTCCCAGCCTACATAAGGTGATAATCAACACATTTGACTTTGACCGAGTTTGTGGCATCCGTTCTTCTTAGCTTCCCTATTAAAGTGTTTTTGTACGTTTAATAGAAAATCGTTCCAATTGAACTACTATTTTGTGTTGAAGTATGAGGTTTAGGTATCTCAATGGTATTATCAAGTTATTTAGTGTTCATGTAAGAATATTTTATTCAAAGAAAGATAAGAGTTGCTGCTCACCTAGAGAGAGGGTGAATATGTGTTTTACTTATTTTAGGTTTTTCTTTTAAGTTTCCTGTTTAGAGCACAACACAGTAATAATACAACACAATCAAATCACAACACAACACGGGATACCAAGATTTATAGTGGTTCCCCAAGATGGGTACATCCACTCTCCTCCACCTATCTAGCAGAGAGCTAGCTTAGGCCAAATTTCTCCAAACTTTCTCAGATTCTCAGATCTTATAACCCTGGGACAACAATCCCCTACCTCAGATCCTGTACACAGGTCCTACCACTCAGATCTTCTATCACAAGATCCTACAGTTCAAGTAAAACATAATGCTACAACTCAGGCAAAAAACAGCCCTACAACTCAGGCAAAAGAACCCCACAACTCAGGCAAAACAACCCCACAACTCAGGCAAAACAACCCTACAAAGGCAAAACAACCCGACAACTCAAATCATAATGATCCTTCTAATGAGAGAAGTTTACAAGATTTGAATCAACAGATAAGGCTTGAGTCTTCAAATAGAAGCACTGAGTAGGCTTCTTTTTCTTCCTTGATCAGCACTTGAATATGTTAGTTTGGAAAGAATGAAGACTTGATCAAGTGCACCTTGACAAAAAGAAGAAGTTTTCAGAAAAAATGATGTAGAGAATAGACTTGGAAGAAGATCTTCAACACTTGAACCCTGCTCAGAACTTGCACAGAGAACTTTGAAAAAGTTGGCATGTAAAAACTTTGAGTATTGCTTGTGCATTCATATCTTTTCTATCTTTTGAAGTCCCCTTTTTATAGTAGACTTTGGTCGGCAGAAGACATGAGGACTGATAAGGAACTTCCCAACGGCTAGTCAATCCTCCTTAGGAATTTTCTGAATTAGGAATCCTCTAATGGTCAGAGATTTTTTCTTAGGGAAAGATCCTGGAAAAGGAATTAATCTTGATATAATGAGAATATTTCTTTCCCCTGGCAGCGCCTTGATTTCTGCACCAACTATCGCTTTTTAAAATAATTCAAACTGATTAAGCAATCTGCGACTTAAAGTCAGGAGAGGGCCGTTACATCACGCGTCAGGCCGACAAAAACTTTTCTAAGTAAACTTGAATTGATACAATCGACAAAGGCCTTTAACTCATGTGATATATATTTAGTGAGTATGATTCATCATAAGGACTTGTTTGGAAACACTCAACACTTAGCCTTCTAACTTTGCTGAAGACTTTCTGTCACAGTGCAGTCGATGCAGTCAGTAAATTTCCCAATGATGCAGTCGATGCAGTCAGTAAATTTCCCAATGTTGCAGTCGATGCAGTCAGTAAATTCCTCAATGATGGAGTCTATGCACTCGATAAAACACTTGGCTTGAAAACGATGTAGCAGAGTTGTTCTTTGGCTATGCAATCGATAAAGTCCATGAAGCCTACAATCGATGCAGCGGTAAATGACTTAGCTTGAAACTAATGCAGTCGAACTTTTCTTTAGTCATGCAGTCAATGCACTCGACATTTTCCTTAAAGCATTAAGTCGATGCAGTCGACAAAACACCTAGTCTTCTAACCTATGCACCCGATTTTTGACTTAGATATTTTTGATTACTTCCCTTGAAGTCCCATGATAGTAACATGTCTAATGTATGATTTGTACAGATGTCAACAAGAGTTTTGCTCCTTGAGGGATTACAAGGGCAAAACCCAATTTGAGTGACCATAAGTCTAACAATACGTTAGTCATGCACTTTAGTTGATCATGTCACAACAAAACTAAACCATTCATTAAATACAAGATGTTTATTGTCATCTTGAGTTCTTATTCAAATCCAAAATCTCGTGAACAATAATTTTAACATATTGTTATATGAATTGTATTTAAACTATATTAATGAAAGCTCTTCAAAAGAGTTAATGATCCTCATATAAGATCATCAAAAGCATATAAGTTGTTCGATCTTTACATAAGAGAGACAGAGAGGGAAAAGAGAGGCAGAGAGTGTGGGAGAGGAAAGTTTTTTCATATCTGTTAAACATACTAAAATAACTAGATCCTTGGGGAGAGTGAAGATCGGAAAAGAGTGTGTTTTTTATTTTCTTTTTTGTAGGCTTTCTTATTCTTCATTTTTTTATTGCTAAAATAGTATTGCAATATGTCTTTCTTCCTTTTCAAATTAGTCGTGCGGGCGAAGCCAGTAGCGTGCATAGGCGGATCCCATGACTGCTACTTTGCACACCCAAAGCTTCAACAAGCGGGCGGAGCCTGTTCACAACCAAGAGTAGTCGTGCACATGCGTAGTATATATATATACTAGCACCCATGCACGGGACCTCCTCGTGCTCAGTGTGCAACAACGACAATACTGTCCTGTCACTCGAGCGACGACCGAGTACTATTATTGCAGCACACTACGCTCGAGGGACCTTTGCACGATGGTAGTATTTATAAACATATACATATTTTTATCCTAGTCATATGCATTACAAACAATCACACATTCCGTTAGATTGGAGTGATGAAGATCGAAGGACTTTGATTCATTTGATGGTCTTATTCTAAGACCATGACCATTCCAATTTTTCTTTTTAATATAGTATAAATATATATATACATATATGTTTATGTGCACACCTGCGCGTTTGTATTGGTCTCTTAGATGATAGAGTAGTTTCCATTAATGATAAGATAATGATATAGTAGTTTGGAAATGCACGGCGAGAAGTAGATGAGAATTTTTGCATAAGTTCCTGAACGTATAATCTAGCAGACAGCATAAATAAATGAAAAATGAGGATCTTTAACAATACTCCTAGATAATTGGGATAATACTAATGATGATAATTCTTCTTACTGTAGAAATTAACAATCTCTTTGTATATAATCAGTATTTTCTTACAAAAACAGGTTGATGCTGCATATACAAAGATGTGCGAAGATGTGGTTAAGCAGGGGTTAGACGAGGAAGAGTCCAACCGGCGCATTAGCCTCCTTAAGGTACATTTTGGCTCTGTTTGCCGTGGCGGTGGCGGTTATGAACCGTAGTTCGTGAACGCCCGACCTCACCTAAGTAATTTCATCCACTTTTATGTTCAAAACTAGTTTTATTTTCTTGGTGGCGGTCATAACCATTGTCTTGCCAAACATGTATTCTATGATTGTGATATTTTTGTCCAAACCCACAACAGCAAAAATGCCGCGCCAAACGGAGCCTTTATCTTCTATGTTCCAATGCTCAATAAACAATTCCAATTCAAGCATAATATAAGCTGTTCTCTTAATTTGATCCCAGGAATCATATGATATTCTCTCGTCTGAAGAGGAGAGGAGGTTATACGACTGGAGTTTAGCCAGAAATGAGATGCCCGATAGGTATGTTTGGCCTTTCGAGGTTGACATCACCCAAACGCCAACCCAGCCTCCTCCTCCCCAGGTGTGTAACACATTTTTATAAAATTAATTAAGGTTATTGATTAATGACTTGGTGAAACTTAAAAGTAAAATATTCATAAATATGTTGTAAAGTATGTTCAGATCTACTGTATTTAATAGAAATTTACATAAAATGTGGGTCGTGACTGTTGAACGGAGGAAAAAATGAATTGATTATGGAAATAAGAAGCACTCCCTTATATATGGAAGTGACAACATACAAACATAACACAAAAAAATAAAATCATAGTCTAACGCTCCCCCTCAAGTTGGGCATGTGATATCTGTCACACCCAACTTGGACACAATGCTACTAAAACATCTATGAGACAAAGCCTTTGTAAGCACATCAACCAACTGTTGATCCGAGGGGACAAATGGAGTGTTAATAACTCCCCTCATTATGTTTTCCTTGATAAAATGACGATCGACTTCAACATTCTTAGTGCGGTCATGCTGAACAGGATTTTGAACAATGCTAATGACGGTCTTGTTATCACAGTATAGTCGGATGGAGCCTTTGCTTTGAATCCCAAGTTCAAGTAAAAGGGATCAAATCCACATTCTTTCACATATTTCCTGGGCCATAGTCCTAAATTCTGCTCTGGTACTGGATCTGAAACTACATGCTGTTTTTTGCTCCTCCAAGTCACTAGATTTCCCCCAACCAAGGTACAAACCCGGACGTGGATCTACGATCATCAACTGACTCTGCCCAATTAGCATCAGTGAACACTTCAATGGATAATTCTTTGTTCGAAGAAAACAAAATGCCACATCCCGGAGAGGTTTTGAGATATCTAAGAATTCGATGGGCAGCATCCAAGTGGTGAGATTTGGGAGCATGCATGTACTGGCTGTTAACACCAACAATATAAGATATATCCGGGCGAGTATGGGATAGGTAGATGAGTCTCCCCACCAGTCATTTAAAGCTATTGATATATGTGACAGGTTCTCCACCATCCCTCTCCAATTTATGGTTCACTTCAATGGGGGTGTCAGCAGGTTTACACCCACTCATCCCCGTAGTCTCCAGCAAGTCAATGATGTACTTCCTCTGTGAGATAAAGATATTGTGCTTTGATCTAGCAACTTCAATGTCAGGGAAGTACTTGAGGTTCCCAAGATCCTTTATCTCAAATTCACTCGCCTTCTTGTCTTCAGATTTCTAATTTCTTTCATGTCATCCCCAATTATGACAATGTCATTCACATAAACTATCAACGCTGTCAATCTCCCTTGTTTGTGCCTTACAAATAGTTTATGATCCGCATTACTCTGGGTATACCCAAATGTCACCATTGCTCGTTAGAACCTCCCAAACCAAGCCCTCAGTGATTGTTTCGGTTCATAGAGAGCCTTCTTTAATCTGCATACCTTACCCTCAGATCCCTCAGAGGTAAGACTAGGAGGGAGAGACATATAAACTTTCTCTTCCAAATCTCCATGGAGAAAGACATTCTTCAGTCTTCATGTCTAACTGGCTGAGACTCTACCCTTTGCAGGCAGCACACAACAGCAGAATCCAGATCGAATTCATCTTTGCAACTGGATCAAAGATTTTTTGATAATTAATCCTAGCTGATTGGGTGTATCCTCTGGCCACCAACTTAGCCTTGTAACGGTCCACCAGACCTTGAGGGTTCTGTTTCACCGAAAAAATCCACTTGCATCTAACCACCATCTTGCCTTGAGGAAAGTCAGCAAGGTCCCATGTGTAATTATTCTCAAGGGCAAACATCTCATCCCGCATAGCATTTTTCCACTCTTGATGCCTCAGAGCTTCCTGCCACAAAGAAGGTATGGAAATGGAGGACAAAGAAGTGACAAAAGCTCTATGCCGGGAGGACAATGAGTTATAAGTCACATAATGAGATAAAGGATGTCGAGTGGAGGCACGCTTATCTTGATAATCGGTAGACGTATTAGGCGTGGATGCAGGTATAGTGTGCAGTAGCTTCCTGTTCGTGCCCCTTTGCCAACAAGTATAAATCTGCAAAGGAGGAGAAGGGCGAGAAGGTAGAGGCGGCGACAGAACCGCAGGTGGCCGCAGAACCGCAGGCGGTGGTGGAACCACATGAGGGATAGTGAGGAGTGATAGTAGGAGGATATGTTGGAGATATAGGTAGGGGAATAGCAGGGGAGCTCACTTCCTTGGTAACAGTTTCCCCATAAAGAGAGCTCCCTCAATAGGACTCGAATTCCTGGAAAGTGACATCCATGGAGACAAATGTCTTGCGGGTCACAGGATGAAAACAATTCTACCCTTTTTGAGTGTTTGAGTATTCAATGAAGACACACCGAAGTGCACGAGGATCAAGCTTGGAGGTGTGGTGCACATGGATAAAACACACATATCCAAAGATACGAGGGGGAGTTCACTAGGGAGGATATTGAGAGTTTCTAACGGTGTTTTGTGGTTGAGGATACGAGTTGGCAAGCAATTAATAAAATGCATAGCCGTGAGGACAACATCCCCCCAATAGTATTTGGGTAGGTGCATATGAAGAAGTAAACAACGAGAATCCTCCAGGAGGTGCCGATTCTTTCGCTCGGCGACCCCATTCTTGGCAGGGGTATATACACAAGAAGTTTGGTGGATGATACCCCAGCCATGTAGATAGCGTTCAAAGTGAGAGTCAATGTACTCACGTCCATTATCACATCGCAATATTTTTACAGTGACATTGTATTGGGTCATAATCATGTTGTGAAAATGCTGAAATAACGGGAAAACATCAGATTTGCTTTTCATGAGATAAACTCATGTGCATCTAGAACATCAGTCGATAAAAGTGACAAATCATTTGCACCTAGAAATAAAAACAACCAGGCTATGGCCCCAAACATCAGAATGAATAATCTCAAATGGTGTAGCACACAGAGTGGATATTCGAGGAAGAGAGGCCTGTTTATGCTTATCCAGTTCACATACATCACAACGAAAAGTGTTAAAACAGAGGACGGTATAACAGAAAATAATAATTTCATAACAGAGATAGAGGGATGCCCGAGTAGACAGTGCCAGGAATCCAAAGTAGAAGACGAAGCCACATGGAGAGCATACAGAGAAGTAGAAGTCAAGCTGGAGGGGCCAAACAGGTACAATACATCACACAGTTTACCAGATCCAATCACCTTCCCCGTCGTCAGGTCCTAAAAGATACAAGAAGAGGGGAAAAAGTCACTGAGCAGTGCACAAAGTTAGTTAATTGACTGATAAAAAGAAGATTTTGAGTAAACTTAGGAACATAAAGAATGGATGAGAGAGTAAGAGAAGAGCAGAGAATGGTTCCTTTGCCAGCAATATAGGAAAAGGAACCATCAACAACACTTACTTTGTCACGACCCGACAAAGGAGAGTAAGATACAAAACCTGAAGCAGTGTCAGTCATATGATCTGCTGCTCCGCTGTCAATGAACCACTGGGTTGGGGTACGACTGGTAGCAGAATGAGCACCCGAGGGCCCCTAGTGGGCATAGGAGGATGCGTAAGCAAAATTCTTTGAGGGATGGTCGTGCATCAGACAACGAAAGACAAGAATTTCATCTGAAGAGAGAGCAGGAGCACAGGAGGAACTGCTAGAGAGGACGTATCAACATAAGCATCAGAGAGATGAGCAGAGCGGGTCTGGGAATGACGGCCCAGAGAGCGACCATAGCCATGACTGTACAACCCTGTGTTTGCCGAGTGGGTGAGCCAGGACAAGAACTAAGGACCAGACTGGTCGATCAGGAGAGTCAGGAAGTGGACCCGTGCTCGCCCAAGGTCGTAGGTGACGGGTCAGGCGGGCGAGTGCCAACCTCATAGGCACTCGCCACCCACGCGGGGCGAGTATCAACCTCTCAGGCATTGCACTCGTCTCAGATGAAGAGCAGGAGGCGGGCGAGTGCCAGGTCCATCAAGCCCTCACCACTCACCTCGGGGTGAGTCGAGAGGTGGGATCGCACCCGCCACCCGCAGAAGCGAGAGATGGGCGAGTGCCAGCCTCATTAAGCACTCGTCATTCCGTGTGTGGAGCTCGTTTGTTAAGGTGCTTGCCGCAGAGAGCAGGACGAGCGCCTCCTCCGTCAGGGTCAAGGGTTGGCGAGTGCCGACCCTATCAGGGCACCCGCCACCCTCACAGGCTGGGAGCTCGTCGTTGTTATGTTCCAAGGGTATTTTCCTTGCATTATTATAATTGTTTTTGCTTGCCAATAGCCATTCCAAACAACAGAGTTTGGCTATTGGCATGCCGATTTGGGGTGCATTTAGCAAAAAACAAAAGGCGGGGTTGCACTATTGGCAGGTCCCGCTAGAAAAACTATAAATAGATTCGGAAGAGCACCTTTGGAGATGATCCAATTTTGGGACTTCTTTCTCCTCTGGTTAATTTGGGTTAGCTTCCAAAGCTCTCCAAGGTGCCCTACTTCAGCTTTGGCTTGGGATGATGAGCGGTCTAAGATCTTCCGGGTGTGTGGTGGGTCCTCTACGCTGCAGCCAGAGTTTGTGTTTAGTTTTAAGCCTTCAGCTTGATGATCTTTCTCGTGAGAAGTAGGTGCGAGCTGCCCCCTTTGGGTCAAAACTCCTCGTTGGGCTGAAACTCGGGTCCAACATTTTATGGTGCGGTGAGCGTGAACCGAACACGCAATCTTCAGAAGGTGAGCGTCAGGGATTTCCCCAATCGGAGGGGGGGGGGTGTGAGGATCCCATTTTGGAGCCCACAAACATCTGTATCTCAGCTACTTTCAAGACAGTTGTCCCAGGACGAAGTAAGGCTAGTGAGTAACAAAATAATACACATAATAAGACGTACCTCAAACATTGCCGATGTCCATGTGTCTTTTCATTTTTATCCACGATCAATTTCACTCGTCAATACGAACCCAAAACTATGTCAAGTACCTGCACCAAAAGGGGACGGGCTTAGTCATAACATATGACTAAGTGAGGTGCATACCTCTTTAATTGCTGTACACTAACAAATGTAAAAGTTTTAGCAATGCTATAAACATATATTATCTCTGTCATGTTAGTATTCATGAAAACTATATAAACAATGTAACTGTAATCCTATCTCAGTTCTATCTGTATAATCATTTTACATACCTGTATTGCCACTGTGTATCAACTTTATATCTGTCATATTAGTATTTATAAAACCATATAATTAGTTATAGAACAATATTAATCAATAGCTCTAAACAAGTATCAGTGTAAACATGCAAGCAATGTAAACAAGGTAAGCAATGTAATCAGGAAAGCTATGAAACTGTAACACTAACTCAGTGTGCATGTTCAGTAACTGTAACTGTGCAATTATCTCAGTTCGCATGTTCAGTAATAATCTATCGATGTAACTGTATAACTAATACATTCTTATGGTATCTTTTATTTTAGGTCATGATAAGGGTAACTGTCACAGTATCAATATCAGTATCCGTATTTCAGTATTTCATTCTTTGGGCCCGACCCTTCCGGGTCATCAGTATACCAAAACCAGTACGTACAACACGCGTTTATGCCCTCAGGCTCGACTGGTTTGGCAAATCATCAGTATTTGTATGCGCATTCAGGTTCAGTTATACCCTTATCAGTCCCTTGCATCGATGCAATTCGATTTATGTTTGTCGTACGTTTCATTTATATACTTAGGGTTCATTTATTTCTTAATCCCCTCAGAAGCTAATCGCCTGTTTTCCTTTATACAAGGCCATACATATGCGAATAATCAATATCAGTGATATACAAACATTCCATGCTAACATATATGAGTAATCATGAGTTTAACCTTCTAATATTAAGAGTGCACATAAGGAAAAATAGGGCAATAAAGCATAAACGTAAACATGTAGCTCTCACCATCAACCGTTGTTTTTATTCATCGCAACTCATGTCATTGTCGCATATATTTGGAGGTGTCATCCTTCGCAATATCTGTATAGAATTCATATCATTTATCGGGGTTGCACCTTGCTATAGATACCATGTAATTAAGATGTTGACATCATTTGGAAGCTACATAATCACCCATTTGTATGCCAACAATATCACTAAACACTATTGTAATTTATCATGCTTAACAGTAAACAATTCAAGGGAATACTCAATGTATTCAAAAACAATAGCCACTGAAGTAAAGCCCCATAATCTGTAAACAAAATTAGGTATAGGTAGATTCATGCCATAAACTTGGTGGTCATATTCTCATGTAAACGAATGAGCTAAACTTATATTATAACTCTCCAACCCAATCAACAGCTGACCAACAAAACTGACTAAGAGGAGCAGCACCAATAGCAGTAAGCTTAAGCAGAAAAGGACTCCCATAGCGATTATTAAATTCCAAATTAACATGCACAGTGAGGTCTCACACTCAATCACAACCATGCAGTACAGTACAGTTAAGGAAATCTGTGCACAAGCACTTTTTCTCTCCAATAAAGCAAGAATGGCCATCAAGAAGTTCATTGCTACAACAAATTATCATATGATGAAAACTGCATTCCAACATAAAGTTGAAAACCCTTACGGAAAACTTGGTGAAATCATATAAATAACTGCAGCCCAGAACGAAGGAGATGAAGGTAAGTAAAGAATAAAGCTCACAATGGCCGGTTTGAAGTTGAGATCCACAGATCAAGCACAAACCCTTGTCGTGCTCTCGCCGAGTACAAAGAAGCCTTTACGATGCCGAACAGAGCAGAGTGATGGAGCAGGAAGAAGGACGGCACATCTCAACCCTGCTCCCTTTCAGCCCGTCTCCCTTTCCAGGCGGTGCGAAAGATGAGAAGCAGAGAAAAAAAATCGATGAAAAGACTAGACTCGGACATAGGTCATAATGCCACCGCTTATCCATACCACCGCCTCAATTAATTGAAGCTGTCATCTCTAAAGATACCAAACTCAAATATAATAAAGTTAGCAATTGAAGCCGGCCCACTAACCCAGTACAACCATTCCCCAAGTGAAACACATGTCCATGATTATATATCCATATAATGAAATTGTACAATATAAGAAAAATAGAGAAATCAACACGGGTGCCATGAATTTTCTCAATCTTTAAGCCGACACTGATTCTTTCATTTTCATCATAGGGGATATTTATTATTGAGATTTAATTATCAGTTTGGGTCATTTCATATGTTGGACCGTTACAGGGGGGGGGGGGGCTGGTGCGCTGTCGGCAATATGATAGGTGATTGGATTTGAGCCGTCAAAGTCCCCTTCGACCGGGAAGCTAGAGCCCGGGGTGACGGCGAGTGCGGTCGGGCGAGCCGACGACTTCGGTGGTGGAATGTGCAGACATGTAGTCCCAAAAGTGGTGACTACGAGAAGCCACAATAGATAGGAATCAAGAACCCAAAAGGGGCAAGGCGAGAGAGAAAGACAAGTAGCTCACCAGGCGGAGGCGGAGGATCGTTTGGGATGGAGGGGAGGTCAGTCTACATAGCCGCAGTGTCGGCTCTCCCTTCGGGCGAGTGTGGTTGAACATTCGCCGGGTCCTCACCCGCAGTTTCCTTCTCGGGGATTGTTCCCTGCGAGTAATCAAGATATCTTCAATCCATCTTAAACATTGGCGAAGCAATCGGCTCGCGTACCTGCAGGGTGAGCTCAGCAGTTAGCAACAGATTCGGAAGGGAGGATCCACCCTCCTCCGGGTTGCGCCTGATCATCTTGGCTTTCTTCGGCTTGAAGGGTGAGCTCAGGGGTTCGGCGGGCGAGCCAAGGCGCGAAATCTTTGGTGAAGGGCCGTTTATTTTCCCATGCGGCGTTTAGGCGGGCCTGAACTTCTTTCAAAAGCGGCATTATGTAGCTATAGTAATCCGCGATAGAGGAAAGGGAAGGAGTTATGAGGCCCCTCACTCCGACGGTCGGAGGTATTTATAGCGTAGAAGAGTGGCCCACCGAAAGATTCCCTCCAGGTCAGCAGTCACACTCCAAACATTGAGGGTTGAACTTTTCTTTCCGAGCTTGAAACAATCTCGCGAAAAGCGGGGATTGTAACATCTCATTTCCAGCTAGACCCCTATGAGTGGTTTTGTCATGACTAGGTCATGACAAAACCCTAAGAAGTCCAAGAAGACCAAGTGAGCTTAGGCTTGAAGGTGGAGATCACCATGGTCTGCAAATAGTAGAATTCTAAACACTAGTTTAGGATGACCATATGACGTCACCATGACTCCATGACCCCACCACAATATCCCTAAACTATTGGAAGGTCCATTAGAGCCATAAGGGTCCATTGAAATCAACCCAAAGTGATCAAATTGACGTAAGACCACCATAGGCCTAAATTGGATAAGGTGCCCTAACTAAGGAAAATGGGTCTCTAATGTGCCCAACCAACCCTACATAAGTCTTCCTGGACCTTAAGTGAGGTCAATGGGTCACCAAGGACCCATTGGGGTCAACCCAAGAGGCTAAGTTGACCCAAGTCAACTCTAGCCCCAAAGTGGTCAAAGTGTCCTTACTAAGGGTCAAGTGACCCCCAAGATGCCCAACCAACCCTACCCAATCCTTTCTAGACTTTAGGGGAGGCCAATTGGTCACCAAGGACCCATTTGGGTCAACCCAAATTGTCAAGTTGACATAGGACAACTCTATCCAAGATTTAAGTCAAATTAGCCCAAATGGGCTAACTCAAGCTCAAGCTCATTTCCCCCACTTGGGCTAATCTCATCCTAATTATTAATAATGATTTTATGGGCTGCCAATAGACTAGGGAGATGAGCAAATTTGTTCATGGTGAGTAGGAGAGAGAAAATGGGAGTTTTCTCTTTAATGGAGGAGAGAGAAAGAAGAAAGAGAGAGTGGAGTTATGGAGGGAGACCATAGGTCACTCCATTCATCTCCTCATTGCTCCCATTCATCTCCCTTACCTCTTGGGATGAAGATGCAATCAATTCCAGCCACCAAACACTAATGAGAGGAGCCCAACCACCATGGCCAACCACCCCTTCACCTTCCCTCCCATGAAAAAATATAAAACCCCATATGCAGCCCCCTATTCTCATTTTTGACTAATCTATCTCCTTCAAAACGTCCTTATCAGTCAAAATAGCATATGAGATCAATGGTTTTGATGGAAGAACGATGAATCGGGCAAGTTCGCCGTAGAGGAAAAACTCTACAGCAAACCACCGCCAACGTCGTCGTCAAACCCCAAACAAGGTCCTCCTCTACTCCTTCATGGGTTAGATCTTTGGAATCTTTAGAGATAAGATTTGAGCTCAACCGAGCCGAATCTAATTCGAGTTTTCATGGAAAAAGCCATGAAAATGGATTTTCGGGTTCGCCGGAAACCACCACCTCCGGCGGCCAAACCACCGCCCCGCGATAGCCACCACCTCAACGGAGATAGTGGTGGCGGTGGCTGGCTAGGGAAGTGGACGGATGGCCGGCGGCGGCTCACGGAAAAGCTACAGGAAATGACGTTTTTTTTAGGGTTCTGTTCGGGCTTAGAAGAAGATGAACAGTAACTTATATTAATTAATTATTATATTTATATATATAATATAGTTATTTGTTAACTCTTTAATCTGTACATTTTGATGTTGTTAAACGAGCCAGTTAGAGGCTACATCAGGAAAAACTGTTAACATGAAAATTGTAGATCTATGAGTCTACTTTATTTTAAAATTGATTTGAACCAATTTGGAGTTCTGGTTAGATCACAACACTCATTTTGGTGAGATCTATACATAGGGCTGACTAGAGAAAGAATTGGATGCCCACTCCAAACCAGACCTCCAAATGACTTGAAATTTGGGGTATGAGCTATGCTTATCTATATATAGGACATATCCAAAAATTAGAATTTTTGGAGAACATTTTTCTATAGTTTTTAGAAAAATTTAATAATCCATGAATAAATTAATTAGGTGTCCTAAACATCTCAAAACTCCCCCAAATTTTGGTGGGTGGTCTTAGAGGGCATGTTAGGGCTCTGGTAAAAATTTCATCTCATTTGGAGATGTTTTGGTTAGGTATTGACCCAACCCTAGGCTTACCCTTATAGGGTTATTTAGGTCAAAGTGCTCTTTTTGGTGTTTGAGTAGTCAAATCCCCTCAATAGAGGCTGATATTTTGGCCACTGATTTTATATGGCATGTAACACCCTCCAATGGAATTTGGGGTGGTTTGGGGTAGGGTAGCCCTAGAACCCTAGGGTAGGCTCCTTTTATGGAGAGTTTTAGGTTTGAAGATAATGGGGTCAAATGACCTTGGAATGACTTTAGACTTGGTGGAAAGGATCCTAGGGTGGCTATGGTCCTCTGGTTGAAGTTTTTTTGAATTTGGAAGCCTTTAACTCCCTCAAATCCCTAATCCTAGTTTAGGGCACAAGCCCAATAATTGGGTTTAGGCAATCAAAACACCTCACAATAACTTGAAACTTGGGCAGGGTATTTCTCTGATAAAAAGAGTCCTAAAATAATTTTGGTGGAATTTTTGGGCTAATAAAATCAGTACTTCCTTAATAACCCTAGTTGTGTCCTTAAATTTATTTTGCTTGTTATGATATTTCTGCCCACTGAAAAGTTGTGAAATTTAGTATTTGGAAGTTTTACATCATGTTTGTTCCCTCTGTATTTTTATTGGAATTTTTAAATGATTATTTGAAGTACTTATTTCATACATTATGAATTGTGGATTTCTGATCAAAAATAAATATAGAGCCCAATATTGCTATGAAAATTATGAAACTTGGTCAGTAAATGTTTTATGTCATTATGTTGGCTCTGGAATTTTCTCATAATTTTTAGGCGAATAAAAACAGTACTTGTTTCACAAAGTTATAAATCTGAAAGATTACTTTTAATTAGATTCAGAGCCCCTCATGTTTTAGAAAATTGTAAAACTTTGTTAGGGTTAGTTTTAGATCATTATCTATCTCCTGGATTTTTTTTATAATTATTAGATGAATTTTTACAACACTTGCTTCAATAACTAATGGCTATGCAATTATTGATTTAAAATTAAATTAGGGGCTACTGTTCACTGGAAAATTGGGAGAATACTTCTAGAGTGTTTTTAGGCCATAATGGACTTACTAGATTTTTATTATAATTTTTAGAACAATATTGCTGGTCTTTGCTTCTTAAAATGGTAATATTGACTTTATGTTCTAAATTGTTAATTTAGGGCTTAAACAATTCTGAAAATTCTTAGACCTAGGATTTGCTGTAGAAATGTTACCTAGTATTTATCATAATTTTGTGGTGATTTGTTTCTGATTTAAAAGTGCATTTCATGTTCAAAGTAGGACATTCTGAGTCTTAGGTTAATTAGATTAAATGCCCAAATAATTAGGAAAATTATGAAACTCTGGAGTTAGTCTAAATAGGTCATGGTAGACTCACAGAAATTGTTATGGATCTGTTGGATGAGTAAATGAAGTACCTCATAGTGGTAGCACCATGTAGCTTAGCACGGTCTGCATATAGTACATAAAATTGAAATAGGCTAGCTCAAAGAGCTTAAACACACTTAGGGGAGTCACACTGAAATAAAAGAGAGGATTGGTCATGGGTAGAAATCAATAATATTAAGTGTCTTGCGAAAGGGAGCTTTGGGCTTCAGCCCATCGTAGTTCCTAGTGCCCTCGAGAACCCTTCACGGGGTATGCCTTGGGCAGTCTTGAGCTAATGTAAAACATAGGAATAATAAATGTTAAAGAGTAACTAGTATAACTAGTGGTTCACCTTCACACACCCCAGTGTCTCTGGAAGATAGGGTGACTAGGATGTTCGGGCGGTAGGCTCGGTGGTTGTGGAAATGGGCAGGGTAGCCCGGTGAGCCGATGGCTCGGTAGATATTTGTGACGGGCAGGATAGCCCGGGGAGCTTTGGCTCGGTTATTGGCTGTGACGGACAGGATAGTCCGGGGAGCTTTGGCTCGGTGGATAATACATTAATATTGCATGTGCATAAGATATAAGGTGGTGAATCTTCGGTATTGGAGGGTCGTCGCACCGACATCAGTACGTTGACTCGGCGGGTGTGGTTTTACACTTAGCCAAATAAAGTCCGGTGCGCCAGCCGGCAAGAGTATGTAGGAGCTCCGCTTAGTGCACCAGCGTTGAGGCGTACGATAGGTCTAACTGGTAGTGCTGATACCGGTTTAGAGGTGGGCGAGGCCCAACCCACCGCTTCCGTTTGCCACTACGGAGGTATCCTTGGAGGTTAGGCTCCAGAAAGGGAGAACTAAAGGTCTGTGTGCACAGAGTCGGGTGGGTGAGTTGCACTTGCATGATCACATCATAACATATTTGCATGTCATAACATCATCATTGCATCAACCCCTGACACCTATTGTATAAAGTGGTATGAGACGCTTTATATAATAGGCCCTGCAAAACGACCCCTTGGCTTATAAGTTCGCGTGAGTGTGTTTATAAGTTAAGGTTTATATTCTGTATATAAATATTGCTTGCTTGTAAACCGACACCCCATCGTATAAATTGGTATGAGACTTTTTATACGATGAGAGCCTTGCAGAAGATCTTTTAGCTTATGTGTTTTCATATAAGTTAAGGTTACATATTTCATGTTCTGTCTTTCATACTTATATTACTGCTGCTTATTCTCATAGAACTGATAGATTAGTTCCGTCGCCACCTGCGTACATTTGTTACTCTCCACCTCCATAGCTTCTCTTTCCTTCTCCCCGCTCGGTGCCTAGGAGCCATGGGGGAGGGGTGAGGGATGATAGGACTTAGTCTTTTAGACTAACGGTTTTCGGACCAAATCATTTTAGGGGATCGTGAAGCCGAACATGGAGGAGCAGCCCCAGAGGTCGACACGCTTGGAGATGGGGCAGTCTAGTACCGGAGTTCAGACAGTCGGGACTGTGAGTCCCAACCGCTAGTAGTTTATTAGCTTTGCTTCCGCTTGAGAGACTCTTGTAGTGAGGATTTGATGTATTGAGCACGAGCCCTAGTTTCAGTACGTTATTTTTTTCTGTGGACTCTCCTTTCGTGGAGATATTTATTTTATATACATGTGATTCTTGTGGACTGGTTTTGAGTTCATTCTTACTCTTATACTTTATTCTACACTTCTGCGATCGATATGGCCGGCAGAATCGGCGTTTTGTAGTGACGACCTTCCGGGGCGTGAAGGTGTCACCACAAAGCGGCGGTTCTGGGCCTAAGACCCCGGTGGTTTAAAAAGAAAAAAAAAACGGGGTCTTACAAGGATTGTGTACAACCCCGTATTCGCCGAGTGGGTGAGTCAGGACAAGAACTCAGGACCAGATTAGTCGATCTGGCGAGTCAGGAAGTGGGCCCTTGCTCGCCCAAGGCGGTAGGTGACGGGTCAGGCGGGCGAGTGCCAACCTCATAGGCACTCGCCACCCACGCGGGGCAAGTATCAACCTCTCAGCCACTGCACTCGTCCCAGATGAAAAGCAGGAGGCGGGTGAGTGCCAGGCCCATCAAGCCCTCACCACTCACCTCGGGGCGAGTCGAGAGGTGGGATCGCACCCGAAACCCGCAGAAGCGAGAGGTGGGCGAGTGCCAGCCTCATTAAGCACTCGCCATTCCGTGTGTGGAGCTCGTTTGTTAAGGTGCTTGCCGCACAGAGCAGGGCGATCACCGGCTCCGTCAGGGTCAAGGGTTGGCGAGTGCCGGCCTTATCAGGGCACCCGCCACCCTCAGAGGCTGGGGGCTCATCACTGTTATGTTCCAAGGGTATTTTCCATGCATTATTATAGTTTTTTTTATCTGCCAATAGTCATTCCAAACAACAGAGTTTGGTTGTTAGCAGACCGATTTGGGTGTGTTTAGCAAAAATCAAAAGGCGGGGTTGCACTATTGCCATACCCCGCTAGAAAAACTATAAATAGACCCTAAAGGGCACCTTTGGAGAGGATCTAATTATGGGTCTTCTTTCTCCTCTGGTTAATTTGGGTTAGCTTCCAAAGCTCTCCAAGGTGCCCGGCTTCAGCTTTGGCTTGGGAGGGGGAACGCTCTAAGATTTTTCGGGTGTGTGGTAGGTCCTCCGTGCTGCAGCCAGGGTCTGTGTCTAGTTTTAAGTCTTCAGCTTGATGATCTTTCTCAAGAGAAGTAGGTGCGATCTGCCCCTTTGGGTCAGGACTCTTCGTTGGGCCGAAACTCGGGTCCAACAATGACCACCACGAGTAGCAAGACTCCCTCTAGGCGGAGGAAAGCCGTGAAGCTTGAAACAGGTGTCCCTAGTGTGTTGGGTCTTCCCGCAATAATCACAGAGAAGATGATCTTTCTTCCCAGGCTTAGGTGGTAAGTCACGAGAAGGACGCCCACCGAGACGAACATGAGCAGCAAGAGCAGAGCTCAGTGCCAGACCCAAAATTTTTGTTTGTCCTTGGCACCAATTAAATATTTAAATTTTTGATAAATTTTTTTAATGAACTAACCAATAAAAATGAAAGTATGAAGTAGGAGATTGAATGAGTAAGTGAAAGAATTGCCTCAGAAGTTAGTTGTGTGGGTGTAGGGGAAAAGATCTTTATTGCGGCGTTACAGGGTGCCAAAAAATAGGGGGTTTTAGGGAATAATGAGAGCCAAAATACCTACAAGGAAGGAGGTAAGAGTGTTAAGAAATGTTAACAAAGATTCAAATATCTGATTAAGATTGAAAAATTATTTACACCTTCCAAAATTTAGAATGAGAAGCAATTTCTTGATTTCACTTTTACAACTTTTCCATCTAACTGCTTCTAATTTAAATTTTCCTTTTATGGTTTTGATCATAAGCTAAACTGTTACGCCGCCATTTCGCTTCGCGGGACGACAGTACGCTCATAGGCACAAGGAGTCGACATGCGGCGATGGTGCTGAACCATCTGGTTCAGCCCCCTCTCAGTGAACCGGCCGGCCGGGGCTGAACCAACGGGTTCAGCCCCTTTTAGAGGGGCCGACCGGTCCCTCCTTGGCCCGGGTATTTATACCCGGGCTACTCTCTTGGGATCATCATGCAAATCATTTCAAGGTAACTCCCTCTCTTTTCTCCTCAAACCCTAATCCTCTAATCTCTACCTTAGATATCTCTCTCTCCCCTCTTCTCCTTCCTATCATTTCGTATCAGAGGCTCCTTTATCCACCATGGTGACGACACGAACTCAAGAGGAAAACGACCGCTTGGAAACCCTCGAGGAAAATCTGATGGGGTTGACGGATTCGGTGGCCGCCATCGAGGAAAACATGAAAACATCCACGCAAAGGCTAGAAGAACGGATCGAGTCCCGGATGGAGGAGATCATGACGTTATTGACGCAAAATCTGAAGGGCAAGGAAGCGATCGAAGAGGATCCGGGCGAATCTACAACCGCAAGGATGGATCCAGATAGGTTCGGCCCCAACGGAGCCCGATCGGTGCGGGAAGAGGCGCCAGGTACGTCACGGGCTCGGGATCGACCCCGAACAGTGGATCGGGCACAGGGGGGCTCCGGCGCGGGAGGAATAGCGGCTGGAGAAGCCAGCGCTGGCGGATCGGGCCCCGGCTGGGTCGGCGCAGGCGGGAACGGGCCGCACGGGGCTGACGCTGGCGGATCTGGCCCCAGCTGGGTCGGTGCAGGCGGGAACGGGCTGCACGGGGCTGGCGCAGGCAGGAGCAGTCCTGGCGGGCACGGAGCAGCGGGCTGGGGGCCCGGCGGGTTTCCTCCGGCCGGTTTCGGCATTGATGGGGGTGGCTCCGGTGGATTTGGACCTAGAGGCGGCGGTTGGCCGTTTCCCCAATATGGTACGTTGGAGGGTTTGTTGCCTCCTCCGGCGAGAGGTGGCAGGCCGTGGGGTGGCGCTCCCGCAACGGGACCGTTTCGTCCGACTTTTCCCGGCATGCCTTTTGAGACCGGGGAACCTAGAAGACCAGCGGAGTATGGACAGGAGGCGGGGTGGCGTGGACAAGCCGGACACCGGCCATACATGTCGGACACCGGCCATACATGCCGCCAAAATTGACACGGATGAACTTTCCCAAGTTTAATGGCGGAGATGCCCTGGAGTGGATGCAAAAGGCAGAACTGTTCTTCAACTACCAGGAGATCCCAGAAGGGCAATGAGTGCAGTTGGCCTCTTTTCATTTAGAGGATGATGCTTTCCAATGGGTGCAGTGGTTCGTGAGAGGCAAGGACTACGTGCCCTGGACCGACTTTATGGATGGATTCACTGCTCGTTTTGGACCTCTCGAGTACGAAGACTTTGAAGCGCTCTTACAGAAGCTGCATCAGAAGGGGACGGTGATGGAGTACCGAACCGAGTTTGAAAAGCTGGCTAACCGAGTGCAGTGGGAAGAGAAAACGCTACTCAGCTATTTTGTATCCGGACTTAAGGATTATTTGCGGGATGAGATCCAGTCATACATGCCACGCAGCTTGAACCATGCGATCAGCTTAGCGCGGATACAGGAGGAGCGCTATAACCGGCAGCGCCACCGCAGCTCAACCCGTTTTACTACCACGACGCCAGTGGCGAAGAGGGACTCTCAGGGACCAGGCAAGCCGGTAGTCACGCGGCTGACCTGGGCGGAACTTCAGGCGCGAAAGGAAAAAGGATTGTGCTATAATTGCGATGAGAAATTCGCTCCCGGACACAAATGTCAGAAGATACAGGTCTTTATGCTACGGGAGGACACGGAGGAAGAGGACATGCCCACCTCGGAGTGGGAATGTGACGTGGATCTGACTGAGTTCGGTGTGTCCCTTCAGGCGATGGAGGGATGCAATGCACCACTTACTATGAGGATGGCAGGGCGAGTCCACCAAGAGAAGGTGACTATCCTGGTTGACAGTGGAAGCACGCACAACTTCATTCGCCCGGAAGTGGCGCAGAGGGTTGGGCTCGAGGTTGACCGAGCTGCTGCTTTTCACGTTATGGTGGCAGATGGGAGCAAACTCCGGTGCGAGGGGGTCATGAAGGGCGTGGAGCTAAAGATTTAGGGATACTCGGGACGCACAGACGTCTATCTTCTACCCATCAGAGGGTCGGATATGGTGCTTGGGGTGCAGTGGCTACAACAACTACGACGGGTGAACTTTGATTGGGAACAGATGACCATGGAGTTCCTCTAACAAGGGAGGCAATATTGTTTGGGGGGCCTCAAATCCTCCCCGCTGAAAGAGATATCCCTCCGCAGTCTGCAACAATTGGGGGAGCAAGGCAGCCTGATGGCTATGGTTATGACTATTACGGAGGCCCCCGAGGTGAATCCGGCAATCCCCGAGCAGATGTAAGCGTTGCTCGCTCAGTATGCTGACATATTCCAGACACCCAGTACACTCCCACCATTGCGATTCAGGGATCACCAGATTCAGTTGAAGGCCGGCATGGAGCCCATCAATATTCGCCCATACCGGTATCCGTACAGTCAAAAGGCCGAGATCGAGCGTAGCATTCGAGAAATGCTCACAGCGGGACTCATTCGTCCTAGTACCAGTGCATTTTCGTCTCCCATCATCCTGGTTAAGAAGAAGGATGGATCATGGCGTTTCTGTGTGGACTACCGAGGCTTGAACAATTCCACGGTCAAAGACAAGTTTCCGATACCGTTGATTGAAGAATTGCTGGATGAACTACACGGTGCTTCTCGTTTCACCAAACTCGACCTCAGGTCGGGTTACCACCAGATTCGCATGAGGGAAGCAGATGTCCACAAGACCACTTTCCGCACCCATGACGGGCATTATGAGTTTCTGGTGATGCCGTTCGGGCTCACCAACGCCCCCTCCACATTCCAGGCCGTCATAAACGAGATATTTCGCCCCCTCCTCCGCCAGTCAGTGTTGATATTCTTTGATGATATTCTGATCTACAGTGCCCGCTGGGAGGATCATCTCCGTCATGTTGAACAGGTCTTCGCCCCTCTTCGCCAACATCAACTGTACGCCAAGCAGTCCAAATGCTCTTTCGGGTAGGAGGAAGTCGAGTATTTAGGCCATTTGGTGTCGGCCCACGGCGTCAAGGCGGACCCTCACTAGATTGACAGCATGTTATCCTGGCCGCGACCTCAAACTATACGTGCACTGCAGGGATTCTTGGGCCTCACTGGCTACTACCTTCGCTTTGTGAAAGATTACGGCAAGATTGTCTGACCTCTCACCCAGTTGTTATAGAAGGATGCCTTTGTGTGGCAGGACGAGGCAGAGGCAACATTCCAGACACTTAAGCGGGCCATGACGTCGACACCAGTCCTGGCGCTCCTGGATTTCACTAAGGAGTTTGTGCTGGAGACTGACGCTTCGGGGGTGGGCATTAGTGCAGTGTTGATGCAGGAGGGTCGACCCCTAGCCTTCTATAGCAAGGCCCTAGCCAGTGGCGACTCCAACAATAATATCAAGTGGTGTCATATTTATAAAAAAATATTAATGACAAAAACATTAAAATATATATATTAATTCTTCACAAAAATTCGATTCGTAGTACATAAACTTCCACTTGAGATTAACTCAAATTTTCTTCTACTTAGCCAAATCAAAAATCCAAACTTCCCAAAACTGCTAAAGAAGAGAGATTTAGGGTTCAATCAGGATTCAGGATTCAGGGGAAGGAATGAAAAGGAGTGCGGGATTCCACCTTACCAGGCGACGAGAAGAAGAAAATCGCCAAGCCCTAGCTTTCCGATTCCGCCAGGCAGCAGGAGAAATGAGAACAAACGCGTGATAGGAAAGATCAACCCCAATGCCTAAAATTTATATATATATATAGGGAGAATAGATTGCGGTTATTATAATAACCGCAGTCTATTCTCCCTAATATGGAGAATAGACTGCGGTTATTATAATAACCGCAGTCTATTCTCCCTATAGACTGCTTAAGGTGTATTTAGTTATATACGCGCCTTTTGAATCTGCACCTTCTACGGGCATTTTTAGGAAAAGTGTTGAACATGAAAGTTGTAGATCTCGACTATATCTACAACTTTCATGTTCAACACTTTTCTTAAAAATGCCGTTTAGGCCGTCGATTTGGCCCCCGAAATTAATCAGGCGGAACATATGTAATCAGGCCTTTTGAATCTGCACCTTCTACGGGCATTTTTAGAAAAAGTGTTGAACATGAAAGTTGTAGATCTCGACTATATCTACAACTTTCATGTTCAACACTTTTCCTAAAAATGCCGTTTAGGCCGCCGATTTGGCCCCCGAAAGTTGTAGATCTCGACTATATCTACACATATGTTCCGCCTGATTAATTTCGGGGGCCAAATCGGCGGCCTAAACGGCATTTGTAGGAAAAGTGTTGAACATGAAAGTTGTAGATATAGTCGAGATCTACAACTTTCATGTTCAACACTTTTCCTAAAAATGCCCGTAGAAGGTGCAGATTCAAAAGGCGCGTATATAATTAAATACACCTTAAGTGTATTTCCATGGAGAATAGACTGCGGTTATTATAATAACCGCAGTCTATTCTCCATATAATAAAATTTTCCAAAAAATTTGGGGGGGCACGTGTCCCTGTGGCCCCCCTGTAGATCCGCCTATGCAAGTGGGGTCAGCTGAACCCACAAGTTTCAATGTGGCGTCGCCCATGGCCCTAGCCCCACGCACGCTGGGATTATCCACCTATGAAAAGGAGATGCTGGCCATCACTCACGCGGTGGCTGTGTGGCGTCCATACCTTCTCGGCCGACAATTTACGATTCACACCGACCATCAAAGCTTGAAGCATTTCTTGGACCAACAGGTTTCTTCCCCTCTTCAACAAAAGTGGGTAACCAAACTTTTGGGTTATGATTATGAGATTTCCTACCGGAGCGGAAAAGAAAATGTAGTGCCTGATGCTCTCTCTCGTCTACCAGAGCATACGGTTGCTCACATCTCAGGGCCACTAGTGGACTCACTGGATGAGATTCAAGAGGTGATGCGAACGGCCGATTTACGGACCATGGTGGAGGCTTTACAACGCGGCGAGACCATGGCCGTCGGCTATCATCTTCAGAACGACCGTCTCTACCATCATGGTCGTGTGGTTCTCCCTCCAGACTCGGCCTGGAAAACTGTGATGATGCACAAGTTTCATTCGTCCCCGACAGGTGGCCACGCGGGAGTGCTTCGGACCCTTCAGAGGGCACGAGCAAATGTTTTTTGGCTCGACATGCGCCGGGACATACAGCAGTTTGTGCGACAGTGTGAGACGTGCCAGCGCTAGAAGTATGAGACGACCTCGCCAGCAGGGCTGTTAGTGCCTCTCGAGATCCCGCAGCAGATTTGGGATACGGTGTCGATGGATTTCATTGACGGGTTGCCCAAATCACAAGGGAAATCCGTCATCTCGGTGGTGGTGGACAAACTTTCCAAGTACGACCACTTCCTGGCGTTGAGTCACCCCTATACGGCCGAATCTGTTGCTGCCCTGTTCGCCTGGGAGATCATCCGCTTGCACGGCCTACCTCGAGCTATCATCTCTGACCGGGACCCTACCTTCGTGAGCAACTTTTGGCATGAACTGTTCCGACTGCAGGGGACATGTGTACGTTTCAGCACCGCACATCATCCCCAGACGGACGGTCAGACAGAGGTCCTAAATCGGGGGGTGGAGACTTACCTCCGTTGTTTTGTTATGGATGAACCCCGGACTTGGCCGGGGTGGTTGCACTGGGCCGAATATTGTTACAACACGTCCTACCACTCGGCCAGCAGGATGACCCCATTTGAGGTTGTTTACGGCCGTCTTCCTCCTACCTTGAACAACTATGAGCCGGGCAGCACGGCCATGCTGGCGGTTGATCGGGCCCTTCGGGACAGGGATCGCATGTTGGCAACCCTGCGTGAGAACCTTCGCCTCGCCCAGGATCGCATGAAGGTTCAGGCAGACAAGCATCGGAAGGAGAGGGAATTTGCAGTGGGCGATGAAGTGTTTCTCAAGTTACGGCCGTACCATCAGTTGTCCGTCGCCCGCCGTCTGAATCAGAAGTGATCTCCCAGGTATTACGGCCCCTTTCGTATTCTCAACAGGGTGGGGCCGGTGGCATACAAGTTGGCGTTACCGGCAGGGTCCCGCATTCATCTAACTTTTCATGTATCATTGCTCAAGCGGAAGGTGGGCGCCAATGTCCATCCATGTGTTCAACTGCCCGAGACTACCAGTGCGGGCGAGCTTCGCCCTCTTCCGGAGGATATTGTTCTGCTCAAGTGAAAACTACGAGGCGCTGAGTACCGGCCGGAACTCCTAGTCAAGTGGAAAAATCTCTCAGCAGCGCACAACTCCTGGATGGATCTGCTGGACTTCAAGGAGCTCTACCCCGACTACCACCTTGGGAACAAGATGGTTCTTGATGGGGAAGAGAATGTTACGCCGCCATTACGCTTCGCAGGACGACAGTACGCTCATAGGCGCAAGGAGTCGACATGCGGCGACGGGGCTGAACCATCTGGTTCAGCCCCCTCTCAGTGAACCGGCCGGCCGGGGCTGAACCAACGGGTTCAGCCCCTTTTGGAGGGGCCGGCCGGCCCCTCCTTGGCCCGGGTATTTATACCCGGGCTACTCTCTTGGGATCATCATGCAAATCATTTCAAGATAACTCCCTCTCTTTTCTCCTCAAACCCTAATCCTCTAATCTCTACCTTAGATATCTCTCTCTCCCCTCTTCTCCTTCCTATCATAAACTTTCCAATTTACAATTCTTTTTAACGTAAGATTTGCATACATCAGTTAACAAACTTATGAATTTGAGTTGACTTAGATTCAGAAATTTGGAGTCTCATTTTGCATTGGAACAAACTTTGCCATCCTTGATATAGGAGTGCTCTACCTTGGTAAGTATGAACATGCGTGTGAACTACTCGGCTTCTGGTCAACTAAGAATAAAAAAAAAAGAATAATGGGCAAGTGAAGAAGGATGACATAATTAAACCTGGGTGCATTCTACCAATTTATTCTTTCTAAAACTTTCCTAGTCTCAAAAAATTGGAGTGGAACAACAAATAGAAGACACAAAAATCAGTATTGGAACGACTGTAATATTCAATTTTTATGGAGGCAAACAATTCTAAAAACTCTTCAAGTATTCAACAGATTTCCAGATTGACAACATAAATTCGCACTCAAAATTTTCAGATTGACTAATTAAATGTATGACATAACATATAAACATCTAACTGAAAATCTGAAATCGAGAATTAGGGAACTGAGAGGAGGGGGAAGCCGCAGAGGTCGGAGGAATGAGGATACCATGCTGAAAGTCTAAAATCAGTGAAAGCTTGAAAGGAGAACTGGAAAAGGAAAGGGGAAATGTCAGGTAGGGTTGTTCACCAACTCGCCGGGGGACCCCGAGTCCAGAGACCCAAATTAAGGCACGCTCGCCACTCACAGGAGTCACAAAATCATAGTCGTCGCTAGTTGCTGGTCGTGGGAGTCGTGAATCACTGATTAGGGGATGCAGGAGACGGAAATCACAGCGCTCACCGATCACCCATGGAGGAAATGAGAAACGGCAGAGTTGTTTCCCGAAAATTTCCACCCGGGCACGTGCCCGAGTGTGCCTACACGTGGGTTCGCCCCTGACAGAGCCATCAAAGATAGGGTCGGTATGTAAAGTCCGGTGACGATCGAATTCTTGCTGAACAAGACTGTAAACTTCTGGCAGGGACGGAAGGGGAGACCGCCCAAGAATCTGGACACTAATTTGATCAAAGTCCCGATGCATCCCATGAAGAAACTCAAAGATCCGATTGCGTTTTTCGCGAGCCCGAACAAGAGCCTCATCTTCAGGAGAGACAAGGGTGAGAGCATCAAAGTGGTCATACTCTTACTAGAGCTGAGTAAATTCCAGGTAGTAGGAGGAAGGAGGACGATCGCCTTGCCGTAAGAGGAAAATCCGCCGGTGAAGTTGAAAAATCTGAGCGGCATTTCCTCGACAGGAATAAGTAACTCAGCTCTTTTCCAAATATCGGCGGATGTGTTCAGAAACAGATAGTTCAGAGCAATGCTCTCTTGCATAGAATTGAGAAGCCTTGACATCACCATAGAGTTTTCAGACTCCCATTGAGGCCATGTGGAAGAGGCGGGAGCGGGTGCTGCTGTAGTGCCGGAAACATAGTCAAACATATGACGGCTTTTGAGAGCAAGAGTGATAGACCGAGCCCATGGAAGGTAATTGGTGTCATCGAGCTTCATGGTGGTAATTTGAGGAGTGTCGTGGTCAAGGAGAGCACGGTTGGAGACCAATGCCGGCATTTGTGAGGATTCAATGCGCACATTGGAGGACATATTTGGGAATTTAACACTCCCTTCCATAACAACCCTGGGATAGAAACCGCGGGAAGGGACACAAATGGGAAGAGAGGAGAAAAACAACCCTAAAAACTTCTCATAGAAAGAGAATTACACAAATGATTCCGACAAAGAAGCCGAGGAAGGGAACATAGGTAGTCATCCCCTCATACAGAAGAAGGAGACGCTAGAAGTCCTGGAATCGGCCTCACGGGCACATCCCCTCACAGGATCTAGCATCCAAAACGAGTAGAAAGGCCGGACAGAGCAAGTTGCGGTGGAGCGGGAGAGAGGCGGTCTGGAGACAGGAAATAGACGGGCTGGTGACGGAGGGAGGCGGGCTGGAGGCGGAGAGCGGGCTGGAGGCGGAGAGCGGGCTGGAGGCGGAGAGCGGGTTGGAGGCAGAGAGTGTCGGGCGGAGGGCGCTGGCGGAACACGCGACGTGGGCGGAACGGATCGCGGCATCGACTTCGGCGGCGTGCGATTAGGGTATCGCTTCCTCTCATACCATGTTGAACGGAAGAAAAAAATGAATTGATTATGGAAATAAGAAGCACTCCCTTATATATGGGAGTGACAACATACAAGCATAATACAAAAAAATAAAACCAGTCTAACAATCACAAATTTAGAATAATGCTTTCTCTGCCGGTGCCTTTAATTTATGCCTAAATTGGTCAGTTTAGGTGGTTTACGATCAATCAAGGATGACACCTATAAAAATTTGGCTTGCTTCAAAAAGTTTTAGACTTCTCCTTAGCTTTCATTAAATGACTAGGCTGAAACAGTTTATAATAAACAATTTTAGGCTTCTTTTGGTTCCTTCAAGTTCAAAAACGTGTTTTTATGTATAGTTTGTCAAATTCATTATTTGGTTAGATGTAATTATGCATTAATATAGAATTCAATTATGCAAATGTTGTCAACACTTTTTTGTTAAGTGCCCATTATATTTCAGCTTGATATGTGCGAAAATAATATCCTAGCTATTAGGAGCATGGTGTCTATCTGCATTCAGAAAAATGAATCAAGGACTGAAACTCAATCAAAAATGTAATATTTTTCAATTTAAATAGGGATTGAAACAAAATATTAAAATTAGAACTGTCAGAAACAGCGGATAAAGTGCAAAACTAAATCTTTTACATATGGTCAAAGATTTCTTGCAAAGACGAATACATAAGTTCTAGAAACTCGATCCCACCTTCAAAAAATACTACGAAAAGAAAGTGAACTGATGATTTATTTTGCATGATTGATGAATTATATATACACACACACATGTATTTGTTCTGTTAAGAAGTTGGTTCATGAATCCGGAGCCAGAAGACGTTGGACCTACCAGGCTGGTGGGTTACTTCTTCCTCGCATGGCTCGTGCTTTCTGTCATTCTCTCCGTGGCCCTCAACAAGTAGGAAATAATCAATGCCTTCTTCTGAATGCGCATATTTTTCCCCTGTGCATTTCCCGTGTATGTAAATTGTTACACATTGAATACCCAAAACTGATTACAATCCCATGTCTGCGCACATCTCAAAGCAAATTAGGGTTGTGAATGGTCATATTTCAAGCTGATTCCATGTTTCAACTCCTGTGCATGAAGAAAACAAACACAGGTTTAATTTCAGCGCAACCACTCCTGCTAAACATGATGTTGGAGCCTAAAACAATTATAGAGACACATAAGTGTTAGTCAAGCGGTTTAATTTCCCAAGTGATGAATCCACTTACAAAAACTATTACAGCTTGTTGCAAGGATGTCCATATTTTGATCCTTGAGGACATGAATACTTAAAAGAGGGGAGTGTTATTATGGTATTCTAACATAACAACATTACTTCACAACATGCTCTGAAAAAATGCTTCTAATATTTGAGGGCCCAAATTATCATTTAAGTCCAGTATTTTTTCCTTTCACTAGAAGCATTTAATCCTAGAAGTCTGTCAATAACTCATTTTCTTCAGGATTCTCTGTCCTCAAAGACGCTCTCTTCTCTCGCGAGTTGTCTTCATTTGATTCATGATGTTACTGACCCGCCAACTTCGACTTAGTTCATCCCAAACCGCCCAACGTGCAGTAGGAGGTCTGTAATAACCCAACTCATGCTATCTGAGATATTGTTTATTTTGGTTCAGCATATCCTTATTAAGTTGAACCAGGCATGCAACTTACTATTTTTTCCTAAGAGGTCATTCATCCCAAATCACTCTCACTATAATTCACTTAGTTGTGGAGTTTCTAGCATAACTCAATTACTTGCTCTGAAAAGACATTTCTAATATTTGAGAGGCTATATTATTCTTAAGCCCCAAATTGTTTCCCTTCATTTCCATTATGAGAATCATTACATTGTTGCACCTTCGTTCATCTAGAAGTTCGTCATTTCGTAAGCCTTCGAAGAGTTGTATTTCTCTGAGTTTCATTACCCCCAAGAGATACTCCTCGTTCTTATCAAATATAGGATGCTACACTTAGGTCAGGCCCAATTATGTTGGTGTGGTATCATGAAATTATTCCTCACCTTAAGCTTAAGTTTTTTTTTTTGGTTGAATATGATCTTTACAACTGGTATACCTCATCCAATTTTTGTTCTCCCTTGTAATTGCTCCCTAATAAGTGTCGACTTATATTATCCCTTGTTATTGCTCCCTTGTTTATTAATTATGATGAAATTGCATTTGTTAAGCTCAACAAGGGAAAAGATTTCTGGCCCCTTTTTAATGAAGGCTCCGTTTGGCACTGCGGTAGCGGCCATGAATGCGGTGGTTATGAACTGTTATTCGTGAATTCCCGATCTCATCTAAGGAACTCCGTTCATTTTTTATGTTCAAAACTACTTTTTTTTTTCTTCGTGGAGGTCATAACCGTTATCATGGCTAATATGCATTCTATGGCGGCGGCATAGACTCCGTTTGGTGCGACTTTTTTCTCCGGTGAGTTTGAACAAAAACACCTCCGTCATAGAATGCATCGTTTGGCAAGACGGTGGTTATTACCGCCACCAAGAAAAAAAGAACTAGTTTTGAACATAAAAGTGGATGAAGTTATTTAGGTGAGATCGTCAGGTCAAGCTTTCACGAATTAGGGTTCGTATCCTACATGTTCACGTCTGCCATGGCCGTGCCAAACTTAGGCTCCGTTTGGGGGGGGGGGGACTTATTTTCACCGGTCAAACGGTTACGATCGCATGAACCGGGTCTTAATTAAGGTTTGGTTCATACAGTCGTAACCGTTTGACCGGTAAAAATAAGTACCCCCAAACGAGAGCCTTAGCCTAAAATATTTGTTTAATGATATAATAAGACAGTTCGGACTTCTTGATTGAGACCTTTTGAATCCAATAGGTGGAAGTTGATAGCAACTGGATTATAATTATCATTTTTTGTACTTGTAAAAACATATATATTTTAGAAGACTGACTTATGAAGCAGTCAAAATTTTTAAAAAATCATTAGTATCTTCTATATAGTCAAATTAATTTGTGTTCACAAATTTTATATTTTTATAATTTTATTGGAACCAAGAAAATCTGGTTCACAAAAGTTCGCATTAAAAGGAGAGAGTGATTGCAATTATTTTGCTACTAGACTAAGGGGAATTGTTAAAGACACCTCATTTTTTACTATTGACACCGCATTTAATTAAATTTAGGGAATAAATTCAAGCCTAAAAAACCAAATGACACCCATTGTTGGCACCTCTCCCTATTGTCCCACGGCCTCCCGATTAGAGAAACCCTAGGCGCCGCTCCCCCTGTCGCACCCCGTATCGCTCGCCGTTCCAGCCGCAGCTCCGCCCCGGCCATCGAAATCTCATCTCCAGCCGCCGCTCCATCACCTCCACACAAAAACTTGAGAGAGAACTCACTGGAGAGGTTGGACAGTGTGGGGGAGAGTGGGCCGGTGAGGTCTAAGTTCTGGAGATGTGATGATTGGATTTGGCCGGAGATGTCGCAGAAGACACCACGCCATTGACAGAAATGAAGGCTGGAGTTGCTGCTCCATGAGGTTAGGGCGAGAGAAGAGAGAGAGAGCAGATCAGTTAGGTTGCTCGCCGTTGAGAAGGTGGTGGTTGCAAGGCTAGTTACGATGAGGACAATGGGATACTGGTAGACATGTGCAGGGAATGGAAAGCAGAATAAGGGCTATGTGGAACTGCAGATGACTCAAAGATTCGAATTATTCAGTCAAAGTTTCATCTGTAGGTGCTTTTACTTCAAAATAAAATTTGAGAATTATATTTAATTCATTAAAATATGCTGATGACTCCTGTTAAAAAAATCGCAACATACATTTTTTATTTGTTGTTTTTCTCAGATATTTTTAGTGTAGTAGATTACATATATGATGGTCTTATTGTTTTATTTTGCTATTGAAAGAATTTTGTTAAACTATCCTAACATGCAATTGTATCTTTTGTGATTTTTAATATGTTGTTAATATTTTCAATGCGAATTGTTGTGAAGCAGTTAAATCTTTATGTTTCGTATATTCAATTAACAAAAGTTCATTTGCTGTGCCTTAAAATTTTTTGCGGTGCAACTAACAATTTAGGGTGTCTTTAGCCATGTGTGATGCCTTTAACAAAATGATGTCATTAGCCAAAAATGTTGTGCCTATAACAATTCCCAGACTAAGTGGTCATGTTACATTGTGGAGGTCTTGCCGCATAACAAAGAGTATATATGAACTCTCCCTTTTGAACCAAGGGTTGTGCGAGTCCGAGGGAACGCAAACGATGTCGCCAAGTCTTTAAATGAGCGACTCTTCGTGGAGTTTGAGTTGCTTCCATCCCGTTAGACTTATTTATAGGTAAATGTAGGGTGTGACGAGGTGAAAGTTGTCGAGATTAGACTGACGAGGTTAGACTTGTTGAAACCGGATCTCGGTCCCAAGAGGAGTTCGGATCCTAGGGGGTAACTTACCCCCATTTCTCCCAAGTAAGAGCACTTGATCGGCTTTTTAGGACTAAGAAATAGACCCTGAGCTGCAACGATGAGGTCCCGCCACACACCCCGAAGATCAGAGAGAACTTTCACTCCCTAACCAATGCTGAGCTAGGCACCTTGGAGGGCGTTTAGGGCCAACCAGGACTAACCAAAGGAGGTGAAAGTCAAAGAAAGGGCCTCCCTCCAAAAGTGTTCATGGGGTCTATTTATAGTTTTCTAATCCTGGCCTGCAAATAGCGGAAACCAGCATTTTGGTTGTACTATACGTAGCCCAAAGCGGTCTGCCAACAGCGAAACTTCGATGTTTAGAGGGACTCTTAGCAGGCCAAAATGAAGCCCCTGAAGCCTGGATCTCGCTTCTAGAGTCTGGATCTCGCCTCTGGAACCTGGATCTCGCCCCTAGAGCCTGGATCTCGCCTCTGGAGTCTGGATCTCGCCTCTAGACCCTGAATCTCTCCCCTGGAGCCTGGATCTCGCATTTGGAGCCTGGTTCTCGCCCCTAGAGCCTGGATCTCGCATTTGGAGCCCGGTTCTCGCCCCTGGAGCCTGGATCTCGCCCATGGAGCCTGGATTTGGCCCTGGAGCCTGGATCTCGCCTCTGGATCTTGGATCCCGCCCTTGGAACCTGAATCTTGCCTCTGGAGCCTATATCTTGCCCCTGGAGCCTGGATCTCGCCTCTGGACCCTGGATCTCGCCCTGGACGTGACTTCTCTTTCACTCGCCTTAGGTGGGAGAGATCCTCGTGGCCATCCTCGGTCATCTTTGATCTCGGCGAATTACGGGTTATACAAGACTGACGAGTTCAATTCAACAAATTCACCGAGGTGAATTCAGCAGATCCGCCGAGGTGAATTCAAAAGGTCTCGTCCCTACCAATTACGAGTTATACGTACTTAGAAATCATAAATAATATAGTTATCTAGCCCGCCTCGACAGATTTAAAATTATTTTGTTTAATGTTTTTTAAATTATTTTAAATTTATTGTTTTATTTCTTTTTTTAATTAACAAAACTATTGTTGTAATTAGAAATAATTGTAAAAAAATTAAAAGAGTCGTAAAGAACAGACCACCCTAAACAAAGTCATATATAACCGTGCCATTCACCAAATATCAAGTTGAATAACAACCTGATATTATTTATACTCAAAAGGTAATATGTATCCTGCGATGTGGGGGCAAATGGGCATAGAAACCTGCCTGCCGCCCGCCTTCTCTCATTTCTTTTCTATTGCCGGTAGTCTGATCGGAGCCCACCGGCGAGTTTGCCAGGGTCCAGCGAATCCACCAGGAGTTATCCGACGTCGAGCAGGCAGGGCCACAATCGACGATGGGAAGCGGATAGGGCCGCCGGCGGCAGTGCAAAAGAAAAAAAAAACATGTGTAGAGTGCCTAAAATAAAATAAAACAAAACAAAATAATATAATAGATTAAATAAAAAGAAATAAGATAAAAGAATAATGCAATATAGAATAACCTCACATAATAAATCATAGAATTATAAAGGAAAAGACAAAATAGATAAAGTGAACAAAAAATTCATTGGATATGCTCATATGCATACATATCAATGAGAGAGATGTCAAATTCATTTGAACCGTTCAATAAATTTTATTTTTAATTAAAGATTAAGTGATTAACACAATTTATAGAATAGAATTAAATAAATTTAGATAAAAATAAATAAACGAATAAAAATAATGAGAGACAGAAAAAAAAATAACAAAATAAATTAGAGAATTATAAAGTCGAGCAAAAAAAGTAGATTACACCAATTGGTTTGTGTTAACCAATTGGGGGTTACTAACACCTCTACATAGGTTGAGTTTTAACCCAGACGATCATATTATCTCGCTCTAAGATGAATCGACTTTTACTCGTATGTTCCTTCGGAAAAACTCTTGTTCAGCGGCGTACAAGCGGTTGCGGTGGCGTGAAGTGCGTTGACAGCGGTTGAGCTGATGATGTTGCTCGCTCAAGCGGCGTAAGGCTGCGCTATGGGGCGGGTTGCAATAGGATCATGCATGCATTCAAGGGCGGATAGTTGATTTTGCTATCCATCCGAATTTCGCAAAATGGATAGTTGATTTGGAATCCTTTCGTCAAGGCAATGAAGTTTGAGAGCTTACATATCCAAAATGGTGACCGAATGACAGAGAAATGACTCTGATAAGATTGAGACGCTCAGAAAAATTGTTCCAAATATTTTTTTTGTGAACCTTGGGCGTCCGCTTTTAGGAATTACAGTGAGTGTAGATTTTTAAATTCTTAACTTTTGTGAAAAACTCGACGACGAGCAGTATTACAACCAAGTTTTGTAAGTAAAAACACAACTCTCACGATACGATGTGGTATGCCTATGATTTATGCAAGCGACATGTCATATTGTCGTGCTGATGCGGTGGATTGTCCCTTTGTGGCTTAGGTTCAACGAGTAAGCTTTTGTGATTGCAGCGCATTGACATTCTATATGCGAGACAAAGCAGAGAGGAAGTCGACTTGTGATCGTCAGTGCGCTATGTGGGGTGCGGTGCGGTGCGCGAGCACGCCCTGGAGAGCAAACCCGCACATGCACTCCTTGGAACGCTGCACGTAGGCTTTGCTCATCTGATATGGGTCGCGTCACATAATGAATGGTTCTCATCATCCCCTCATCATTATGACCCCTTCGAATGAAGACGTAGACCCTCATTTATAGATTTCGGAGCAGACACTTAGGATTTTCACCGTACTAATTATTTGACGGATGAATAGGAATGCCCAATCTGAATCATTTAGATCACGAACTTTCAGGAATGGAGCAGTGAGAATTGAGAGAGAGGTCTCCACTAATGTTAAATGCCAAAAATGACGTTTTCGAGCGTTGAGAATGAAAAGTGCAGGTTTACCAAACAACTATTTGGAGCATTGATGTTTTTCTCCCAACGAAGATAGAGCAAAAACTCCCATTTTTCTCTATTCGCGGTGGGGAAAAAATGTCAACTCTAAAAAAACGATTTTGTAAAACTCTTTTCTCCATTCACAATGCTCTACTGCCCCGATTGGCACGGCGGTGACGGTCGTAAACACATTAGTTAAACCGCCATTCCTTAAGGATTAAACATCATCCGTTTGAACATAAAAGCGTACGAAGTTTCTTAGGTGGACGTTTGCAAATGACAATTTAACCCCCATGTTCATGACCGCCACCACCGTGCCAAACAGTGCCTAAAACGTTATTTTTAGGCAAACGCCGCCGGAATGAGGGTAAACAAATGAACCTCTGACAACGTTTGCTCTGTTTTCACCCGCCCGTCCGCCTTGAGAAACGCCCCAAAAAGCTCCGTTTGGAGCAGCCGCATCTCCCCTCCGGTTCGAACACTCCGTTTCAACCCGCCGGATCGATCCGCCACCGCCAAACCAAATGGAGCCTTAAGTCTTCACCATCGCTCTAAAATGCCACCGCAAAAACAAACGGAGCCCTACCTAAAGATTATTTTAGGTATATATTTGCGGAAATAAATTAATATATATCAGAAAAAGTCAAGCCTGTCTTCGTTCAGTTCTAACTTTAGCCTAATAGGAGATATCGGATATGAGACAGGAGATAAGAGAATCTGGCCCGCCCGCTAATTAAGAGATCAATGTTGGAGCCCCACCTCCTTCCCTAATCGCCGGCGATCAGGCGATTTCTTTTCGCAGCTCAGATCAAAGATCTTCTCTTCATAGATCCCGTCAACGCCCAGAAATTCCCGGCGACATTTGGAATCCCATTCCTCCACACGACACTCACGTAAACCTCTTCTTCTTCTTCTTCTTTTCTGGCGATTTCTGCGCACTTTCGATCTTATTGCAAATCTTGAAACTAGGGTTTTCTTTTCCCCCGATTAAAATTCACTAATTTCTTGTTTTAAACACTCTGCTCAACTAATTCCCCTTACATTACCAGAAATTTCGCCAAGTAATTTAAAATTCGTCTATTTCTTCTTCTTCATCGTCTCTCTCTCTTTTCCTGCTCTATCTTCTTTATACTGTCTGCATTTGGCTTCAGATTAGGTGTTCGAGATTGCCGAGGTAAGCTACGAGAAATTCGAAAAAGGTTTTAAATTTTTATTTTATAATTTTGTTTATTGAGACCTGAGATTTGTGACCCTTGATTTCTTGGTTTTACCCCCCGCCCTTTTTGTTGCTTTTAATTCTTCCGTTTCTTCCTTTTCGGATTTGGGATCGGACGGAGCAATCATCGCCTTCTTTCTTCTCCTGAAAAGTTCCTTCATTTCCTCAGATTACCAAGATATTCCAATAAAAAAACGATTTTTTCTTCTCTGTTCCCCAAATTCTTCACAATTCCCTGTTTTTAGTGATTGCTTGTACGAATTCTTAGCATTTCCTTCCTCATTTCTCTCATCGGATTTCTGATGAGTTCAAAACCTAGACTTTCGGAGAAGATTCAGAGATTTGAGTATTCCCATATATTCAACGATCATATGGATTCCACTATACTTTTTGAGGGTTATAAAGTTGGCCCCTTTAGATATTCCGCCCTCCCAGAATATGTCCTGAAAATTTAAAACTCACCAGGGAAGGAATCCACTGGTAGGGATGAGCTGCTGAGTCAAAAATATGGATCAAACTAAACTCTCCACGTCTCCCTCTTTAATTATGTATATATTATTCAATTCCTTCATCAACCTTTGCTCCTTTGATTGCAAAATTATGCTCCTCACCAAGCATCATCTCGCCCCCATTGAGGTATTGCTGTGTGAAGTTGAGGACACGGGTTTGATTCCTCACCCTTGCGGTGGGACCCTTCCTCGGACCCTCGTTCCACGGGGATGCTTCGTGCACCGGGCTGCCCTTTAATCAAGCATCACCTCACCCCTCCTTGTTATATAAAGAGATGGAAGCCATGATTTTTCTTATTCTTCTCTGTGTTTGGTACTTGCTCAATCCTCTCTTTCTCTATGTTATGTGTGCGCGCATGAAATTATTATAATTTTGCCCAAAACTCCATTTTTTTTTAATCCAAACTTGAAACTTGGTGCTTCTTAGATTTTACATTTGGTTGAACAAGCTGTAGTTCTTGGGGGCCCTCCCAAATATTTTGATGGGATATGCTTTCAATGAAATCTAGATAGATACAGTATAGAGTAATGGGTAAAGTGAGCAAAATAAATATTTCACCAAACACTTTTTTTCTCTACAAACACTCTCCAAATCCCTCAAACACAATGATTTCATTTTCACACACAAAAAAAAATTATGTTTTTTTTATCTTCAAGCGACCAAATTTATCCTAATATATGTTGATGTTTCTTTCTTAAATGATCTCTCTGCAGGCTTGAAAGAGAGAGAGGGAGAGAGAGAGAGAGCAAGAGAGGGGAGTGGGGAAGAGGTGCTGAGTTATGGAAGGTGATACTTTCTCAGGACTTGGCAATGGGAATTTGGTGGACACCAAGGTTCTTCAGCAGTTCAACAGCAGTTTCGGGCAGGTGCAGAGCATATTGGATCAAAACCGCCTCCTGATAAACGAAATCAACCAGAACCACGAGTCAAAGATCCCCGACAACCTCAGCCGAAACGTGAGGCTTATCAGAGAGCTCAACAACAACATCCGACGGGTTGTCGACCTCTACGCCGACCTCTCCACCTCCTTCACCAAGTCCATGGAAGACTCCTCCAACGGAGATTCCGTCGGGACGCTTAGGTCCGACGGGAAGGCCGGGAACAAGAGAGTTCGGTCAGGGTAGCGGGCGGCGTCGTTGAGAAGACGAATAATGCCTTCAAATTCTTTGACAGCATCGGAAAGTGATCAGCGCCGCCGGCCTTTTCTCGACAGAGAGAGTAGTCTTCTTCTGGTTCAGAATAACAGGTGGTCATTCTTCCATTGCTCTATTCCCATGTATCTCTAATCTGTCTCTCTTCCATTGCGCTTATTGCTCAATAGCTTTTTCATGTGAATTGTGGCATGGGCAAAAACACATGGATTCAGCATTTTTTTATAGTTTGTCACTTTGTTGTGAGCTCAATAATAACATCAAATGCTTTGCTCTCTATTCCTAAGAATCTGGGACACATTATATTTCTGATCATACTGTTTGTATGGTTGGATTGTGAATAATTGCCTGAATTATATCTTGGATTCCACTTTTTATTTTCTGAAAAATTTGAAATCTTGGGTTTGTGTGGCACGACGGGGCGGTCGTGAATGCGGTGATTATGAACTGTTATCGGTTTGACGTGGTTTTTTTTGCTCCGCTTAGTTTGGACAAAAAAGCCAGTATCATGAAATCTATTTGACGCGATCACAATAGTTTTGACCGCCACCAAGAAAAAACGATTAATTGAACATGAAAATGGATGGAGTTCCATAGCTAAGGTCAGACGTTCACAAACGCCGGTTCGCGATCACTGCCGTTCACGACCATCTTCACCGTGCTGAACCGAGCCCGTATCTCTTCTCCATCATTTTCTATGACAAGAATGCTTTTTTTTTCCATCACCACCATAATTTGATTCTCTATAATGGATAATGTGCTCAGATGAATGCCATTTGTCCTCAACCTTTTCATACACACTATTGCTCTTATGCTTCCTTTTCAGAACTTTATGTGGACTTTGGGGCAGAGAATTTTACTTTTAGAATCATGCAAAGAAAACACATGCTATTTCCATAATTGAGATTTTGTTTTTGTTGATCTGAATTTTTGGTGGTCCAGCTAATATTTTCGTTGTCTTAGCGCAGGAGTCAATTAAACACACGCACAATAAAATCGAAAGGTGACGCCCGAAAGGCGAATAACGATTGTGTCGAGCCTAATTGAAATTTTTTTGCTATGATTTGCTTACTGTTACATTCTTAACTCTTTTGGACGTTTTGACAAGTGGCGGCATCTATTACTCAACAATCATTAAATTTTCCAGTTGAGTGTTTATGTCCATTACTCAAGAAGGGGAACCTTGGCGCATTGATTGAGGTTTTTTCCCTTGTGAACTTGAGGTCACGGGTTCGAGTTCTGAAGGCCGCCTCTTGCAAAAATGCAGGGTAAGATTTGCCTAAATTTCACCCCTATGATGAGACTCTTCTCTGGACCCTCATTGCGCAGGGATGCTTTGTGCATCCAGCTGTTCTTTTTTTAGTGTTTATGTTGACATGTGTACGAAGCTTAGGTGGACTTCGGACAACAAATCTCCACAAAAATAAAATAAAACATAATGATGATGCTAACCAAGCTTTTCTCTGCCTAACTAGTTACTTTAACTTTTCCTTTTTTTTCTTCTGTTTTGGCTCTTCATCATACTCCATGATAATAGAATCTCATATAAGAAGAAAAAAAAATGAGCTTTTTGGCTAATGCTTTCTCCATGCTAACTATTTGCTTTGGCTCTATTTGTGGCAGTGTGAAAGTAGAAATAGCGGCGAAAGTTTACATCTTTAGAATTTTCGTGACATTGTTTTTGACCCAAAATCAAATTTTTGACGCGTGAGCTTTCACGGCCGCTAAAACTTAACTGAACCTGCATCATTTTGATCCAAATTCAAACCCGCCGTTAGCCTTCGCGATATCATCTACTAAAATTCTCTCTTATTTTTTTATATCCGTGCTCACAATCATCATCACTCTTCTAAATGCGGCCTTAGTCGTCCCAGGACGCACACACAGAATGCTCAGTCATGCCAAAAATACGCTATCGAATGTATTATGAGTTCAGGTAGACTAAGGTAATGTTTTTTCTATTCTTAGGAGGGGGCCTAAAGCCAGCAGAAGTCTTAAAGAGGACTGATTGAAGGATTGTACTAACATGTAATAAGTTATTAGTGTAGGAGGAAGGTTATGTCCTCCAAATATTTATATCTGTATATTAAATAGAAGTCTTAATAAGTTTATGCAACAGAGGCCTTAATAAAAGGAATTATGCATACATAAACTGTTTTTTGTTTTTTAGGGGTCACATTTAGGCTCCCTTTGGCATGATGGTGGCGGTTGTGAACACGGCGGTTATGAACTGTCGTTCGTGAACACCTGACCTCACCTAAGGAATTTCGTCCACTTTTACATTCAAAACTACTTTTCTTTTCTTGGTGGAGGTCATAACCATGTCTTGCCAAACATGCATTCTATGATGGTGGTGTTTTTGTCGAAACTCACCAGAGCAAAATAAATTGTGCCAAAAGGATCCTTAATGAAATTAAGCTGCATATGAAGCATTAATCTTTTAATGTTCTACACAAAAATGTATGAATGATCTATTTGCATGATATGCCATGAATACTTCCTAATAAATTTTTAAATAGTTAGGTAAAACTAGATAAATCAAAGGCCAAATATCTCTAGCTTTCTAGAAACTCAGGGCCGTGTGGCGCTACGTTATTGTTCCAGTGTGTTAGGACAAAACCTTCGTCATTATAAAATGTGTTTGACATAACAACGATTATGACAGCCACCATATAAAAAAACTAATTTGAACATAAAAAATTGATAAAATTACTTAGGTGACGGTTAGTGTTAACAAATGAAGGTTCATAAACGTGTTCACCACTGCTACCGCCACATCAAACCAGCCCTCAATCACCAAAAATGGGGCTTTTTTCAGAGTCCCAAACAATTCGGGATCCCCTTTGATTGGTACCCGGTTCTATCTATGATGGACATAATAGAAAATTTCTCCTAAAAGAGAATAAAAAAACTCCAATTTGTATATATAAGCAGTCATGCACGACTACCCTGGAGCGACAATACACATGTCATTCGTCATCTCCATCAAATTTGTTATCTCGTCAAATATAAAAATTAATTGAAACTTTGGGGATGAAGACGTTTTTTTAATTACAATAAAAAAACACTTACAAAATAGTATAAAAATTGTAATATAACATGAGTAATATTGAAAAATTGAATGTTTCATCCCAAGATATTTTTCCCTAATAAGTAGTGCAACACAACTTCAAGCTCTTGTGGAGTTGTGGGTGGTTGAGTGTCATTTCCTAGTATGAAATGTATTGTCCATTTGTATGAAATGTATTGTCCATTTGTATGAAATGTATTGTACATTTGTATGAAATGTATTGTCCATTTGTATGAAATGTATTGTGTATTAAACATTGTAATAAGATTGAGCATTATGGACATTCTATGATAATGTTTTACATGCATATCTCTGAGATTGTTTGATTGGCTGTTTATCTTTTTAAAATATTCTATTTGTATAAGTTGTATAATGTAGGACACAACTTGACTCGCGTAATATACATCAAATTACATGTGGAGTGTTACACGAACACTCGTGATACTATGATATTCCTTTCAACTTTCTCTTGATCGTATTTTTCTAGTACAATGATATGCTTAAATTTACTTGTTTCGTTTCTCTAATGCTTAGGATCGATAGGATCCAACAACCCGTTCTGGTATTTAGGGTTTTCTATAAATACTCATTGCATGCATGTGAAACATTAACTCATGTTTACTGAATGTTCAAATGGTAGCCTCTTTTCGCATGTTCTACAAATCCATTGATAATTATCACTCTTTATTACTGAGGAGTATAGCCGATGGAGGCAAAAAAAAAACCATCGGGCCCAAGCCCGAACTTTCTTGTTGTCAGGCTCGGGCCATGGCCATGCAAGCCAAGCTTTGGCCGGGATCGGGCCCCCTTTAAAAAGAAGGGCTCTGCTTAAGTCCGTCGAGCCGAACCAAGCTTGGGCCTGGCTAGACAAGCCCTTATATATTGTTGCCAACTGGTGATGTTTGGCAGCATCCAAGCTGGGCGGCCAATGCCTAGCACTTAAAGTTAGGCGATGACTGCCCAACTGTAAATTTGGGCAGGCACCTGGCTAGGTTGGCACTATGCAGGCACCAGGCAAAGCCTAGTGCCCAAATCGGGTCGGGTACCAGGCCGAACCACATACCAAATCTAGCCCACGCAAAAAAGATGGTTCGGTTTGACCACTAGGCCTAACCGGGGACACATCATACTTGGGTCGGCTTTCAGGCTTTATTTACATCTCTTTATTTATAAGTATAGCTATTACATCTCTATAGTATAGCTCTTAACTTTAATTTAGGCAAAATACTTAAATTGGTCTTTTGGGCTCATTTCAAATTGGTCACTTAAGTTTGTTTTGATTAAATTAAGTCCCTTAACTTTAATTCCTACTTCAAATCAATTTGATCCCTTAAGTTTGTGAAGGTGAAGTTTTCTCCAAACTTATGAGTATGTGGCGAGACCTCCCTGCTGCAGCGTCTGAGGTCCTTTAGTTCTATCTTTCTCTTCTTTGCTCTAGCTTCAGAACCAATCGAGCAAATCGCAAGACCAATAATCTCGGGCTGTACTTATTTAAATCCGAATAAGTAGAGATTTTTCCGCTTTCAACAGCAGTTGCATGGAGAAATGATTGAAAATAATGAGAGTGTCCCACATGCACGTGTCCATAATGAGAGTCATTGAAAATAATGATGCGGTTCTAACTAATGTGTTCTTTTATTTGTATATAACAAATCATTACATTTTGGTCAAATTATTTGAGAAATAATGAGATATATTATGCAGATATCATATTCAAAAGTATGTTGAATCTTGAAAATGACAAAGAATGAAATTTGAATATTTGGTACTAAAATAATATATGTTTAAAATATATTTAATGCAGCTATTATGTATTAATAGTTTAATTCCTTTTTCAAAAATAAAAAACATACAAAAATTTTTATGTTTTTTGAAATTATGAGTGTTCATGAATCGAATCGAAATAAAATGTAAAGATCCGTATTCGCTTGAATATTTAGAGTCGGGTTCAAATTTGGATTCATCAAGAAAAGTTTGGGTTCAAATATATGTTGGAATTCATATTCGAATTCGGATTCAAAAACGAATTCGAATTTGAATTTAAATTATATAATATTTAATTTTTTATAATGTTAAAATATAATTATTTATAATATTTAATTACGTATATAAATTTTATTTAATTATATATTTTACTTTTCACGAATTTTTCGAACATAAATAATATTATTCGGATTCAGATTCGAAAAATTCGGATTCGAATTCAAAAAAATATGAATTTTAATTGAATCATCACAAATCAAATCTCAAATTATTTTTGAATTATACTATTTATTGTTGCGGGTCGTCCGATTTTTTTCCCGATCCGAAGAATTGGACCGCCTTAGCTCAGTGTTGAACCGGGCGCGCAAATAGTTAAAGAAAACCGCATCAAATGACAATAAAGGTTTTGACGTGGAAAACCCGGAAAGGGTGAAAAACCACGTTGCAGATCTGTGTTGAGCCAAATTCCACTAGATCTCGTGTATTTACAAAAGTTAGAGTTTGATCTCGGAGGGAGACAAGCCGCTACTTCGTTGCAAGTGTAAAGAATGAAATGCAGCTAGGAGGAAACAACCAAGTCCTCGGAACCTCGATGGAAGCGCTCCGACCTTGTGATGACGTTGAACTCATGAAACCTCGGTGGAAGGGTTCCGGCTTGAAATTCTTCTAAGTCCACGGGACTTCTGGAGGGAGCGCTCTCATTGACGCATAGCCTAGATGAGAGCGCTCTCGCGGAGGCGGTTGATGTCACTTGAGGTGTGAGAAAACCGTAGCGCAAGGAGAAGGACAAAGAGGATTTCTGAGCGAAGAATCGGTCTAAGTCCACGATCCTGAATGAAAACGTCAGAGTTCTTTCTTGTATCTGGAGTTGCTTGACTTGAAATGAAGGCATGTGAGCCTATTAATAGTTTTCTGGATGATTATGATGGTAATTGCGTCGATGAGTGATTTGTGTTGGCGAATGAAGTCGCTCCATTTTAATCATGCTGATTGCCAATTTTGTCGAAATGACGAGACTGTCCCTTCCCCCCGAGCAATTTGGGTGGCCCGGGCAAGATGCCCGGATTGGCGGTGGCGGGTGGTGGCGGGTGGTGGCGGGTGGAGGCGGCTGGGAGTGGCGGACGACGCCGTCGGCGGCGCACGAGCATAGCACGGCGTGCAGCCGTGCGGGGGCGTGGCTCGGAGGCCGCGCGACTGTGCCTGTGAGGGCCGCCTTGTGCCTGCGTGCGCGCAGGCCGAGCGAGCGCGTGCACATGCCCGCTCTCCTGGTCTTCACGGGTGCTTGCCGTTCTCTGCGTGCTACTGATTCGATTGGACTCCCTTGTGCTTGGACCGACTCGGCTCGAAAATTTCATAGGAACTCTTATCATTTATGAACATTCATACCTCAAACTATGTAATATCTTTTGAAATAATTTTTTAATAAAAACATAAAAACTAATAAGTAATAACTACACAATTATTTTTTAATATTTAAACTCTAGAAATATCTATACAGTACTTGTTGCGGTCTAACTCAACGTCCCGGTCGGAAAGGAATAACCTGGATCGTCTTAATTAGCTCTCAGAACGGTCGAGCGCGCACATAGTCAATGAAGTAGATCGATCGTACACACGAAGTTTTACCGTGAAAAAAATCCCTCAACGGGGTAGAAAACCACGTGACTGGATCTGTGTCGGTCAAAATCTACTATTTCCTAGTGGTTACAATGTATTTGTTGAATCGAGTGCGACAGACCGTCTCTCGTTATAATTTTGAGGTGGGAGAGCACTTAGTACTTTGCGGACGACAGGCCGTTGCGCATGTCGTTTGTTACAAATTGCACTTTGCGACGATGAGCCTTGCTGGGCGTCCCGCTGGAACTGAACACAGAAGCGGAGCTCTTGAGTCTGCGTTGCGGAGGTCTCTTGGAAAATGAGAGATTGAGATTTGTCAGGTGGCTTGAACATGGCTCGTGCGTGGCTCGGGTGCGGCTTGAGTGTGACTCGAATGCTGCTCGTAGGAGAAATTTGGCAGGGCTCCGACCTGAGAAAAAAGAAGACTCGGAACAAAAAATGTGAGAAATGAGGAGTCTTGAGGCTCCTTTTATAGCCTTCATGGGGTTGTTATGGTGGTTATGTTGCAATCCGCACACCATAACCACCCTCATAAATATTTTTGTTATGGTTTAGGGGAGCGCATTATGATAATTAATCCCGCTATTTGCATCCTAATTAAATTAATAATAAAATTCTATCACTAACCTGACAGTTAGTGAGTGGTTATACGTGAATCGTACGATGAGGAACGATCCCAAACGATCGGACGGCGGGGACAGGATCCCACGAGCTGTCGACAAACTTGCCGCCAATTTCGCTGGCGAGGGGGTGACCACCAGCGACGGCCGAGGAGGGGCGCCTGCTCGGTCGCGCGCCGATGGCCGAGGCGGAGTGGCTGGTTCGGCCGCTCTCTCGACCGCGGCTGGCGGCCGAGGAGGGGTGGGCGCCGCGACCGCTCCCTCAATCGCCCACCGACGGCTGAGGGGGAGCGGCCTGGGCTACTGCTCACTCGGCCATGCGCCGATGACCTAGGGAGAGAGGCCGGCTCGGCCGCTCCCTGAGCCGCGCACCGGCGGCCAAGGGAACGGCCGACGTCGGCGAGAGGAGGGGGCGGCTGGCGGCGGCAAGAGGAGGGGGCGGGCGGCGGCCGGGGATGATGCCGGCCATCGGACGTCTGCGATGCGACGTGCGTGATAGTTCTGTTGTTACGCGTGATGTGATCGGCGTGCGGGGGGATCGGGCGCGGTGATCGCGCGTGCGGCCAAACCCATGATCCCTCTATTTTTGGTGGAGATCATGGGAGGTGTGGTCATATGCACACCCATCCTTATAAAGATGGATCTCATTCCTAACAATATTATATACTATATTAAATTAAAAAAAAATCATTAGACATTCACTTTCTAAGTTTATTAAAAAAACCAGTTATTAAAATTTATGTGTTTATTTCTTTTAGCTAAACAAAGTCATTTAGGTACAATGAAAAATGTGTTCTCATCCCTCACAAATCTCGTACAAATCACAAAAATGAGCGGCCGGGGATTTGCAAGTAACGGATCATCATCATCACACCATAACAATGTCATAATCGAAATAATATCGTGCGAAGTATGGAGCCCCACCTATACACAGATACACTTAGAGCTGTCACGGTTCCGGTTCTACTAAAATCATGAACCGAACCATTAAGGTAACAGTTCTTCAAATTAGAACCAAAACCTTATTTGGTTTGACCGGTTCCGGTTCTGGTTCCGGTTCCAGCTTAATTTTTAGAACCGTCGTGTCAACGGTTCCGGTTACGGTTCAACAAGAACCAAAACCAAACCGGCCACTATCGGTTCGTTCCGGTTCCATGCGGTTCGGTCCGGTTCTAATCGGTTCCAATCGGTTCCAACTAAAACAAAAAATCAAGCTTGACGGAATGAAATAAAAGCGAGCTACAAAAAGTAAAACTCAAAACAATATCAAAATAAAAATAATTATGTTGCGTACTTCTCGACGGTCTTTTCCGCGATCGGTGGGATAATATCAATTATATTCCTAAGCGTGTAGACTTGCCACGAATTCTAGTTGGCTTGCGAACGTCTCATTGGCATGCTCAACCGTAACAACCGCCTACAATTAGTTGCCTTTCATGATTACTAATAAATAGTAGTTGTATATCTTCTATATTTTTTAAATAAAATATTTCAAAAAAAATATGTAAATAAAATTGAAAATATATTATATAATTGTATAAAAATAAAAATGCAATGCAAAAATTGACTCCAAATCGCACCAATGTCAAATCATACCATACATTTTTTATGCGGTGAAGTTTTGTTCGGTCCAAAATCGACCCCATTTATTGTGATTGCGGTTTGGGTTCAAACTGGATCAGCTTCACTCGTGATAGTAAGTATAAATAATATAGATAAATTATAAAATAATAATAATATAATAATAATTATAATAATAAACGGGGTGCAGTTCGGTTCTACTTCGGTCCGGTTCGAATCAGGTCTAAAAATCTTGAAATCGCTTGAGACTTGTATGTTGCGGTTCCGGTTCCGGTTTTGGTCCGGATAATACAATGTAAGAACCACACCCGAACCAATGCTGTTCACGGTTCCAAAATTCAAACCGGAACCCGAATAATTTGCGAACGGTTCGGTCCGATTCTTTACGGTTCCGGTTCGATTCCGGTTCGAATTGCGGTTTTCGGTTTTAAGTGACAGCTCTAGATACACTATTATAATTGAGATATAAGCTCCCTCCATGAAAACAACACTGCTTCTACCAGGAAGAAATTAAAAACAATGCTCCCTTTGGCCCTTAAAGCGGACTGTTTCTCCACCCGCAGGCCGCAGTACTTAAAATGCCCGGCAAAAACCCGGCCTTTGCCTCTTCTTCCACGCTTTCTCCTTCCTCGACCAAAAACTCCGCCGCCTTCTGGTTCTCTCCGCCTGCTCCCGACGACAGCAACCCTCTACTCACCGCCATCTCCGTCGCCGTCAAAAACTCCCCTCAAACCCCCCTCTCCATATCCCTCAAACCCCTCCTTCCTTCCATCACCCCCGCCCTCTTCTGCTCCCTTCTCTCGCTTAACCCACTCTCCCTTCCACCCTCCTCCCTCCTCTCCTTCTTCGACCACCTCTCCTCCCATGCTGCCCCCCGCTTCCGCCACACTCCTCTCTCTTACCTCTCCATGTCCCTCTTCCTCCTCCGCCGCCACCTCCATTCCCCCGCCACCGCTCTCCTCCGCTTCCTCGTCTCCCGTACCGGCCGCTCTTCCGCCTCCTCCCTCCTCTCCTTCGCCGCAGCCGCCTCCTCCCCCGCCCCTCTCCACCCCACCCTTCTGGAGCACGTCATGGCTGCCTACGCCGATGCCGGGTTCTTCGCCGACGCCATTCAGTGCTTCCGCCTTGCTAGCAACAATGGTATGCTTCTCCCTGCCTCTGCTTGTTCCCTCCTCCTCCGCCGACTTCCCGTGGCCGGCACTGTCCGGGCGTTTATGTTGGAGATGGCTGCTGCTGGGTTACCGTTGAAGATCCAAGATTTCAATGTTTTGGTTCACGCTTTTTGCAAGGAGGGTAAGATTGTTAATGCCCGTGAGGTGTTTGACGAAATTCCGAGTCATGGTTTGCGGCACAATGCTGTCAGCTTCAACACTTTGATCAACGGCTATTGCAAGGATGGCAATTTGGATGCCGGGCTGTATCTAAAAGGTGTGATGGAGAAGGCTGGGACTGAACCCGATGTGTTCACTTACACAATTTTGATCAGGGCTCTCTGCGGAGCGGGGAGGTTGGATGACGCCGATCGGATGTTTGAGGAAATGCGTCACAGAGATCTTACACCAAATAAGTTCACCTTCACTATTCTGATTGATGGCCACTGTAAGGATGGGAAGCTAGCCGTTGGAATGGATATTTATAAGGAGATGTTAAAAAAAGGAGTTGAACCAGATTTGATCACTTATAATGCTCTCCTGAACGGGCTTTGCAAAAATGGGGATTATAAGGAGCTTAATATCATCATGGAGGAGATGAAGAAGAAGGGTTTCAAGCCGGACAAGGTAACATATACGACCCTAATTGATGGATATTGCAAAGATGGAGATCTTCATAGCGCACTCACCACCAAACGTAAGATGGTAGCCGAAGGTATTGAACTCGACGAGGTGACCTACACAAGCCTGATATCAGGGTTGTGTCGGGTGGGGCTGGTGGTTGATGCAGTAAAAACATTGAAGGAGATGTCTAGTGTTGGTATGGACCCGGATGAAGTGCCCTATAATTTGGTCATTAATGCCCTTTGTCAGAAAGGAGAGGTCAGAGAAGGGTTCAAGTTGCTTCGCGAAATGCAGACTAAGGGTCCCAAGCCAGGAGTGGTGACCTACAATATCATCATGAACGGCTTGTGCAAGGCCGGGCAGATGAAGAATGCGAACATGCTTCTGAACGCCATGCTTAATGTCGGCGTTGTTCCTGATGATGTCACATTCAACACTCTCTTGGACGGACATTGCAAGAGCGGGGAGGTGGACCGCGAGAATATAACCGATGAAATCGGAATGGTTTCGGATTTCGCTACTTATACTTCGTTGGTGAAAAGGTCTCTTAGAAGGCCCAGAGGAAGCAAGGCTGGAGAGACCAATATCTATTCATGAGGTACTGGAGACTGTTTTATCAACAGGTTGTTTCGCATTCTCTTGAGATTATATATGATTTTTGAGTTTGGACAAGAACACCGCCGTCATAGAATGTCTGGTTGGAGTGACAACAGTTAACCGCCACAAAAAAAGGAAACTAGTTCTGAACATAAAAGTGGATGAAGTTTCATAACCACCAACCACCGTGTCCACGACTGCCACCGCCGTGCCAAACATAGCCTTAATATCCGGTTGTTTGGAGGTTAGAGAACTGAAGTTTTCGGAGTTGATGAAATATGATGATAATCAAGCTGCGTTGATTGAAGAATGAAAGAACAAAACATGCGTAAGAATCATATTTAGACACACAGATTTCGATATTTTGGAGAAAGGGCAAGAATTATAGCTCTTTTAAGGAAACTAGATATTGAGGAGAACCTCAATAGATCTGCAAGTTTCATAGTTTTAAAGGTTTCCACAGAGAGAGAGAGAGAGGGAGAGCTATTGAGTCTGCAAAGATTCAGAACTGTTATGAAAAATCATGCCTTTATGCCGAAATTCCCGTATGATGGCCTGGCGGTTTCGCCTCCTGAGGAATCACAGACTCACAGTAATATTTGGTGGTTAACTACTTCTGGAGGGACGAGAGGTTAAAATTGAGGCGACAATTCGTCTGGTTGGTTTTGATGACTTGGCATCGACCTGATACAATTACAAATTCCCGGAAGGCGCTTCTCATGGCAGGGGAGGGGTCAGAGCCGCCTCGCTGAGCACTCTTGTTTTTATTATCGCAAAATGGATGAGTCTCATTTGATCAAGAACACAGAAGACAATATTTCACAATTCCAGTTTTCTAGACCCTAATCACATCAGTCCAAGTAATCATTTATCCAATCTCTTTTCCTTCAAGTTTCTTTAACTCGTAACTCATTGAAATCTAGTATTTTCCTCAACCTTATAGAGCATACTCTATCTTACTGCTTAACTTACTGAGATGCAAATTTTTTTTTGTTTGGCAATTGTTAACCACGTCGCATCTTTGGCTATTCGCATCTCAAATTTTAAAAAAACATATATTTTTTGTGATTAACCGCAAACCTGACGCCCCCTTTTTCCTCCTCACGAGGCCTGTCTCCTTCCTCTTGCTCAACTTTCGGATCTATACCACAATGTTAACAACATATCTGGCACATCAATCAGTGGTATGGTCAATCTCCAAGGCGAGTTCGACTGTAACATTTACTTGAGCTTTGCTTCTCCATCTTGCCTTTTCTTTCCCTCTTTAGGGCTTTTAGTGGAGATTCTCTCCCATGGTGGGAGGGAAACAGAGGTACTCTCCTCCCCCTCGTAACAAGGGCGGCAGTGGCAGTAGTGGAGTGCAGAAGGATGGAGGTGGCGGACGTCAGTTCCGTGCAAGAGGAAGTGGTGGCCTGCGAGTTAACAAAGTCATGGAGGCCAATTTGAGGGAAACCCCTTGTAGGAGTCTTGAAACTCATGCTGCTAAGTTTGGCCCTCTTAAAGGGGGAGGAAGCTCCCTGCACTTTAATCATGCTTATCATCGGCGTGAACCTGGAGGTGTGGCATCGGGTATTACAACTGTTGGGATATAACGTGAAATCTATCCACTAGGCGCAACCGAATAAATACAAGGTATACAATAACGCATAAACTGAATCAGAACAAAAACTCTGCATATGTAAATACTATAACTGCAATAATAAATTTTATTGAAAAAATATACCGATGTTCGTTACAAAATACACCGCAGAGGAGCCGAACTCGCTCGATCCGCGGGAGAGAATAATTTGGACTACAATCAGCTAGCACAACAGACACAAGGTTTGTCGGAAACCTTCGTCGTCGGGTGACGACCAAACCACCTGTCACCACCGTAGAAGCACCGTCGAGGCCAACTGCACTCGTCCATCGACACCAAGCCACACCACCAGAGAGAAACATCATTAAGGTCACTACACTCTCGTATGCCTTCGACGCCACGTCCGCACCACATCAACTCCAACGCCGACTAAGCCAAACAAAGTCAAGTCCAGATCCGGCTCTCTGAACTCCGCATCCAGAGGTCCCAACCGTGAATCCGACTAACCCCCACCAACACACGTCCTCCAAGACCGGCAAAGACCCTCACCTCCAAGACCGGCGGTTATCATCTCCAAAGTCGGGGGATGTGTCGAGAGTTTCACATGAGAGGAAGAAACAAAGCGGGAATGACGAGATTGGCACCAACGACACCAGTGCCGCCGCACTGGGTCACACCACCGGCAACTGGCGGAGGTGGCGGCGGCCTTCTTCAACATGAGCCTGGGGCGACATCACCTCCTCATGAACGGGAATCAGGATTTCTCTCCCACGCGGCGGTCTTCCTCCCAAAGCTACCAGCGACTTACATTTTTTTTCTTGGGCGGCTCCTATTTATAGAGGTTCCTAAAACCTAAAAATAGGAAATCCTCAAAATAGGAAATTTCTCAAAATAGGAAATCCTCAAAATAGGAAATTCATTTACGGACT